>JAFBJW010000033.1:596947-781947 GCA_016785235.1 Pseudorhombus dupliciocellatus
CCACTTTGTGTGCTATGGTGACACCGACAAGAGAAGCAGGCGGTGAAAAGCCCATATCAGTTGTGGAAAAAAAAACCTCGCGAGAAGTAGAAGTTGTGGCACCGATGAGCTTTCAGAAGGGGGAAGGGGTCTCTGTGCTCAAGTATTTGTGCTTGGTTATTTGGAATAAACTTTAGCCTTCAATAAAGCTTTCCTCTTGAATCATCATGCTAAAACAATCGTTATGGTGGCTCTGGTTATCAGATTTATCTCTAGCGTACAGCAGGATTGACACACACGTATCTCATGCCACCCCATTTCACAAAGAGTGGTATAGTCCAAATTGGCGGGAAATGGAGTAGCCCCGCCTGGGACAACGCTCCAGCCCTCTGAGTCGGGCTTCAAAATAAGAGCTTTATAAAGACCTTTCCCAGCGATTCTATTGTAAAGCTTTTGCTAAGTATCTTATGTTGAACGCCATTGTTCGGACGTTGTGTGACGCATCTTACCGGTGCGGGAAGTTACTGTTGCCTGTGGCTTTTTCTTTAACATAGTCTGAACAAGACTGCTGGTAACTTCTGAAGTCTATGTCAAACGCTTCAGCACCGTTGTCTGCTTCGTTGTCGGAAACAATGAGCTGGTAAGTAGCATGTTTCAAGCTAGTTAGTTAACGTTACATCTCATAACGTCTGTAAGCGTAGCAATAATCCCTGAGCCAAACTTGGGTTAAATGAACCAGAACGTGGTTACTTTATTAGTAGTCTATTTAGTGTTGTAGTTAGTTTTTCCTTAAGTTAAGGTTTGTTCATCTATTAGTTGTTTTAGTTTTTAAGTGTCCTCCTCCACGTTGCTTCAAAGTAGATGTATACAGAATGAGCTCCAAATCGTATGAATCGCATTAAAACCTTTATGCAGAACAAAGTAGAATATCGTGTTTGTCGATATTACATATCCACCATGAGCATATATATCAGTCTCTCCCACAACATTAGTTAATCATGTCTGCAAACTATGGGACCTCAACAGTCAAAAATGACGTTTGCTGAAAACATTGTTCTGTCTGGAGTTTTCACTTCTCAGTAACCATGTTATTGAGTATTATGCATCTGAAATATTCGCGAATCAGTCAAGCATTCGCCTTCCAGCTGCGGTCATGCCCTTTTCCTGTATCCTCTTAGTGTTACACGCTGCCATAAACGTCTCCCTTGTTCAGACCTTCACGGTACATGTTGAAGCACCTGATGGGAGCGGTCATATCAGTCTGTGATCTCCTGCATCAGTCATATCTGTTTAGAGTCCACATCCGTGGTTATTGAGATATATCAGAGGTAAAGTTCAAAATAAATTCTTGATATACGATCAGATCTACTACCCTGATATCTTCCAAAAATCCACTTAGAATAGTCAGTGTATTTCGAATTTCTGTTAAGTTGAGCGTACTAGTGTAAATATGTACAAAGAAGGGCAGTTATGTAATTTATTCGAGCCCCATATCAATCAATATTTACTGTTCAATGCACAATATATAGCTTCTCAGTTTAACAATGTCTTGCAGAAGAAACACTGTTATTTTGTTATGAAAATTCTTGCAGAAAGTGTTGCAACTATTTATCTGTGTAACGTAAATTCACAGATAAGCAATATATACTCAGCTGAAAGATTTTTTTTTTCTTTTTATTCTGCTAGGAGCTGGCTATATAGTTTAAAATTCATATCACGGTATAAATTGAATCCCTTGACGGTAACGGTGATGACTCTTTTCTATTTCTTGAATTGTATTGTATGATATTGTTATATGTTCAAAGTATTTTTCAACACCGCAACCAAAGTATGTTTAATTTATTTCACTACAGCACATCCCCTACACGTTAAAACATAATTGACATGAAAGAGCTCAACATCGAGCAGTGAAAGTGAGGGTTTATTTACTATGAAGTTCATATCTTTAAGAGTTCATTTAATCTTTTGAAGTTTAAATGAAATCCGCAATGACTGGCTAGTTGTTGTGATACTGTGCACAGCTGAGGAGATGCTCAGAGGGCTCTAACAGTGCTTCATTGCTCTGCTGGCAAGGTTCTTTTGCTGGTTACTGTGATTTCTATGTATCATTTTTCATGGGAAAATGAGGTGATTTGAGGTGAGTTTACTATGTTTTCAGATTTTAATGCATTGGGGATGCAGGACGCGTGCCTAGCAATTTTATTTTATTAACTTTGCTGTGCTCATAGAACACAGGAGCAGTGCACGATTGTGCAGACGGGCATCTTGGAAGCAATAATAATACAAGTAAATTAAGAATGATCTCACTGGTTACTACTTCTGTTTTTAGAACACACCTGCGGGGACTCATGTGGTCCCTGCAGGTGACTAAGTGCCTGTGGGCAATGTGTCGTGACCCCTGCTTTATTGATGTTAGTGGTTTTGCAGATATAATCAATAGTCAGTCATTAAACCTGCAATTATCATCAGAATAAATTTGCAGATCTCTATCATACATATAAAAACATAAAAAAAACCCAACACAAAAAAAATTAACTTGTTGTTAAAATAAACCTGAACCTCTAAACACGGTCATACACAGGTCATACTTCTTATTTGATTTGAAGTATGACCTGTTACCAAATAAATGTAAAAAGTATGATCACATAATTAGGAATATAGCTCACCCTGGATCTAATTGTGTCCACTTTCATGCTGACAGTGCAAAGGAAACCAGCCGCAGTGCGTCCCCTCACTGCCCCAAACCAGATGAATCAAAGGAGCCACTTGGGACATCCATGGAGACTGGAGCTTTCAACGGTCAGTCACGAAGGAACTTGACTTAATGTACAAATAAATATAGATGGTGTCATCTTTTAGAAAAAAATATGGTAAGGTTTGATATGGATCTACAATTCACCAATATGTCTGGTTTTATGCAGTTACCTTGGTCCTGGCAATTAAATACAATTATTACCATTATTGCTTAAGGAGGCAGAGGAGTAACTCAACCCTGAGGCAAAGGAGCTACAAAAGCAATTGTTAGCTGCTGAGTAGTGTGTCCGCTTTCGGTGATAGCACCAAGTGGGAACATCTAAGCAGTCAAGACTGCCAAAATCTGAAGATGGCACCCCAGAAGGAAAAAGGAATTGAATTGAATTCTGTTCCAGTGGATATAAATTCACACCGAAAACAATAAATTCAGTCATGTTGTGCCTTGTGGCGCTAATCCATCTCCTGGGCAATCTCCTTTCTCAGTCAGAAAATTGATAGGAATGAATGCTGACTGTCACATTTTCCATTAAAACATGATAATTATTATGACGTCAGTTTGGTGGTCCACACGAGACACAATCTTGACCTTCTTCACTTGTTTTCTTAAAGATGTTGGTGTGAAATCTGTGAATACCAATGAAGTGGTTATTACAAAGGAAATGGAGGAAGAAGAGAAGAAGCTGATGAAGGATGGTGAGCGGAAAGAGGAGGAAATATTGGAAAAGGTTTGTTCTTTTTTTCTATTTTCTAACTTCTGCATCACATCAATGCCTGGGTGTTGACTCTGTGTTTCAGTATGACTGTGTTTAATTGAACAGCATTTATAAATGAGGAAAATCTTGGCATTCTTTTCAGTTCCCATGTTATCTTGTTGCAGCCACACTGCTTGTGAGCAGGGTTCTTGTGCAAGAATAAAGGGAAAGGTGTTATGTCTCCAACATTACAGTTGGCCCAGATTTATTTTCCACTCAGCCCTTCACTTACATCAGGGTCATATTCACCGTCTAGGCTAATACAGGCATTGGATGCAGATGACAGAACAAAGTTCTACGTCAGTTTCTTTTTGTTTAGTGGGTACAAAAGAGATATCCAGCCTCAATACTGTCCAACACTGATCTGTGTCTTATTAATATTTGACATTTAAGGCCAGAAAATCATGGGAGAAGGATTCTCATGACATACGGTTTAAGAGACTGCAACATCTGCTGCAGAAGAGCAACATCTACTCTAAATTCCTCCTGACTAAAATGGAGCAACAACAGAATGAGGTACTGCGTGAACACAGCATGTCAGTCTCTTAAAGAAACTAGCTGTACCGTGCTTCACTCTATTTTTCTCTCAACCATTTCAGGAGAAACAAAGGAAGGAGAAATTGGAGAAGAACAGCAAGAAGGTGACGGGCATATTGGTGAAAAACTGCATTTGGTCTTGAATGTCATTTATAGAAGCTATTTGTTGTTTTTATGCAGAGCACCAACAGTGCAGGACGCGAGGGAGGTAAGGGAATCCTCCCTTAAATCCATTTCACATAATATACAGAGTGCCTTAATCAAGGCACCTTATCTGCTTATCCACTTATCCCATTAGATAAACAGAGGAAGCGGAGGAGGGATGATGACTACAAAATATCAGATGTCATGACAAAAGAAGTAAGGCCTCATTTCAATGTTTGTTTTCTACATTTACCATTCAGTGACATTGCTTCTGCTTCTTTTTTTTTTTTGTAGGAAATCATGTTACAGGCTAAAAGAGCAAAAATGGATGAAAGTATAAAGGTAACATGGGTGGTTTTGCTGTAAAATAGATTAATTTTTTTTTTTAATTTCAGAAAGTATTTCCTGCACTGGTCTAGCTGAACTTGTTGTTATCTGATATTAGGATGATGCACTATACATGAAAAAAATTGAAGCTGAGGATATAGAGAAGATGAGCGATTCAAACGAGGAGATCAAGAACCGTCTGTCTGAGTCGGTGCGAGACCAGGCCAAGCATATCCTCCATCCTCACAGAATGATAAACGGTCAGCGGGTCCCCTCCCAGCAGCCAGAGCTCTTCACTGGAGGAGTCATGAGGTGGTACCAGATTGAAGGTATCGAGTGGTTGAGGGTAAGTGAGGCTAGAATGGCATTGGATAGTTTGTAATTTGATGCTACTTTTATAGGTGTCATTTCCAAAATGTATTCTGTGACCTTGGAATGGTACTTGTCAAAACAGTCGGACCATTCTGTTCATTTAGTAGATAATTCTTACAGTTGCTAATGGTCAGTATAAATAGAACTCTCTAAATGTCAGCCAATGTGGATCTCTCTCTGTGCTATCAGATGTTGTGGGAGAACGGTATAAATGGGATCCTGGCTGATGAGATGGGACTGGGAAAGACCATCCAGTGCATTGCTCATATCGCCATGATGATTGAAAAAAAAGTGATGGGTCCCTTCTTGGTGGTTGCCCCTCTCTCCACTCTGCCTAACTGGATCAATGAATTCAAGCGTTTCACACCAGAGGTAAATGGATACGTTAGTCTGGAGGTTTTATTGATCCCACAAATATCACAGACTTACCAGAGAAAACCAGGCTTACATAGTAATTGTTAATTTTATTGTTCATTTTATTGTATAACAAACTACAATCATTTTTCTGATTACTGACTGCTTGGTCTAATTTGTAACTGGCAGGGAGTCTTATTTATGTACCCTGTAATTGAACAGTCTGAGCATGATTTTGTATTTGTCCCAGGTGTCTGTACTGCTTTACCATGGCCCTCAGTCAGAAAGGGCCAAACTGCTGAAGCAGTTCCACAGGCCTCAGGGGGTTGTGAACATGTGCCCTGTCATAATCACATCCTTTGAGATCGCCATGATCGACAGAAAATTCCTCCAGGTAGGATACTTGCCCATTGCAGATGGTTGATTGGAGTCTTTGTTGGGGGGGAAACTAAGGCACTGTAAACATATAAATGTTGTTATATTGTTTTGGACAGATCAAAAGTACTATTGCACCTCTCAAAACACAACACAGGTTGTTTTTCTCAGCACACTTATGGCACCAACCTCTTCTGTAAGTGCTGTAGATTCGTTACCGATACACATGAATGAGGTCTTGACAGAAGGAAAACTCCCAGTGGTTTCTTGTGAATGTGTCAGAAACACTGATAGAAACACACAAACAGGTCAAAGGGCTTTGAATCCACTATAAATATAAACTTCTTGTTCATCTAAAACAATAAGGAATAAAATAAAGAATCTTTTAAGAACCATTATCCACAACATACATAGACCCATACTTGGATAGCTTAAAGTATCATCTTCAGTTTTTCATATTTTAAAGATAAGATTTAGTTGGACTTGGGAGATTTGTAGACTAAATGAACACACAATAACCAAATTATATTCTAACACAGATTCTCTATTCATCAGATGATTCTAGTCAAACATTTTCAAACTAAATTCCAACTAGTTTATTTAATTCATCGGCTGCCATTGACGTTTTAAGACAATTAGAAGCCAAACGCTCACTTCCACTGACGTCTTTTGATGTCAATGACTTTTTTTTTTTTTTTTTTGCTTGGACAGGTTACAGTCTGGCAGAGCTTGTGTATCAATCTAAGGCTTGTATTGAGTGTAATGACCAACTGACACCACTAGACGGCAGCATTTCCCTGTTAGTATAAAGGATCATCAGCAGCGAGCAGCTCATTTTCTCCATTTTTGGTCATTTTTTTGGTGTTATTGCCAATTACTAAAGAAAGAATGGAAAATGGTAGAGAAAAACTTTTACCAGCTGAAAGAATGTAATGCCCTAAACATTGCCGGATACAATGGAAATGATATGTAGAAAAGTGTGTAAACTTGGTAAAGAGGCATACAGAGAAAGCACTTGTTTTCTCTGAAATGCTTCATGCTCACTCTTTCAACATGACCAAAATAATGTTATTTCTGCAACATTTATGTTTATTGTTTCCTGCCTCAGCGCTTCCACTGGAAGTACCTGATAGTGGATGAGGGTCATCGGATCAAAAACCTCAACTGTAGGCTGGTGCGGGAGCTAAAGATGCTGCCCACAGACAATAAGCTACTCCTGACTGGCACACCTCTACAGAACAACCTTGCAGAGCTTTGGTCCCTCCTCAACTTCCTCCTGCCAGAGGTCTTTGATGACCTCAAGAGGTGATGCAGATTGCAGCTGCTACTCAGTGTTAAGTGAGACAGAAGACTGTTTTGTTTTCAGACTCATATGAGATCACCATGATCACACCAACAGAAAGCTAGTAACATTTATAATTCATTTGCGTTGAAGTTTAACTCATGGCTCATGTTTTCTATGTAGCTTTGAATCATGGTTTGACATCGACACTCTTGGGGAGGCAGAGAGTGTAGTGAATGCTGAACGCAAGCAGAACATCCTGAGCATGTTGCATCAGGTCAGTGCTTTAAATCTCCTCAGTGGTGTAATAATGTTTGTCAGTCTTGTTGGCTGTGAAATGTGAAATTAGTGATGTGATGACCCTTTTTTAAGGAGCTACCCTTGGGCAATTGTGTGATGCAGAAAAAACATTCTGCCCTGTGTAATTGAAAACGAGCCAAAATCAGTAGACAATACAACAATGCATCACGGTCAGAGAAGGTCACGTTTAATATACAATGCTCATGTCTGTTTTGTGTTGTTTCAGATCCTTACTCCATTTTTGCTTCGGAGGCTGAAAACAGATGTGACTCTGGAGGTTCCTCCTAAGAAGGAGATAATTGTTTATGCTCCTCTGACAGCCAAACAGGAGACATTTTACACTGCTGTGGTCAACAAGACCATTGCCAAAATTCTGGGCCAGGAAAAGGTAAACAGTGTTTTCTGCTATATTTGTGGCATGGGCTGTACGTGTGTCTCTATGAGCATTGTGTCATTTCCCAAAACAGACTTTATAGTTGTAGTATGAAACAATGGTCTGAGTCCCTTTTCATTGTTTTCATTTGTGTCTCTGCACAAGGGAATGTTTACTCTGTTGGAGCAGCGAAAGCACAGCAAAAGTTTAGATACATATGTCCAAATGAGCAAGATAAGGAGTATGATGTCACTGTTGTTAAATAGCTGCATGGCGAAAAAACCATGTTCCATCAGCCCACAAGAACGGCTGAGCAATATGGAAAAAATCTATCTTCTCAAAATCATTTTCATATTAGTCTATATTAATATTGTGATATAAATTAAATAACCAGAACAATTTTTATTAATGTACAATATTCCTATGTATAAACGTTGTTGTCTTATGCACAAAACAGATTTTATATGCTCCTGTGCCACTGAACTTTACTTTTTCAAGCAATCCACGACAGAAAAAAATGTATATTATGTACATTCTCAGCATTAACATAATAATTTGATTTAGATTTTTATTCGAGTACTTTTTTATTTGTGTGTCAATAGTTTTCTATTCTCTCAACTCTAATCCATCCACATGATTCAGCACAGTACTCTGCTCATTGTCATTGGCTGTCTGAAAAATGCATGGATGGGATGGATTCTCACTGTTATATTGACGTGTCTTACATTTTCATCTGCAAAAACTTATGTTGTGATAAAATTACATCATTTTATCACCCAGCTGTACCTGGGATGCACCAGGTGGACTCCAACACAAATTTTATGCCAGTGCCATCTCATAATAGTTGAAATGGTCTGCTGTTGTGGTTTATTCAGGCAGAGACTCCTGTAACGCTGATGGCCAATGGCAGACCAAAGCGTAAAGGTCGAAAGGTGGTGGACTACAAAGAACCGGATGGAGATTCACTGTATAACCTGGAAAAATATCTGGACATGGTCAACAAGGAGCTTAAGCAGAGGTCAGCACTGTACACGCATCTCAGATACTTACTAAAATTGCATAAAATTGTTTGTTTCAGGAAGCTATAATTCCACTTTAGTTTAGTAGTTTAGTTTGTGTTTATTGATTTCACTGGCTTATCTATTTTCATGGTCTCAAAACAATTTGAAATCTGTTAATATATTTTTCACAGTTATGTGATTGTTTCAGTTGTTCCCACAAACTTGTAACTGGGGTATTTACTCCACAGATCGGTCATCTGTAGCGTAAGACTGCAACCTGTAGCTTACTGTCGGTCTAATTATAACCTCCGAACACATTTCATCTTGCCCTCTACAGCTCCCCTCCAGTGGTGGATGTCCAAAGCCCACTGGATGCTCAGATAAACTTAAAGCTGCAAAACATTCTCATGCTACTGAAGAGATGCTGTAACCACCCATACCTGATAGAATATCCCCTCGACCCTGCCACACAGGAGTTCAAGGTAATGGACCTACATGTGCAACTCTAACATTCCCTATGTTTTTTTGGAGCAGAAATGGACACATATTTAAATGTAAACATAGATGAGTGGCATATTTTAATTTATTTTTTCTACCCACTCTGACTTCTTCATGCAATGTCCTCCCTGCCCTCTTTCTCACCTTACTTTCAAATAGATTGATGAGCAGCTGGTGCAAAGTTCTGGGAAGTTTCTTATCCTGGACCGACTGCTGCCTGCACTGAAGAAAAGGGGACACAAGGTGAGATGGGGCACTAAATGTTACTTAAACTGATTTAAAACCAACGAATATGATACATTTTTTGGTCACTTCTTACTCCTGGTAGGTTTGGTGATTTCATCAATTCATTCAGGTTTTAAAGGTTCAGGTTGTAGAATTTGGAGAGAGATGAAGTTATATGTTGCACCCGTCATGCAAGAGACTGAAAGAGATCCTGTGGCAAACCTCAGTTGTATAGTTTTGTGCATTTTGTTCAACAATTAAAAAAAACACAAAGAAGGACCCCTGCCATGTAAATATAAAGTTTAATAAAAAGAGCCTATTATAGGGTAAATAACAATTCGGTGAAGATTAAACAGATCAGTGAAAGCATCGCATTGAGCATTAATTTTTTTTTTAATTAAATATCTGCCAAAAAAATACTTACTTTTGCTATCATTGCTATTGTCAATAATGTAAATCCATCTAGTCTGATGGTGGAAACTATTCATTAAAGTTGCATGCAAAAGACAAGACTTGATTTTCCTTTTGTTTCTAACCCTAAAATTTAAAGCGTTAAAATCCTGGAGCAAACAGACATTAAATTCATTTTGGTGGTCCTCACAAATCCATTATTTAGTAATTCATTTGTTTATCTGTTACCAAAACAAATTGTTTTTTGTAGATGGGACTTCACTGCAACTCACTGTCTGTTTTTAAATGTAATGTAATTTGTAGAAGTGTCATGGGCTCTCTAAACGTATTCCTTAGTGCTGTCTCAAACCACTTGTTTGCGGTAAATCTAGAAGAGGATCTACTGATTAGTTCAGACATTAGTGGAGGAAGTAGAAATTTAGGAGGCCCTCACCTCGACATTTGTGTTCATGCTTACAGATGCTTAAATCTACAGTCTGTTTTATCGCATGCCTTTATGGCCATCCTAAGCATGAAGTTACTGTACTGACAGTTTTCTACCTTGTTTAACACTATTTTTGTGTTTCTTCCTCTGGTTGCCATCCAGGTTCTGATATTCAGTCAGATGACATCTATCTTGGATATACTAATGGATTACTGCTATCTGAGGGGCTTCCAGTACAGCCGGCTGGATGGTAGCATGTCTTACTCTGACAGAGATGAAAATGTGAGCTTTAACATTGAACTGTGTGTATACTGGAGAGCTTTGTGAGCAAGATTCTGTTGTTACTCTGCAAGGGAAAATAGTGTCACACTCAACAATCATGCTAT
This sequence comes from Pseudorhombus dupliciocellatus, assembly GCA_016785235.1. NCBI lineage: Eukaryota > Metazoa > Chordata > Actinopteri > Pleuronectiformes > Paralichthyidae > Pseudorhombus > Pseudorhombus dupliciocellatus. Next base: position 607,442 of record JAFBJW010000033.1, read on the forward strand.
ACCTGACGTGTGCTTTTCTAGAACGGGTCTTTTGAGAATCTGAATACAAAGAACTCATTTGGGGAGTGGGTGTGGTGTGTCATTCTGTACATGCTCAGCACATGATTTTTCTTTCCCAGATCACCAAGTTTTCCAAAGATCCAGAGGTGTTCCTGTTTCTGCTGAGCACCAGAGCAGGAGGACTTGGGATCAACCTCATTGCTGCGGATACAGTCATTATATTTGACAGTGACTGGGTGTGTGAATATCATCTATAAAAACACTTCGCTTTCCAACAGTTTCCAATACATTTATTGAGATTAGCTGGAATGTGACGATGTTCTTCCTTACCCTGCAGAACCCCCAGGCAGACCTGCAGGCCCAGGACCGCTGTCACCGCATTGGACAGACAAAACCAGTGTTGGTGTACCGCCTGGTCACAGCCAACACCATTGACCAGAAAATCCTGGAGAGAGCCTCAGCAAAGAGGAAGTTGGAACAGATGGTCATTCACAAGAGTGAGAAGCTTAAATTTGATCAGGATGCTGATATGAACTTAACTCTCACCTTCATTCACTGCCACACTGTCTTTGTTTTCAACTCCATGTAAAGTGCTGTTGAGTTCCTTTATAAGAACTATAGAAATATGTTTTAGCATTTTCTATCATCATCTTTGTGTCATTAATAGATAAGTTCAAAGGCGGGAAGGCAGCACTGAACCAAAGTAAGAGCTGCCTTGATCTTGATGAGCTCATGCAACTGCTCAAAACCAGAGACACTGAGAAGTAAGATGTGATTCTTTGATCCTTGATGGAAAGTGTCATAGAGAATGTACAATACCTAAAATTGCACTTTAAATAACCTACAGTAAGAACAAAATAACATTTGGCTCTAATATTTGTTCATCGCAGGCAAATGAAGGCATCAATGGGGAAGGTGATCAGTGACAAGGACCTGGAGATTTTGCTGGATCGCAGTGACATGCTAGGTGAAGACTCATTATCTGCAGTTTTTGGTATTGTGTTCATTTAACATTAATGTATAGACATCTTTGGTGATTTACTCTACAATCATCTCAAATTTTCTGTCTAACTATGCCAGTCCTTTTAAAGAATTCAGTTAAGATTAAAATTGCTTAGAGATATGTCAAAACATGCTGAGATGTCTTTGCTGAGACAATTAGAAAACCAATTGTCCTATATTTGAAAGAAATTGAACCAAGTAGTTCCATATACTGAGTACCAACATCAACCAAAGCAACTACCAAGATCTTGTGTAGTCCAAAAGTAACTCTTGACCAGTTCATTTATGGTTATTATCCACCTTCAATTGGAAACGTGAGATAAGTGACTCCTCTAGCAAGGTGTGCTCTACTTTCTGGGACGTAAGTGGCAGGAGTTTGCCATAGAATGAAGTGGAGTTGATAAGGTGATGAGGTCTTACTTGGGTGGATGAAGTTTGGGGAATTTATGGATCAGTGGTGTTGCAGTAAAATCCTTAACCGTTGAATGATTTAGAGAACTTTTTCTTTAGACCAGGGATCTCCAACCCTTTCCCCCCCCTGAGAGATACTTGTGTTTTTGTTAGATTTATTTATTAATTCAACTGGGACCAACCAAAAGGCTTGCTTTGCCTGAACATTTACAAAAAGTAGACGTTCACAACTTTTAGATTCGCTTCACAGGGCCAGCTAGCTGGTCCACAATGTCAGCCTTTTCCCGTCGTCTGGTTGGTTGGCTAGCTGCAGTTTATCTGGAGGTGCTTCGATCTACATGGCACGGGGTTTCTTGCTTCAGTAAAAAGGGTATTCACCTTCAATAAGCAAAATGCTTCTCCCACTGCAATGCCACGCCATGTTATACTGCATTTGTGTTTGCTTTGGATAAAAGCATCTGCCAAATGACTTTGTAGACTTGAAGATAGATGACTTACGTCTTCAATTGAGAAGGATTAGGCTGTCACGTGGTAGAGACACTAAGACACCTAAGACTCTTCACTCACCCCCACATTAGCATTGGGGTTAGTAGATAATATGGAACTATCCCTTTAACATCATACCTTAACTTCTGTTTGCAGATATAGTGTTTCTTACTTGTTTTTTTTCTTTACTTTTAGACAAAGGAAAGAGGAGCCTGAAGAAAGAGACGGTTGGAGTCTTCAGAGTTGTTGATGTCAAAGAGTCAGAAATTTCCCTGAACTGAGAACATTATTCAGATATGAACAACTGACCACATTCCTTCATAGTGAAATCAAGCTAAGTTCTGAGGGTCTCTGATACTAGTAGTAGGGACTGTTGATGTTAATGATTCTGTTTGTTTGAACATGTCACTGACATTTAGAGTTGAAAACTAAAAGTTAAGATAAGTCAGTCTGTCGTTCTCTGTCCTGTCATTGTTACCTTGTATCTGTTTAACAACGGTGTTATTGGTGAGGTTGGTTGGGCCTCTTTATGAACATTCCTTTTTAAAATAAAAAAATAAAGTAGCATCTACATCTACACAAGCTTTTTCTTGGCTTGCCAGTGCCTTCCTCTGTACAATAACCAATCGGGAAAAGGTTCCAAATATCCTGGTGTGATGTGAGTCAAAAGTTAACTAATTTAATCAAATAACTATTGCTAATAAGCATGAGTCAAATCAATTGCAGCAATATTGTTGATCCTAACCAAAGCTTAACAATTGCCGGTGAAAGCCGTTGAAAATGAGCCTGTACTTGGTCAAATGCAAAGTCCATGAAGTCATTCTCAGGGCTGCAGGAATAGATGAGTTCGAAGAGGTGTGCCTTTGTCAGCCTGGCTACAGTGCTGAAGAGGAACCTGGGGGTGTTCTTATTTTCTTCCAGCAGTACAGAGTACTAGGACGTCCTACGGTTCCTCAGTGCTTTTTTGTAATTGATTAAGCTATCTTTCCATGCTAGGTAAAAATGTAATTGGATTCGTTGGACGCCACTTCCTCTCTAACTTGCGTGATTGTTGTTTTAAGGCATGTGTTAGGGAGTTAAACCAGTCGAATCTGTGATTGATTTGAAAGCCGAACTAAGGCTGTCCTTTGTGACATCTACATGAATATTGAAGTCTCCTGCAATAATGAGTAGGGTTATTGATTTGTCTGATTTCAGGCTTGGATGGATAAGGTTGATAGTTGTGTTTTCTTTTGGTTAAGGGTTGATGGATAAATCTTATTTAAATATTCCTGCAGCCCCTCTGCCTGCGCCTCTAGCAATGTGTGTGTGTGGGTGGGGGGCGTTGCTTCATTTAACCTTACATATTCTCCAAATTCTCAGTGAAGATCTGGTTTTAAGTGACTTGATATTTTAAAGAATTCTATACTTCTAATTTTTGTCCCTGATATACTGGCTGTGTTAACTTTTATTAAGTTTGAATGTACTGTCCCTCTCCTGTTTATGCTAAATTTAATTAATTTAGTGGGCCGGTAGGCAGACACCGTTTCTATGGGAAAATGGGAAGGTGACTGTTTGAATTGGAGCCCAGAGAAATGTGTAAGACTGCATCTCTGCCACCTGGTCTGAACTCATCATGGTGTGGGCTGTCTAATAAGACACGTCATATTTCAAGAAACGAAAGCTGAACCATCCAAGGTGGGATGAATACAGTCTCTCCTCATCAGACCAGGCTTTCCCCAGAAAGATCTCCAGTTACCTACAAAGTCCACGTTATTATCTGGACTTCACCTCGACAGCCAGCGATGGAATGATGACGTGTGGCTATACATTTTATCACTGGTAACATTAGGAAGGGGCCCAGAGGAAATTAATGTTAGACATTAACTTTGCATATCAAAACACAGAATCAATACTAAGTTTTGTGACCTCCGACTGATGTCTTTGGAGGTCATTACTGCCGACGTGTGTCAATGTTCGTGCGCTGTTCTAAGAAGGATGTTATCATTAGACGAGCAAATGGCGGCAGAGGTGGCCCCGTCTCTGTGAGAGACCTCCCATGCGGAGGGAGGACTGGACATCCTCCTGAGCAAAGATTCTATTAAGTAAACCCCATTTATCTGAGTACTCTGTGTCTGCCTGTTTGGTCCGCCAGTCCCTTGTTGCAACATCAGCAGATACTCCCTGATCTGTTCTATTACTTCGGTGCTAGTCCCAAACAAGCAGCCAAAATAAAAGAAATACAAAAACTGCTGGAAGACCCAATGCTCCCCTACAAGGAGCTGCATTCCATTTGATGGTGTGGTATCTAATACTTTTCACTCTGTCTACACTGCGTTTCCTTCAAACCTGGTTTACCATTGTTACGACCAGTGGCCTGAAGTAAGGAATGTCTGGCACTCGTCTTTAGAGATTAGGGTTAGCATTAACATTTGGTGAAGAGAAGAGTAAATGGCAAAGATGAACATATGCTGTATGGAGTGGTTGAGAATAACCCCAATGGAAAAGTGTTTAGGTTTACTACTTTCTCAGACACCAGGGCATATACATATACATCTCAAAAATTAGAATATTATGAATTCAGAAAGTGAAACTCTTATTTTATATGGATTTATTACACAGAGTGGAATATTTGGAGATATTTATTTAACCTGGATAGGACAAGTAAAAAAAAAACCCAAAAAAAACTCCAACATCATCACTGTCAGGCATCATGGGGTATCAAGACTTCCAATACTTAATGCCCCGTTGTGCCTTACAGTTTTTTGCTCCAGCAGGCGGAGTGTACATAAGAGTGCCTCCTTCCTGTTATTTGGATCTTTACTGTGAGCGAGGGAGTGGATAGGAAGGGAAACAGAACAGAACAGCAGGGGTTGGGGGGTGGATGGGTAGAGAGAGAGAGAGAGGAGAAAAAAAAAGGTGGGGGGAGACAACAACAACAATCATATCATGTCACAACATAGTGATATACAGTATGTTAATATAAGTCATCCAGCGCCTATACCTATGTGCCGCACGGTTTGGTTGGTACACCCCTGTGTAAATCAAGGATTTACTAACTCCCCATGACCCTGCACATGATCTGTGATCTGTGATCTCTGAGAGCTCACGGCCCACTTGGTGACCAAAAGCTAATAAGCTTTGTCTTCCCAGAACAGAAATTCTAGAACTGCTTCTGTTTTCCAGCCCTATCATTCACAAGTTGCCCTCAGTTACAAGATTTGTATGTGTATCTGTGTGAGCGATGAGCCAAGAGTTGTGTGGAAGGTCACGTACACAGGTCTATAAAAGGCCACCCCTCTGTCGGAGACTTTGGAATTGTTGTTGGAATTGCTGTAAGAATTGTTGCTGGTATTCTTGTTGAAGTGTTGTTACAATAAATTCCCCGAGACGGCTGAGATCTGTGTCCTGGCTGACTTCATATGTAGACCTCACTTTTCTACATTCTCTTTGATAATGTAACAGAGTAAAAGTACGTATTTTTTCTTTATAATGGACTTGAGTAAAAGAAATATAATGACTCAATTCTTAAATGCTTAACAAGGTTTGTTGCCACAATGCCACACACCTTTTCCTTCTTGTTTGTGGAGCTAAAATCGCACCATTCATGACTTCAGACATTCTTGGACTGAGCCACAGGCAGCAAATACCCATTTTCATTTAGAAGAACGCCTTTATTCACACACATCATATATCACTAAAACGTGACTCCAGGGAAATTTGTTCTCTGCATTTTTACCCATCAAAATGGGGTCCAGATCGCGTCTGTCAGGTGGCACCCAGAGAGCTCATGTACCTAAATTGCTAAAATATCGATATCTTACTTTGAGAACTGATTCAAGAACATGTTCGTTTGGTATCGGAGGCACCGATACTTTGGTTTCGATAAGCACAGCTACTTGTTGCTGCCCAGACGTGAGATGGCTCAGTTGAGGTACATTTCTGCAACAAGCATTTTTTTTTTGCCCGTCCTGTTCTTGTCTTGACGTGCGTTGTGGTTTATAAAGATTATTGTCTTGTTTTTATAGTAGTAGTAATTTTTAATTAGTAATTATATAATTTGTAGTTTTTTGCCTTTTTTGCATCATAGGTCATGGAAGAAATGCAATTTCTGCTCTCTGTATTTGACGCGCACAGAACTGACAATAAAGATCCAATTCAATTCAGCTTTATTTGTATACCGCCAAAACCCTATCGTACACTAATTAACCCAACAGTTCCCACGATATGCAAGCACTTTGGTGATTGTGGAGAGGAAAAACTCCCTTATTAACAGGGAGAAACCTCTAGCAGAACCAGGCCCAATGTGGACGGTCATTCGCCTCAACCAGTGGGAGTGATCAGAGAAAAAGAGGGAAGAGAGGAGAGTGGAAACAAAGGGGGAAAGAAAGAGTGATGGAGGGGAGGGGGAGAGAGAGGAGCAAGAGAGACATGTGTAATTTTGTATAGCAGGTATGAGATCTGATGACTTGGACTATTTTTTGAATATTTCTTATGTAAAAGAAAATTACATTGATGACAAATTAAATAAAGACCTGGACTAGAGAAAAAAGTAATCCGAAGATGAAAACATAATAAAAATTATGAATCATGAAAATCATACAGCAGAAATGAAAGATGTGCATCATCACCCACATTTTAACAGTGTACTCATTATGTCTAAAAGATGTTATGTGTAGTACTTCAAAATATACTGACACAATGGCTGTGCCTATGATTAATTTCATTTCAAATCTAATATTCCCCCTCCTCTCCCTCTCCTTCATCCTCCAAAGAGTCGGTGGCAACTTCTTCGTAATCCTTCTCCAGGGCGGCCATGTCCTCCCTGGCCTCAGAGAACTCTCCCTCCTCCATTCCCTCTCCAACGTACCAGTGCACAAAGGCCCTCTTCGCATACATGAGGTCAAACTTGCGGTCCAGTCGAGCCCAGGCCTCAGCAATGGCAGTGGTGTTGCTCAGCATGCACACAGCCCTCTGCACTTTGGCCAGGTCTCCATTAGGAACCACGGTCGGGGGCTGGTAGTTGATGCCCACCTTGAAGCCTGTGGGACACCAGTCCACAAACTGGACGGTGCGTTTGGTCTTGATGGTGGAAATAGCAGAGTTGACATCTTTGGGCACCACGTCTCCACGGTACAACAGGCAGCAGGCCATGTACTTACCATGATGAGGGTTGCATTTCACCATCTGATTAGGTGGCTCAAAGCAGGCATTTGTGATGTCAGCCACAGTGAGTTGCTCATGATAGGCCTTCTCTGCAGAGATAACTGGGGCATAGTTAACCAGAGGGAAGTGGATACGAGGGTAGGGCACCAGGTTGGTCTGGAACTCGGTCAGGTCAACATTCAGGGCACCGTCGAAACGAAGGGAGGCGGTGATGGAGGAGACGATCTGTCCAATCAGCCTGTTGAGGTTGGTATATGAGGGACGCCAGATATCCAGGTTCCTGCGGCAGATGTCATAGAGGGCCTCGTTGTCCACCATGAAGGCACAGTCTGAGTGCTCCAGGGTGGTGTGGGTTGTTAGGATGGAGTTGTATGGCTCCACCACAGCTGTGGACATCTGAGGAGCCGGGTAAACTGCAAACTCCAGCTTGGACTTTTTACCATAGTCAACAGAGAGATGCTCCATCAGCAGAGAGGTGAAGCCTGAGCCAGTTCCTCCGCCAAAGGAGTGAAAGATGAGAAAACCCTGGAGTCCTGTGCACTGGTCAGCCTGCAGGAAAACATGGTTGATAATAACAGACAATTTCTGAATTGAAAATGCTACACAAACGCATTTAATACACGAGAATGAGCTCACCAGTTTACGAGTCCTATCCAAAACCAAGTTGATGATCTCCTTTCCAACGGTGTAGTGACCACGAGCGTAATTATTGGCTGCATCTTCCTTTCCACTTATCAGCTGCTCGGGGTGGAAGAGCTCCCGGTAAGTCCCAGTTCGCACTTCATCTGAGGAGCAACAAGAAAAATATGTTCAGTTGATTGTTGGTGCTAAAGTGTTGCTTGTGTTTTACCACCTCTAGATACTAAGGGTTAATGGAACAACATATTCCTAATTGTATTTGAGTAAGGAATATCTCACTCATTATTTCATAAATTGTATCTGCTCTTCAATATACAAACCTTCAATCTCTAAGATAAACTCACATTGTATTAATTATGATTCACTGCAACATTTTTTAATTTTTATTAAAACCCTCCTTTAAGTTGTTCACCTATGACTGCTGGCTCCAGGTCCACAAAAACTGCTCTGGGAACATGTTTGCCAGCTCCAGTCTCATTGAAGAAAGTGTTGAAGGAGTCATCGCCTCCGCCCTTGATTTTATTGGAGGGCATCTGACCGTCAGGCTGGATGCCATGCTCAAGGCAGTAGAGCTCCCAGCATGCATTTCCTATTTGGGCTCCAGCTTGGCCGATATGAATAGAGATACATTCACGCTGAAGAGACAAAGGGGAAACAAACATTAGTCATCAGCTCAATCCCTGTTGAATGACTGCTGATACCTTTAATTCAGTTAAAAATCACATGGCTCTTTCTCTTTCTTGTAAGATAACAATGAAAAGCCACATTAGGCTTTTTCCAAAGAGGTTTGACAGTGAACCGCTTTCAACTCACCATTTTGTCTGTGCCTCTTTATTAATAATGTGAGGATCAGGTTGTGAAGGTGGGTGCTATATTTATATCCTTCTTCTTCTTCTTCTTCTGTTGGTTTGATTGGCGGCTGGCATTTAGATTTATACTATTCAAGAGTCCAAAGTAATGGTTGGAGCTTTCTTTAGGTGTGAGCGAGGCTTAAAACCAGTGTTCCACACAAGTGTCCTGTATCTTCTTCTGACTGGTGGCTGGCATCCAGTTTATAGGTGCATTGCCATCTCCTACATGACTTTATTATTCTGCTCTCATTCAAAGAGCTGTTTCATGTGTTCCATTTACTTTATCATTATCCTCCCCCTATTTTCTAGACAGACTTGGGTCCTGTATCAACAGAAACTGCCACTAATATGTTAAGCCAGCTGCCTTTGTTGTCCAGGTGTTTACAGGCTGCTGCCTTTGATAGCCATCAGTCAGAAAGCAACTAAAGCTGTTTGCGAGTTATCTCTAGAGTCTAGAGATAACTCGCAAACAGCTGCATTACGGACACACAGTCTAGACTCTAGACGGGATGTGGACGGGATGCCAACAATAACCAGGCTTATAGCAGGTGAGGTGGCAGCAGTGCAGCTATCGAGAGCCTCAGTTCAGATTCCTCAAGATCAGAACATGTACAAATAATTTTTTATATTGTTTATATTCTTTTAAATTTAATGGAGTTGAGTTTAAAATATATTTCTTGTATAACTTTTTTTTTTTTCAAGGAAGAATTTTTTAAGACCTTCAGTAAACCAGGGTTTATGAAAGTCAGTCTTCATCTTTTTAGTCTTTTTAAGTGAAAAGGATTGATTTAATAAACTGCCAAATAAATTCATAAAATTTGAAAAAGCGAAATCCCGATCTTTTTCATGAAGAACGCTGTCCCATGAAATGCTTGCTATATTAGACTTGAATTGTTCCATATTTTTCTTAAAATATGCCCTATGATAATAACTGTTAGATGTTTTTTTGTTTGATTTTTCTGGGCCACACAATAGGCAAATGATCACTCTTGTGATCCCAATCAAAGAAGTTTGTAAAGATGATGTCAATAAGAGTTGCAGATTTATGCGATATTGTAGTTGTCCTGTGAATAAACAGATAAAGATAATTTAAATACATAGTGTTCAGAAATTCTGCAGTTTGTGGATGATTCTCTTTCTTGAGATTTATATTAAAATCACCTATGAGGTAGCAAACTTTACCCTCTCATGATATGATCTCAAGAAAGATAAAAAAAATATCAATATCTGTACTGGGTGGTCGGTAAATTCCTCCCACAATTGCATTTGTTCCCCCAAGAAAGGACAGGACATAGTTTCAATAAAAACATTTCATTCACTCAACATTCTGCAAAATTAGATTCAAAGGTCTCAAGATCATTTCTATTGACAAATTGATAAGAGTTGTGGATGAAGAGAGATACACCACCTCCTTTTCTTCCCTCTCTGTACAGTGAATGGCTTTGTAATCAAGCAGTTCATACAATGAAACCACAGGTTCATTTAGCCATGTTTCTGATAAAGCTACAATAGAAAATCCGTGATTGAGACATGAGAGGTAACGAGTCAGAGTCATAATGTTTGGATAAGCTTTTTATATTGAGATGAAAAATAGAAAATAATGCATCGGAATGTGTTAAACTTTGACATAACAGTTTGAAATCATTTTTATAACCGTCTTTATAATATTTACATAATAAAGAGTCTTTGACTGATAGGGTTGATTGTATCTGATGTTTGCCAAAGTCTTTGTGATCTGCATTTAGTAGCCTGAGGGGTCTGAAGTACCTCTAAAATATTTCCTTTTGCTGCTACTATTTCCCCTTTCTCGTTTTTTTTTTTTTTTTTTTACGATTGTTTTTGTTTGTTTCTTTTTTTTTTTTTTCAAGCCCTAGGAAATAAACTGTGCATTTTTCCCCTATGTGTTCCGGTCTGCTTCTAATGATGGCTCCCCTGTATCTTTGTTAGATATGGTCCAATTTCTTTTAGAAGTAAATATTTGCTTATGTTGTAATTAGGCAGTTCTTCTATGTTTTACTCTTCTTTCCTGATGTGTTCTTGAGTTCCTGCTTTTCTCTCCATTTTTTTTCTCTGCTGTAATTTACGAGTTTGGCTCCTTGAAACAAGGTGATCAGCTCAATCCCTGTTGAATGACTGCTGATACCTTCAGCTCTCATTTTTTTACCATGAGGACATGAAATGACAACTTAGCACTCAGGCCCTGAAGGATATTTATTATTATATTGATTTGATGTAATTGTTTCCTATAAAATATATTTAATTTGTTCTGTAGTTAAGGTAAGTTATGGGTTCATGAATCCTTCATGCCTCAGTCAAAGAAACGGGGTGTGATGCAGCCTCTTCCCTCTCCCTCTATTTTTGACATTATGCCATTTGTAAACCACTGTGGGCCTTTTTGAAGAGGTTCAACAATGAAAAGTCACCATTTTGACTGAGTTTGTGGCTGTATCTTTCTAATGTAAGGATCAGGTCTTGAAGCAGGTGATATATGTAAACTCTTCAAGAGTGCAGACCAATGTCTTGTTATCAAGTAATGCTAAGCCAGTGTTGACTGCCACTTATATATTAACGTAGCTGTCTTTGGTGTCACTCTGTTTACAGGCTGTTTCCTTTGTTGTCAAACTATTTATAGACTGCTGCCTTTGGTGTCACACAGTTTTGGCCAGCTGCCTCTGTGGCCGTGGTTTTCAAAGGGGGGGCTAGTTTTAATTGACATACAGGATACAAATGCAAGATAACGAAAATTTGAAAAGACTCCTGGCTTTTTTCAGAAAACAGTACACAAAACAACAATGTAGATTACCGTGGGCTCAATGAGATTACTGTTAAAAATAAGTACCCCTTGCCCCTGCTCGACACTGCCTTCAGCCCTTTCCAAAAGGCCCAAATCTTTTCCAAGCTCGACCTTAGAAATGCCTACCACCTAGTCCAAATACGCCAGGGCGATGAGTGGAAAACGGCTTTTAACACCCCCTAAGCCACTTTGAATACAGGTTGATGCCATTTGGCCTCACTAACGCTGCGGCCACTTTTCAAGCCCTGGTAAATGACGTCCTCCGCGACATGCTGAACAAGTTCCTCTTTGTGTACCTAGATGACATCCTCATCTTCTCTGAGACGGTGGTGGAACACGTTCAGCATGTACGCCTAGTTCTCCAACGCCTCTTGGAGAACAAACTCTACGTTTCACACCTCCGTTTCGTTCCTTGGCTTCATAGTTCAACAGGGGCAACTCTCTCCAGACCCAGCAAAGATCAGTGCTGTCAAGGACTGGCCCACTCCCACCTCTCGCAAGCAGCTTCAACGCTTCTTGGGGTTCGCTAATTTTTACCGTAGGTATATTCAAACCCACCAAGAGAAACTATGATGTGGGTAATCGGGAGTTGCTAGCCATTGTGTTGGCCCTGCAGGAGTGGAGACACTGGCTGGAGGGGGCAGTGCAGCCTTTTTTAATTTGGACTGACCACAAGAACCTTGCATATCTGCGGAGTGCTAAGCGCCTAAATTCCCGCCAGGTTGGGCTCTCTTTCTGGGTCGCTTCAACTTCTCCCGATTTCTTTATATATATATATATATATATATATATATATAGTATATTTGCACTTGTAAAATAGTGTATTGCTTATGAAATCCATGCAGTCCATCCATGTTTCAGAAAATTTAATTTTATTTATTAAATGAACACATTTTGAACTCTTACAAAAAATAAAAATATTGCAGAGTTGAAAGTCTCTTTCAAATGAATTAAAAAGCTGAACTTAAGAAAGAAGAAAGAAGTTAAAAAACTTAATAAGAAGACACGATACACGTTTTTGAGACATTATAACATTGTAATCCTTTCCTGCTCTATCTTCTGACCGTGTTGCGGGCCTAAACCTAACTCCACCGTAGTGAGTAAGATGGTGGCACACAAATAACGGGGCGTTGTTGCCAAGGGAAGGAGTTTTATTGTCCGACTGCACTGTTACTGTTCACGGACTAACTCTCTACCTGTTCCAACCGCCATCTCCATTCCTCCTCGATCGACTCTCAATCACACACACACACACACACACACACACACACACACCCACTTCGCCGGGGCTCGTTCACAGTGGTGCACCTCGGCCGCGCGCATGCACTCTCTCACTCCCGTTCACGCACTGAGCTGCCTGTACTACACAGTTAGGCACATCTCACAACAACACACACTTCAATCGGACACTTTCCCAAGCCACGCAGAGCCGCAACATAAGGATGAAAGAGCCGCATGCGGCTCCAGAGGTGTGGGTTGCCGACCCCTGACTTAGACAGTAACAGCCTACTGGAGAATTTTCAGTCAGGATTTAGAACTCACCACAGCACAGAGACAGCGCTAATGAAAGTCACTAATGACCTTCTCATGGCCTCAGATGATGGACTTGTCTCTATACTTGTCCTGCTGGATCTTAGTGCAGCATTTGACACTGTTGATCACAAGATACTGCTACAGAGGCTAGAAAATAATGTGGGGATTAAAGGGACAGCTCTAGGCTGGTTTAAATCATATTTATCGGATAGATTTCAATTTGTTAATGTTAACAAGGAGTCATCCCTTCAAATACAAGTTAGCCATGGAGTACCACAAGGTTCCGTCCTTGGGCCGTTACTCTTAACACTATAAATGCTCCCCTTAGGCAACATTATCAGACAGCACCGCATACACTTCCATTGCTATGCGGATGACACTCAGCTATACATATCCATGAAGCACAATGAATCTGATCACTTAATTCAATTGCAGGATTGTCTTAAGAATATCAAGGCCTGGATGACTCTTGAACTTTTTGCTCCTTAATTCGGACAAAACTGAGGTCATTGTAGCTGGGCCTAAGCGTCTTAGAGAAACACTCTCTGACCAGATAGTCTACCTGGACGGTGTCAGCTTGGCTTCCAACTCTACTGTGAGGAACCTGGGAGTTTTGTTTGACCAAGACATGTCGTTTGAAAAACAGATACAACAAGTTTCTAGGACAGCGTTTTTCCTCCTCCAACAGGAAAATTAGACACATCCTGCCTCAGAACGATGCTGAAAAACTAGTGCACACGTTTATTACCTCCAGACTAGATTATTGTAATTCTCTTTTATCAGGATGTCCCAAAAAGTCAGTGAATAGTCTCAAATTAGTCCAGAATGCAGCATTATATCACTCCTGTCTTAGCCTCCCTGCACTGGCTCCCTGTAAAATATAGAATATAATTCAAAATCCTGCTCCTTACATTTAAAGCTGTCAATAATCAGGCCCCTTCTTACATCAGGGAGCTAATAACACCCTATCAACCAAACCGACCACTCCATTCAGAAAACGCAGGCTTTCTTGTTGTTCACAGAATCAGTAAGAGTAGAACAGGTGGCAGGGCATTTAGTTACCAGGCTCCTCTCCTGTGGAACCAGCTTCCACTGTGGTTTCGGGAAGCAGACACCATCTCAGCATTTAAAGTTAAACTTAAAACATTTCTTTTTGATAAAGCCTATAGTGAGTGTTGGATCAGGTTAGTCATGTTGTTATGCCTAGTTATGCTGCTATAGTATAGACTGCTGGGGGAACTCCCATCATCCACTGGGCACTTCTGTACCTCGCTCTCGCTCTGTCCCTCTGCCTCCTCAACACGTACTTATCTACTCATTATCTAGTCATTTCATTTCATTTCATTTCATTTTCCAACCGCTTATCCGTGACTGGGTCGCGGGGGTAGCAGTCTAAGTAGGGGCCCCCGCCCCCGACTGCCACCCAAATCACATTGCACCAGTCCCTTCTGAGACCTCCTGCGGGTGGTGAGCCTACTGGAGGTGGTAGAAGCTGGACCTGATCCAACCCCCTCTCCAACCCAGTGACCTATGAAGACGATATTCCTACTACTTATATTATTATTATTATTGTTGTTGTTGTTGTTATTATTGTCCATGTCCCTCTTGTCCCCACCCCACTATCACTCCTTCTTCCTCTGCTCACCCCAACCGGTCGAGGCAGATGACCGCCCACATTGAGCCTGGTTCTGCTGGAGGTTTCTTCCTGTTGACGAGGGAGTTTTTCCTCTCCATAGTCGCCATAGTGCTTGCTCATTGTGGGGATAGTTGGGTCTCTCTGTTTTCATATCTGATTGTGCTCTGACTCCTATGTAAAGTGCCCTGAGATAACATCTGTTATGATTTGGCACTATATAAATAAATACATTTGAAAATTGAAAATTGAATCTTCAGCCACTGGGATGTCGCCCTTCATGGCCTCCCTGGGATACCTACCACCGTTGTTTGACTTCCAAGAGGACGAGGTTGCTGTGCCTTCTGTCCAGGCGGACCTTTGCCGCTGCAGCCACGTTTGGAAGCAGGTCTGCTCCGCCCTCCTACGATCTTCCGAGCGGTCGCAGAGGCAGGCTAACCGCCACCGCACTCCTGCCCCCTCCTACCAGCCAGGCCAGAGGGTTTGGCTCTCGGCCAAGGCCATTGCTCTCCAGGTAGAATCCCAGAAACTGGCCCCTCGCTTCATTGGCCCCTTTGTCATCGACCAGATCATCAACCCCTCCGCCGTCCGCCTTAAACTTCCCCGTTCTCTGAGGATTCATCCCACCTTCCATGTGTCCCGGATAAAACCCACCTCCGAGTCCTCCTGGGCCTCCTCCTCGCTCTCCTACCCTCGCCCTCGGATCCCCCTCTCATCTCTCCTCGGACCCAGCTCCTCAGTTCTCTCTCTGGTCCATCTGAGACTCCCTGTGGCCCCCCCCCCCCCCCCCCCCCCCCCCCCCCCCCCCCCCTCCATCTGAGACTCCCTGTGGCCCCCCCCCCCCCGCCTGCTCCTCCACGTCCCCCCTGAGTGGCCTGCCTCCAATAGTTTTCGCACCAAGCCCTGGTAGTTATTAGTTGATTATTTTATTTTGCTGCCTTTGTGCACCGTCCTTGGTTGTTGTGTTGATTTCCCTTACCACCCTCGTCTGCATCTTCGGGTCCTGCCTTTGTGCACCATAACACAGAGCACCTGTAGAAGGACAGCAGAAGTGCATGGAAGTTGGAAGCACCAGGACTCTTCCTAGAGCTGTTCAGGGAACAGCAGGGTTGATGATGTGTGTGTTCAGGTTTGCATGAAACCTCAACACTGAATGTGGCACCAGCTTTCACTCTGCCCCCGCTGACTCCACGTTCTAACTGTTGAACAAAGAATTAGAATCACCACTTTAGTCCTGGCCAAGGAAGGAGACGCCTGTGGAGACCCTGGTAAACAACCTGGAGATACAACCAGAGGCAGGAACAGAGCACATCTGTGCTGCAGGTCAATCTGTTCTTTTCATTGTTGAGTGTCCATTAACTTCCAGGATCATTTCAGTGACATATGTCCATCATGAACAAGAAACAAGAAGCGAGTAAGGGCTGATTTCTCTCATTTTTACAACTGAGTGTTTGGGCCATATTGAAAAGGGGACAGAGTCGTCGTACTAGGAGAATAGACAACTCACCTGCAACTATAGAAGCTACCATTATACATGTAAGTCCAATTAAATGTTGGGTTTTTTTTGACACTGATTTGGGAATCAGTCATCATAATCAACAGATACATTGAAATCCACTTGTCATTCAGAACATTTGCTTAAGAAGCCGTTTGTGCACTGATTGCTGTATCCAAGCATATCAACAGAACATTGAGTGGGAAAAAAATGACTAATAAATATTATATATCTAATTTATTGTTAATGACCACAACACTGGATTTTTTACATCACAAAATATTTACAGATATTTATTTTATTTAATCTGATTTAAATCGAATGATCTTTTATTCGAGTAAATAGTACAAATAGAATATTGAAATATGAATCTTATCTTAATCTAGTTCTATCCAGCATATTTTGGCCTATCATTTTTCATGTTTTAAATCCTTTTGTTTCTTTTAAATATCCTCAGCTTTTTAATACTGCATTTATTCTCAATTTTAACATCACAACGTTAAACAATGTAAATTTGATCTTAACCTTGTTGCATGAAAGTTTTTTTTATAGTAATATCACGGTTCAAGTTCAGGTGTGACTTCTAAACTTCAAAAGTAATAGATTAGTGCTATACTCATCTGTACAACTGTTTCTGAAAAGGAATTGAGGTGACAGGCACAGTCAGCATGAATGCTCAGAGTCAGTCACACGACTAGGTATTATGCAGGTGAGGGAGATAAAAAAAAAAAGTGTAGGATACAAAGACAAGACGGTTTCTAATCACGAGGACATAAAACTGAAGTCGTCTGTTGTTTTGGTAACACAGATAGATGTCCAGTCCTCCCCGCGTGTGGGAGAGGTGGTTCAGGGGTTCAGAGGCTGAGAGGCCGAGTGTCTGGCAAATACTGCCATCTCTGCCCATTGTGCATCAACAGAAACATTTGCCAGTGTAAGAAAAACCTATAAGATTTGCGGCTAAACACAGTACACGAACACAACTACAACTCATAGGAGCTCGATGCTGCTCTATGCTGTTTTTCCACTGAGCTACTATAAATGAGCGTTTCCCGCATGAGGGAGGACTAAAAATGTTCTGTTTGATCTGCAGTGCCACTGGGCAAGCAGCCAGTTGCCCTTATGTTCACTCCGGACTTGTTTGTTTGTGGTTAGACTGTTGTTTCTTTGTTTTCAGGTGGGGGCTGGCTCATGACTGTCAGCAGTACTTACATGGAAAGTTACAGCAGCAGCTCACTCAGCGAGACCACTGATTTATGAGCAGATGGAGACCATGTGGTTCACGACTGTGGCCATTTTACTAATTGTTTTTCAGGTGAGATTTTCTGCTGTGAAGGGGATTTAACTTTTTTTTGCTGTTTTTAATAGTTTTACTGGTGACTGCCCACACATTACATTACAGTACATTTGGATTATAATTCACAAATACTATGGTTTTCCTTTCTAGGCCTCAGCTTTGGAGACCACAGAGCAGCCAAAATGTGTGCCTGGATTCAAGTCAGATAGGTTGATGTTCAGAGTGACCACAAAGCAACTGTTGAGGGGCACAAGGCTGGGCAGAGGTGAGAACAATCCAGGAAGTATCTTTCACTTTTTCTACTGCACATGGACCAAGTTAAACTTGTTTTTTCCCATATTCATTCTACCTATTTACTGATTGCAATTTTTTGCCCCTGGACTTTGGGAAGAATTGTGATGTTTGTTCTTGTCTCTGTTAATAGTATTTGATTTTTCATGATGTCGTAACATGACCCTGTAACCCTGATCTCCAGGTTGTGCACATCACGTGTTCTGTGTGCTTGCATAAAGTTATAAAGAAGCTCTTTGTGAATGTGACTTGCAGAGTAAAATACTTTGAGCGATCAAGACGGAAACAGTGCTATATAAAGCTATAGTGACGCTGGGATTTAGAGAGGTGGCCTTAATGTCTTTAGCTTCATGACTATAACAGTAATGGAACCAAAAATGGATTCCAGGTTGAGAGAACTTGCCCTCTTGTATAGTCACATCTATGTGTTCTTTTTAGGATACACTTCCAACAGCAAGTCACTAGAAAGATTCTGCATTAAGAGTGTCAACAGTCAGCACTGACCACTGACAGACTTCCTATTACCTTCAGCATTCAGTCACACAGTTTGCAAGCCCACCTCTTGCCCATGACAATCCTGTAACTGAAAATGAACAGACTGTAGAACTGGCTTCTCTTATTCTATGAATTGAAATCGCCATTAGTACAGATATTTACTGTATTTCTTTAAAGTAGTAGAACTGGTCTTCACATGGACCAGAGGAGAAATCATTGCAGATGAAATCTGTTAGCTGATTGATACTCTGGTCCAAAGGTGGCAGCGTCTGAGCTGCCCAGGAAACACCCAGAGAGACACTGAGCAGACCACTCAGGCATTTTAAGATAGATTTGTAAAGTTTGTTTTATGTGAATGTGTAATGCTTAAACCCGAGTGGTTTGTCTCTGGCTGCTGCAGTGGGAACCCTGTGGCATCATATACTGCCACATCATTCCGTGTAATATTTAGCTTTGTGGAGTGTTTATTAATTGAACTATATAGCAATAAAATGTGGAGATTGTTTTTTCTTCCTTGCTTTCACTAATTGTTTCTTGTGTTTAATCCCAGTGGACTTCACTGACTGCACAGCTCGGACAAGATTTCCTTTCATCAGTAGTGACAGCCGTTTCATGGTACAGATGGATGGAATATTGATGGTGAGTAGAAGTAGTAGAAGTTTCTGATGCTTTGCTTTCCTAAATTCTGACATATCTGCACACACCCTATATGAGTTACAGGCTTGTCATGTCCTGGCTCTGGACATAGACAAAAATGAGGGGAGACCAAGCCAGAATTGAAGGACAAATCTCTAGTCAAATATTATTTTTAACAAAGTAAATATTGACAAGGGTTGCCCAGATCACTTGTCAGTCTACCCCAGCCATGTTGGCGAGGAATATATTCAAACTGTGGCAGTTGTTTATTTGTCATGAACAGTTTCCTCAAGGCAAAGAGTTGCAGTGTGTCTACCATCTGATGTTTTATCAATCCAGGTAAAGAGAATGATTGATCTTCTGGAACGACCCCAGGACTTCTTTATCCACTCCTGGGACCCACATGGTCAAAAAATGACAGTTCCAGTAAGGGTCATGCACTATGGGCATTCCCATGGACATGGCATAGGAGGAAACTATGGACATCACCTCGGAGAGCACAGAGACCACAACAAGCAGCACTACTTGATCGATATGGACTTTGCTAACAATACAGAGGTAAGATTCAAGCCCTGCTGGAGGGGCATAAAGAAAACCTGAAACTCAGCATGTTATATGTAAATTAAAATAATATATTTAATAGACAGTTTTCTTGGTCCAACATGCGCCAAGGTCACTGAGCAAGAGTCCCTTTCAAAGGCAACAACTGCAAAAAGGCTCTGCACTTGTTTCTGAACAAACACTGCCCCTCTGCGACATTAGATACGAAGTCGGATACTCTGAGGATGTCAATACACATCTGGGCTCAGGTGGATGACTGTGGCTCAGGGAGTTGAACATGTCATTACAGTGGTGTCAAACTCAAATACACCGTGAGCCAAAGTTTAAAACTTAACAAAGTTGTGGGCTGACTTTGAACAAATTAACCCTTTTAACATGGACCCAAACAAGTTTTGCTTTAACATGAAATATGGAACAAGCAGCGCTTATTACCATACAATATATAGAAAATAGAATAGATAGTACTTTTATTCATACCTGAGGGGAAATTCTTTTGATACAGTATCCAATCACATGTATGAAAAACAGTCAGTCAAGTACAAAAAAAAATTCTTTTTTTTTTTCCCACATAAACAAGAGTTAGAGCACACTATTTCGGAGATGTAGATGAGTGGGTTCCTACTAAGTTGGTGGTCTAAAATGTCAAGGGACACATGGCATCTATTGCACTTCTCTTCATCTCAGAGGGCTCTCAGAGACCGGATTGAGGCGGCTGACATGAAACGTGGGATGGATGCGGAGTGACCTGGGCAGACGGAGACGGACAGAAACCGGGTTAATTACTTTCGTGATGGGGAAGGGACCAACAAACCGTGGAGCGAGCTTTCGTGAGTCAACTTGAAGGGGGAGGTCCTTCAAGGACAGCCACACTCGCTGCCCTGACCTGTACTCCGGTGCCGGACGCCGCTGGACCCATCTGACAGACTTCCAAAAGAAGACTGTCAAAAGGACCACTTGAAGGACTATTGGCATAACCGGAATACCACTAGAGGAGTCATTATTCAAAGCAAAGGCTAAGATCAACTAACTAAAATAAATAGTAAAGAATCTTTGATCTGCCTTTTCATTGGGGGAGTGAAATCCAGTGGGCTCTGGGAATTGTTGAACCCTTTTCGAGTGAGGGGAGAAGAAATAACTTGACAGTCACTATGACTGGTCATGAAAGCTGCATTAATCAGTATTTTAAAATGAACTAACCTGTTAGCTGTCTGTATCACTATGTATCAGTAAACCTGACTAGATTAGAAAATGAAGAGAACAAATTGTCTCTGGACATTCACACATCCTCCAGATACTGAGATAATCTGATCACCACGCCAATAAATGTAGAGGTAAGTGGTCAGTTAGCTACGTTTCAGTATCCACCAAGCTATGCTTTACTGTGAACAGCTGCCTGAACTTGTTGGTCAGGTTGGTTAAGTTCACCTTAAGTTTGGAGGAGTTGATCTAGACCTTGGTGGGTTCTGTGGTTACATGGATGCAGAGTGACTTGGTAAAGGTGGAGGAGGTTATACCGCTGGTTCAGTGAAGGGGTTGACAATTTAACCTAAACTAATTTAAATGTATGCACATTTTCATAGAACGCGACCACCCCAGAGTTGCCTGTTCTGTCTGTTGATGGACTGAGGAGGAGGAAGAGAGACTGGGTTATTCCAGACATCTATATTGTTGAAAATCACAAAGTCCCCTACCCCTCTAAAATATATCAGGTGAGATGAACAGCATCGAAACGTCAAATTTAGTTCAACATTGAATTCTCAGTAACTGCAAACCATAGCTTCAATCATTCATTAAATGTTTGATAACATATGACTATGTTTATTAGGACAACATGATTAATTTACAATTGCAATGGCTGGAGAATGATGATTTGGAAGTTTCCCTGTAATAATCTTAGCTTGTAGAATTGAGCAGAATATAGAATCTTGTATCCAAGCCAGTCTTTGTTTTTGTAGCCCAGGAATTTTAAAGCAGCAAACTTCATATAAGTTAGCCCTTTGTTATCAAAGTTACATTTTGCAATATATGAACCATGGTTACATTTATTGAAGATTATATAACTCATACTTTTATTATATTGTTTTCCAGATCCGTTCCTTTGAAGATCAAACAAAGACAATACGTTACAGCATCACTGGTCGTGGAGCTGATGAGCCTCCTTTGGGCCTTTTCACTATGGACATATACACTGGTAATATGTATGTCACACAGCCTCTGGACAGAGAGGAGGTTGCAAGGTACACGGTAAGCCACCTCTCTAAACTTAGTTTGCTATGTAAACTTTTTTGTCCAGACATCATGTATTCCATATTACTTTCATTGTATGTTCACATCCAAGTAAAGTTAAGTGCGTTAATCTGCACTTGATAAACCTTAATAGCACATGGAGTACTACCATCCAGACTTAAACCCCATAGCAACTGAGTAGAGACCTGAAGATGGCACCTCAGATACCAAAAAGAACACTTGGAATTGTAACTGCTGCATCTGCATCTTCAAAGTGCTGAACACAGGGTCTGAATACTTCTGTAGTAGAGATGTTGTTTCTAAAACCAGGTCAGTATCGTAGAGTATAGTAGTATAATAGTAGATTGGTTCACTAGATCACTGTGTGCGATCAAGTAGTAAAAACAGGCAGCAAAGCCCACATGCATTTGGGTTGACACTTTCACTACATTTCTACAGAAATCTGAAGTTTTGGGAAAACACTGAGTCCAATGTGATAATATGACACTTATAATATATGAGAAAGATATAATAACAACTAATCAGAATGACTTCTAGGGATGTCTAAACAATCGTATGCCGACCATTCAATGTTCATTTTAATTAATGTTCTCCCTGTTTGAAAACTCTTCTTTATAATGTATTTTAAAGGTGTGTGTTTCAGGTTTATATCTGTTTACTTGCCAGTAGTATGTGTCACAACTTATCAAATGTGGAAACTCATGACTGAAACAATCAGGAAGATCAGATCCTACCTGTTGGAGCACACTGCTCACCTCCTGATCATTCGTCTCGCATTGACTACTACAAGCCCCTCCTGGCTGGCCTCCCTGCATGCACCGTCAAACCACGGCAGATGATCCAGCTTCCCCTTTGTCTCCTGGTTAGCTACTAGGAGAGCTGGAGTAGTTACGTGATGATGAATGATAAGTGACAGTTGTTCCGGTTGGTTCACAAACAGGTTTATTGTTACATGTTAGGATAGGTCTCTGTTTAGCCTTTCCAAATGGCAGAGAGCAGCATGGTCCCCAGCATGTTCCAGGAACACGGTCAAAAGGCTGTTTGCCCTCTCAGCCACACCTTCCTTGTTCTGAGCCCAGGTCCTTAAAGCCTTTCCTTCCCATGGGCTCGACTGGTGTTCTCTCCATTCTCCACCAGGTGGGGATAGGTGCATCTGTGGCTGTACAAAAAAAACACTTGCATACAAAGAAAAATATTTCAGTTCCTCCTACATAACTCATGTCATTCATGCCTATCGTTGCCTTTCCCTTCTAGATCTTTGTGTTTGTACCGCATATTGTTTATATGTCGCTTTGGATGAAAGTGTCTGCCAAATGACTGTGTAGAATTTGTAGAATATGCATCACATCACATGAATGAAATCATCTTTGATCACATGTGCTGATATTATGACACAAGCGTGTTTGTCTATTTGCAGTTTCAAGTACATGCTGTGGCCGAAGGAGCAGAGGGAAATTCTGAGAAGCCAATGCATATTGTCGTGAATGTAGTAGACCAGAATGATAACAAACCTATTTTTGCTCAAGATACATTCCTGGGACAAGTTCCAGAAGCCTCACCAAACGGTACAGTGAGTTTCTTCATTTGTGATTGGAAAAACAAGTTCACGTTTAACTGTAACGACTGGTAACAGAACAGAACCCAAACAAACGACAAGAAACAGGCCTGTGTGGTACAGGGTCTTTATGAGAAAGGCAAAAGTTGATAAGGCAGGCAGGGGTTCAAGCTGGGCATCCGTCCACGTGGCAAACATGTCCAGGGGAGCAGGCAAAGCAGGAATCCAAAGCTCAAAAAGAGGGTTGAGATCAGGTCTGAAAACAGGTAGGTATAGATGAATGCTGGAAGGTCAGGCTCGAACACACTGACAATCCGTCAGTGAGTGAGTGAAGCTGAGTGGAAATAGAGAAGTGACGAATGAGGGAATCTGAGCCAGATGTGTGAATGTGTGAGTGAGAGTGTGCAGAGGTGGGGGAAATGAAGTGTTGACGTAGGCGGTAGTGAAGACTTGATGACCTGAAATGAGAAAAAAAAGTGAGTGAAAAAAGGGACTGATGTAGAATGTTGTGACATTAACAGAGAGAAGAGCTATATACGTTGTAGATGATGTTAGCCTCGGAATTGAACACAGTGAAATTCTGCACTAACATTTTTATCCTCATCTCACTTCAGTTAACTGCTCCAGGTTTTTAATAGTCATACATTCTATTTAAAATGGGAGAATGGAAAGTTAGTAAATGCAATATATCCTGAAGATAGCTAATTGTTAACTGGAAATTAAGCATACATGCTAAAACCTTACCCAACTTGGCAACCAAGTGTTTGTCGGGTGAGGAAGGTTTTGAGCAGAATGAAAGAAAATGGAGGAGATGTAAACTTGTTAACGTCAGTGTCCATCACTGAAGTCAGCATCCACGTGTTTACCAAATAAGCAGAATGCTTCTGAATAGATTCTGGAGCCTCTGTACTTATTGTCACGCTTGTGTAAATGTCTTTGTGCAGGTTTTGAGCTGATAACAGTTACCGCCACAGATGCTGATGAGCCAGGTAATGCCAATTCCGATATCCGATACCGCATTATTAGCCAGGATCCACAGTTGCCCAGCGCCGCACTGTTTGAGATCAACCCAGTGAGTGGAGCAATCCGAGCGAATGGCCAAGGCTTCGACAGAGAGGTGAGGATTTTGAAACACACTGTCTTAGCACGCAACTCAAACTAGCATGCTAGCATTCATATTGTTAGATTAGTATGAAGCCACTGAAAAGCTCATTGTGACTTTACAAAGTCACATTCCACAGATAGCAAACACACACAGCATTGAGGTGGGAATAACCTTTTCATCAGTAGTTAGAGACGTAGTGTTTTATGCAGCGAGAATGATGACGACCTTTAAGCTGTCCACTTGATGAGTTAAGCTAACTGTATGTCTCCGCAAAACAGAAATATCCAAATTACACTCTGGAGATAGAGGCAGCAGACATGGAGGGAAATGGGTGGTCTGGACGTGCCAAAGTCATTGTCACTGTAACAGACAGCAACGACAACGCTCCAGTCTTCACCCAGTCATCTGTAAGTACGACATACAAACAGTTCAATCGCAGCTTAGCAAGTATGTGCAGCTGTCACTAAGCAGTGTTTTATTTTCCTTTTGTATTTTAAAATTCAGAATCTAATTGTATTGTATTACAAATACAAAATCTTGACAATTTAGCAAAACACAATGAATACAGAACTGATTGTTCCATTTTATTGGATAGGTTCATATGTGAACAAATATTGATATAGGAATGTATCTTTAAGAAATCAATCCTACGTGACTGCCTTGCTCTCACACTTTTGAACATATCCCTTGCTTCCTCACAGTACGAGGCAACGGTGCCAGAAAATAGAGTGGACGCTCTGGTCATTACGATGGTAGTAACAGACGGGGATGAGCCACATTCACAAGCCTGGAACGCCAAATTCAAGATTGTTGATGGTGATCCTGGAGGCCTGTTCACTGTCACAACAGCTATTAACAAACAGGAAGGGCTCATTACTACTGCTAAGGTAGGACAGAGAGCATGAACCCTCAAACAAGCCACACGATCAAAGATTAACAATATCAGTGTCACTTTTATTTGGAACACAAAACTAAGTAGGTCATACCTTAGCTCCACCACATTGTAGAAACGTCCCTTTGATGTTCTGATGAGACTCCTTATTCTTGGTGTGGATCGCATGCCCCGTTGTGCAAGAAACTCGTCCTGATGTGATAGTGTGTATCTAGTTCACATTGAAGCAACGCTATATGCGTGTGTATGATAAATTGATGTATTTGTGTAGTTCACGGTGACTTGAGGCTAGAAAAGCAACAATAAGTATATAAATGTATTATGTGCATGTGTAAACCTTTATCCGATGAATCAATGTAGTGTTTTCTCCATCCCATCAGGGTCTTGACTTTGAAAAGGTCAACAAGCACACTCTGCTGGTTGCAGTGGAGAATGACATTCCATTTGCTGCTCCACTGCCCACTTCCACAGCCACAGTAGTGGTGAACGTGCAAGATGTCAACGAAGCTCCAGTCTTTGATCCAGTTGAAAAGGTTGTGTCAAAGAGGGAGAACCTTGCTTTTGACAGTGAAGTGGTGCAGTACATTGCTTCGGACCCAGACGGTGCTCTCAAACAGAAAGTCATGTAAGAGAAAACTGATGAAATGAACACCATCTTACTTTGAACACAAGGGTCCTCATTTATCAATCGAATGTACCATGGAAAACTATGCATACAACCATAGTCACAGTGATTTTTATTGTCCCTCAGCAGGGAAATTTTGCTGTGTAGGACGACAGACAATGTACATCAGACAATGCAGATTTTTTTCATTTCTTGTTAAAACGCAGATTACTCATTTCCATTGCAGTAGGGATAAAAGAGGATTTATATTTATTGCATTTGGCCCTCAGGAGCCTGTAATGCTGCCCAGAGGGGAGAAGAACAAACTCTTCTGACAGAGGGTGATCAGGGCAGGAAAAGCTGCTGAGTGCCAGTTATTTTAATGGCCACTTTGACATCGTCTTGCATCCATGTTTTTCTTCTGCACTGTTAAATTTGTGTAAAACTTAAATAAACAAATTAAAAAGATCAGAAAAGATATCACATATGTGGCCTGCACAGACTTCCAAGAGTTTGCTTGTGATCATGTCAGAAACATGAACCTAACAGAGATAACGCTGCTGCTAATAGAGGAGTAGCACTGCTGCTCAGTGTTTCAAACAAAACACCGTGTTTTAGGATAAACTCATGTTCATTGTTACAACATAAATAAAAATATTTTAATCCATTAACGAGTTTGGAGTTAAAACCCTCGATGGTGATTGGCCTGAAGTGCTTATCTTGGCCTGTCATTGCCTTCATGCCGTCCCATACCGCCCTCAGATCACTGCTATGACATTTTTCCTCTATTTTAATTTTACACTGGAGTTTTGCACAGATATTTCATATCTGACCTCTTTTTAGGCTTCCAGCATTAGTAGGCATGATACAGTTTTTTAAAGGTGAGATGATATTACCTCAGTTATTTCATCAAGGTCAGAGGAATCTTTAAAAACATTCCATTCTGTTCTGTTCTCAAGAGGGGACAGGGCTGTGCACTTGTCGGCACCTTTCACTGCACCATAGCATAAGTCAATAGTTTTGATTCTGATGGCGCAAGAGATGTGCTGGTGAAAGTTGTTCAAAGTTTTCAAATTACAATGATTGGAATCACCCAGAATGAAACAGGGAGCATCAGGGAGCGTGACTAGAGCTTATATGTAACATTCTTACGTAAGAACACTTTCTTCTCTGGACGATGCTTATGAAAAGTGCCAGAGACAAATACTGCTAACAATACAGCATTATTGTAGTATCGTAGGAGACAAGTTCTCAAGTATCAATTTAAATGAATGCCTCTAGGTACAGCAGCAAAACCTCTGTGGTATGAATGTTGGGACATGTTGGAGCTGGTCTTATAATCCCTTCAGGGATCAGTTTCTTTGCATTGACCTCTCATCACTTCTGACTGTCCAGGTATAAAATAATCAGAGACCCTGCAGGCTGGCTCAACGTGGCCAAGGAGACAGGCCTGATTAAGGTGAAGGACTTCATGGACAGAGAGTCGCACTTTGTCAAGGACAACAAATACGCAGTGCTCATTGGTGCATACGACAATGGTAGGTGTGACAATAAGCTTGATAACGCCTTCAGAAGAAGCTGTTTAAATATAGTGTGTGTATGTTCACCAGATGACGTCCCAGCCACAGGAACCGGTACTCTGATTATACAGCTTGAAGACGTCAATGACAATGCCCCCATCATCGAGGAACGTGAAATAAGGGTGCGTTTCATTTCATAAATGCTCAACTGTTGTCATGTGTTTGAGTTTTTAATCATTAAATGCTGCTGCTGTGAAAGGCGTCATAAATAACTGACCTGATCAGCAAATTCATGTTTCCATATGACATGGTGTGTTCTCAGGTGTGTAACAAGGAATCAGCTCCTCAGCTGCTCTCAGTAATGGATAAAGATGGGCCAGGCTTTGCTGCTCCGTACAGTGTCTCTTTACAGGGCCTGTCCAGGACCAACTGGACCGCTCGGATGAATGATTCCAGTAGGTGCACCATAATACAGGCTTGTTGTTTCAGATATTCTGGTCGTTAAAACAAATGTGACTACGTCAAGAGGCTAAACTTTGCTACAAACTTTTCTATTTCAAGTCACCAAAAAGTTAACATTTTCAATAACTGGGTAGAATTGATCAAATAATACAATGTATTATGTTCATCATGCAATGTGAGCCCCCTAATTAAAACACTGTCAGGTCGGATGCTTCAGTGTCATCCAGACATTTGAAGTGGAATTACTCCATAGTTGAATCAGTGGCTGGCTTCAGCATGAGTGAGCAGTTCCACAGTAAAATAACTCATCCATTTGACCTGTAGCATGTTTGTTAGGATCGATGTGTACCTTAAAGAATCAGTGGCAAAATAATGTTCACTGCTTTTCAAATGAATCTGGAATGATACATGTTTTCATATAGATGTGCATTGGTTATAAACTGCGCTTCTTTCAAATATCCTCTTTTTTTGCAGAAAGTGGCATCATCCTTAATTTGCTCACTGAGCTGAAACATGGAACATACTCTGTGGTCCTGAGCGTTTCAGACACACAAGGCCTGGTGCAGGACAACACCGTCCAGGCTGAGGTGTGTGAGTGCACAGGCAAAGACGTGTCCTGTAGTGATGTTTCCAGTGACCCTAACCCGCCAACTGCCATGATTCTTGGAATATTGGGAGCCATGCTGCTGCTGTTCAGTGAGTATTCATATACAGTTTAAAAAAATACATATTATAAAATACATATCAAAATTCAAAAGACTGTATGTGAGAACATTTGCCTCTAACACAAAGAAACACTTTGCCTCTCAAACCTCAGCTGTGCGTCTGATTGTTTTGATTATTTGTTCTGTATGAAACAGGCAGCAGGAGAACCTGTGACTTTCAATAATATAAAAACTGAGTTTCACCATGAAATATTAATCCAAATAAAAAATCATGCGACCTCTGCTCTTCATTTGGGCATTAGAACAAATTTCATGTCTGAAATGTATTTGATGTGATATTTAGTGACAGCTGTCAGGAGCTTTCACTAAAAATGTGTTTGTTGGCAACAACTTAAGTTGATGGCTTTATCCACATTTGATAAACTGAAGCTAAATAAAAAATGTATACGCTCACGTGTGTTGTGCCCACACCTCTGTGCTCTGTCTTCAGTGCTTGTGCTGCTGTTTGGAGACAGAGAGAAGGAGAACACAAGGACGATGATATCAGAAGCAACATATATTACTACGATGAGGAAGGAGGTGGAGAGCACTGTCAGGTAAAACAGGGACGCAGCTTGGGTCTTATTCTCTTGTCTGGTTTGGTGGTTCTTTTAATAATCAAAGTAGCAAATCCAAAGGTAAGGATATAATAGTATTTTCATTAAGAGATAAACAATTCTTTTCCATGCCGCCTCATCTTCATCCTGCAGTGTGTATATGGAAGTTAGATACCATTGAATGACAATCTACGACAATGAATGACAATGACGGAGACCAGAACTCACATGTTTAGTCTGAATGTGGAGTCATTGATTTGGTTTATTAGCTTGCTCTTATGCTGACTGACACTGGACGCACATTCATGCTTGCAGTTGCACTGGTAACATTTTGCAATATACGGTACTTTATTGTTTTGTTTCTGTTTAGATTTAAATGTTTATGCTTTGTGCTCCCATTGCGACAGTATCTTTGTTTGCAGCCTTTCACACACAGCAGCTGTTTTCTAAAAACATAAATATTCACTGATTTATAGTTTTTTGACACATTTCACACAGGTAATTAGTAAGTATTCATAAGTTATTTTGCTTGTGATATTACTGATTGATTTATTGTGTTGAAGGTGTTGCCTTGTTATGCATTTAGAAATGTATTCTAGTTTTTCCTGTCATCATTGTTATTATTATCTTATATACGTACATTAAACAATATGTGCTTCAAAAATTATGGGATGCAAAATATAAAATAACTGCAAATGTTCGAAAGCTCCTTCAAAGAGATAAAATGAAAACTCACTCATGACCAAATCACCACTATACAACTATACACGCACTGGCGTTTTTTGAGAAAATTAAAGGCTTTTAAGTGCGCCTTATAGTCCGGAAAATACGGTACTTTTTAAAGTTTTGATGTGAGTCTTTGAGTGACTGTATATCTGTTTGTGCTATAAGATCAATCCTGTAATCTTTGTCCAGTTGCTCTTTCAGTAGAAAAAAGGTTGTGTATCAGGACTAGAAAAGTACAATATACACTGTATACTTAAAATTGCTTAGAAGTGTTTTCAAACTGAGCTTGTCAGTGTTTTATTTATTTATATTAAAATCAAATTCCCATTACCTTCTCTGTGATTGGCATCGTGTTCTTTACGTTCTCCTCTTCTCCTGAGACTCCAGACTCGTCTCCTGCACCTCAGGAAATCAATGCTTGGTGCTTTCTCAGCAGGCAAAACCTTCATTTTTAGATGTCTTCCTGTGAGCCCAGTTTTTCAAGGTATGGGAGCCGCCATCTGTGGCTCCCCAGTTGTGTTCAGGCCACAGGTGTTCAGTCCGGGTAGCCTGGCTATTGGTGGCCCTCAGGAGGCACAGAGAATATCTTTCTCTGGGCTGAGCCAGTCATCAGGGTGATGGATTGAGTGTCCAGAGCTGCCCCTGCTGATGTGATTGCTGGAAACACAAACACCTCACCCTCATCTAAAGGAAGAAACACAGAAGATTATAAAGCGATGAATGGAACTGGAAGTTACAAGGTAACAGGGTAATAAGCCACATGATTGGCAAGAAGTGACACGACAACAAACATATCAACATTAAGATGTACCTATTTGAGCATTTAATTGATCTTACACAGTTTGTATAGTGTTCTGCCCCACATATACCCCGTCTCAGATCACACACGCCTGCACAGGATGCGTTTAGACGCGGATCGGGAAAAAAACGCGTTTCCACATGTTAAAAATGAATTAAGTGGTTGTAATGGCAGTATAAAGTATGGAGGGCAGAGGGCAGAGATACGGAAGTGCGGGGTTTATGACCCACGCCCCCCCCCCTCTGAGCTCACCCACGTTGGCAACCACTACATTCACAACATATGCCCTAATTTTGAAAGAGTGACACCGGATGTTTTTCTGCGTCATTGGTACATTTCCGGTCGCCGAATCCAGTGGAGTCTCGCGAGCACTTTAATTCAGAAAAGGCTAATTTGCTCGTGAAAGCGCTTATCAGTTCATTCAGTTTGGTTGAATTACGCGTCCGGGTTTGGCGAGCCCTCCTGACCGAGGCCATGTACCGGTCAGGTAAACAGGGACACGAGCCGCCGCCGTTCCGACCTCCGCCAGTCCATGGCCCTCCGTTCCCATTCGGGGGGCTCTGTGGTGTTCCTCCTCATGGACACATGGCCCCGGGACCCCGCGGATCATTCTCAGCCCCGGGACCGGAGAACCCGTTTGTGCACAGCAGACCGCCCAGACAGCATTTCATCAGAGTACGTACTGAACAGGCTCGGCTGGCTAGCTTAGCTAGCTTAGATACATGTTTGAGGCGAGGGGTTGGCTAGCTTAGAGCAGTGGTCCCCAACCTTTTCTGTACCATGGCCCAGTTTAATGTCTGACAATATTTTCACAGCCCAATCTAAAGGCGTGGCAGATAAAAACAAAATAAAATAATAAGCTCGGCATTAAAAACGGTGGTATTTTCTCTTTAATAATAATAACAATAATAATAATTATTATTATTATAATTATTCTGTACTGTGTACAGTTAAAAATTCCTACACTTTACAAAATAATGGAAATGATTTTTTTCTTTCTGTGCGGCCCAGTACCAAATGACCCACAAACTACTTCTACAGATAGTTGTTTGTCACTTTCTCGGGCTCAATTATGTCGTACTTTGTAAATAATAATTTCTCTCACCTGTAAGATGAAGTACAAAACCAAAGACACAAACATTAAGTATGACTTCTACCCCAATGTCTCATCCATGTATCATCCTGTACATCTGTAATTTCATGTTAAAAACAGAAGTCATACAGAGGGAAATTTACAATGAACTTGTGATACTCAAACACAATCAAAGGTGTTGTCACTGTCACAGCACTCTGTGTCATGGTCAAAATCATTGTTGTCCTTTATATCTCTGGACATTGCAGGCCATTTTTCTCCGCTACACTTGAGATGATTCCAGTGTTTCTCTAAACATGTTAGTTGGTGATATCTCTCTTAATATGATCTGTGTAAATAGTTTTAATATATTAGTAATGTGTGTATTGAATCTGAGATGAATGCTCATCTGGTAGCAGTATATCTGTAATAAGCTCATGGCAGACATGACATTGTCCGGCTTATATTTGTCATTTTGCCAGCTTAGCGCTGGTTTTTAGCACCTGGAGCCAGTTCTTTTTTGGTGGAAACAGAAAGAACCGGTGCCAACCTAGACACTAGCCTGAAACTGGCATTAGCACCAGCTCGGTCGAAAAGCCCTATGTTAGAGCTTAACTGGTGCAATGGACCATGTAATGCCAGGGCCACACTGACTGCATTTATGCTGCAGAATGGTTACGCTGCTGTTCTGCTGCATGGTTGTCTATTTACAATGGCTACATTTTTTAATATTCTATTTGTTTTTTTAACTATTTAACTGACAAAATCTCACATAATGTAATTATTTTTACTGTTGAGGAGGCTAGCATTAAATTTAAAAAGAAAAAAGGTGTTAGCCCATGTCTTCTCCAATTTGGATCAGACACCAGTTTTGCCTGTCGGTTTCGGATTAATCATAAGAGTATACCAAATTTCATGAACATCTGTGTTGGTGCAGCCCAAAGTCATGACGATATGAAATGGAAGGCCCTGTTGTCCTTTCATCAACCAATTGAACATGGAGAGTGATTGGGAGAAGGCAGAGATGGCAAAGTGGCTTTCTCAAGGTGATGGAGAGAGAGAGAGAGAGACACATATTTACGTGTTAGATAATTGGGTTTAACACTACAGTTTATCAGCAAACAGTTTGGAACAACATTGCAGGCTGGAGTCTGGAGATGATGTTCAGAAATTAGACATGAGTTCAATATGGGTTGCATGTTGAATTGAGAGTAGTGGAAATTATCGATGTCATGCTCATTCACCAAAAATAGTTAGAATAGTTTTTCCAATCCATGCGATTGTAGTAAGTGTAATTGTAGTTGACTTGGGTTGCGGGATATAGGGAAAATCAATCATCATGGCGATATCAATGTGTGTGTGAGACCTTTAAAAATGGATGGCAAAAACTACAATAAAAGGTGTTTCATGTACCTTGCGTTGGCGCTTTGCACATCAGTATAAAATCAGATCGATCTCCGCTAGATTATTGACTGCTTTCACTCTCACACACACTGCGTGGCTGAACGAAAAGGAGAAAATTCTTCCTAAATTTGAGCATTTTTCCTGGGACGATCTACTCCGCTGTCTGCAGATGGATGCCTATTCTTGGTCAGTATTTGCCAATATCTGATTTTGACAGAAATATATCCTAGGCTTAAATTCTATTAAGTGAATTGTTCAAGTGTGTAAATATTTTGTATTTTTTCCACAGTGCCAGCTGTCACACAGAAATAAAGAAACCCTTCATCTGACAGGTAGCCTGGGACTGTTCAGTGAGTGCTGCCTGTTGTTGTTCGAGCTGGCAGAGTATACATCCACTGACAGAATACTAGAGGATTCAGGTAGTCAGGGTGTCTCTTACAGTTCTTAATTAAATTTGCTTTGTTTGGATGTCATCTTGTAGTTCTCTCTCTTTGTGTTGTGATTTCCCAGGAGCTCCTGGCTATCATTTGGGGATCATTAATTCTAGAAAAATACTAGGACTGCATTAACATGTTTCGAGCTCTGGGAACATATTCTTATGTAAAAGTCTGTTAATCTAAGACAGGTTGTACAGCATCCTGTACCTACTGGAAATTATAGCTAATTTATCTACATGTGCATAAGACAAATGATGGGTTGCATCTTGTCCTCAAAACGGTTGTTAAGTGTAGCTTGGTTTGCATGTAAGTCAGTGAATTTCAAACAAACTTCTTGTGTTCACTATGATTCACTAATCACAACATACTCAGCCCAATGTTTGGGTGACTGATAACTGTGCTAATTTGTAGTTGCCACCATAGGGGCAGTGGTTGTTTCAGCAGCTGACAGACAATGCATTCATATTCCCCATGATGCAGACCAGGCTCTTTGATTGGCTACAATGATTAATGAAGCTGTCTGACATTTTGTCTGTCATCAAAATGGTAAGCAGAAGCAAATTTTGTTCGTTTCCAAATAACCAAGACTAGTTTTGTTAGTGTGCTGTGCTTTTTCCAGTCGTATTGCATAGGTCTCTATGACTAATCTGCAAACTACTTGCCATATGAGTACTTATTACATCTGTTGTCATTGTAAAGTTAAGTTATCACATTATTTTTGTCTGATATGTGACTAAGGTTGATAATGTGATACATATTTGAAAGACTAACAGCTCAATCATTTTCAACAGGCCCATCTTCTTCATTTATTCCATATAATGAAAGGAATTCAGGACTCACAGATTCTGGCCAGTGCAGAAAGGAGCAAACAACATCCTGCTGTCGCTAAAAAGTGGCTGCAATTATTATTATTATTGTAAATTATTATTCTGTATTGTTCTGTGTACATACAAATATTCATGAGTGAGTGATGCAGAGCTGGGAAACGTGTGCATGAAAATGCATCTGTTCACACGATTCATACCAGGTTGATGTTGATGAGGGAAAAAGAGCAGTAAACATGGCTGTGGTGGACGTTTAGTGCAGTTGTGGGCCATTAATAGTGTCTGCAGCGAACGGCTGTACAGGGCTATCTCTCATGTCATAGACAAGGAGAGAAATCACATCGACTGAAAAGACACCAACGCTGATTTTTGTTCGGAAAATCTAACTCATACTTGATTTATAGGATAAAGTCTTATGAGACAGAAAGGGAGGGCTTTCTGTAGAAGTCTGTAAAGCATTTGCAGCCTACTAATTTAGCCTAATTAATTTAACTGTGTGAGAAATAGTACTTTATAATTCTAGTGTTGATCACCACTCAGAGCACATTACAGTTTGACATTCAACCAGACATTCATAAAGTACATTTATTAGAAGCACTTTTTTTTCTGCGAAGGGCATTTCAAGGTTCAGAATCTTGCCCAATGTCAATTGGTATGTGAATCGGAAAGACTGGGATCCTGTTGCTAACGTTGTGGTTGGAGGGAGGGTGTTTTACCCATCAGCCACAGCCATCCGCACATTCCCTGTGGACAGACATTATTTTTGTCTAATAGTGCAAATCGGCGTGTATATATCGGCATTGGCAATCAGCCATACAAACATTAAAAAAAAAAAAAGTCCAGTATCGTGCATCCCAGTATTGAACGTTACTGTTTTCACTTAGAGTCAAACATGATCCATAGTAGAAGTTGTGATTCCTACTGTATTTCAATACTTCGAGGATCTTGTTCACATTGACGGAGAATGAAACTATGATCATGTTTCTACTGAGAATATTAGTGTAAGTGATGGACATATAAACATATGTATGAACTTTCTGTATTGCCTTCCTGTTGCTGTGCTTTGATGTATTGCAAACACCTCACACAATAAATTTAAAATTTCGAAGAAGACCTTTCTTTGCTCTTTCTTGAACATGTCTTTTGGTCTTGGTCTGAGCTCTGGCAGCTCTTTCCTCTGATTGTTCTTTTTCTGCATTTCAGATGGCTGTTACAAAGTTCTTTGTCGGTCTTTGTGCATCACGAATAAGTTGTGCAGCTGTGTTTTTCTGGTCTTAGTGACAATATATGGTAATCTGGGTCAATTGATCATTTAGGTCAGTGTATTTCTGTGGCCCATAGTGTTTACAATATAGTGCGGTTATAACAAAAACCATTAAAGTTACTTTACAGACTTGTTCTTACTCTTACATTTAAAAACCATCACGGTGGTTTGACATTGATTCACATACTTTCTGAAATTTGTAAATCAGATTTGCAAATATTGATGTGTTTACAACAGAGTGAAAATGTCAATATATCCTATTGTAGTTTTGTGTTGAAAAACATAACATGAACTTTGAATACTCTCAGCCCCACTGTAGCAGCTTCTCCATAGACCGTAGTACATCGATTGCTTCTGGAGACAGCCACCAGATCCCCCCTCACGTTGAGCCACCACACCTTCAGAACCAACAGTGGATTCCCACTCCTGTGAATCAGTGCCTACCAGACAGGTAGGTCGGTTCATGAAATGTTTTGTATCAGCCTAATCTGGAATTGTTGCTTTAACCTAATCTTTGTTTTTGTTGCTGTTTGAAACACGTGCATGGTCATTTTCAGTGACAGAGCTGGTGTGGAATTCTTGAGATGCATCGCAGCCAACAAGCCTCTGCCAGACTATCTGAAAGGGGACATGGCTTACAACCTTGCAGAGGCATTTAAGTCAGCTAATGCTCTGAATGATGCAGTAAAATCAGACCCTGAGTTAAAGAAGCATGTGCCCAGGAGCATCAGTAGAAGCAGAAGCCGTGGCAGAAGTCGCGGCAGAAGCCGTGGCCGGAGTCGTGGCAGAAGCCGTGGCCGGAGTCGCGGCAGAAGCCGTGGCCGAAGTTGTGGCAGAAGCCGTGGGAAAAGTTGTGGAAAATCCCGTGCCAAAAGCCATGTGCGAAGCAGAAGCCGCATACGCAGCCGTAGCAGGGAAAGGAGCAAAAGTCAAGCTCGTGGCAAGAGTCGAGCAAGAAGCAAACGCAGGGCCCGCAGTAAAAGTCTGAGCAGGAGCCACAGCAAGCAGAAAGGTCACGTACGGAGCAAGAGTTGCATCAGGAGGTCCAAGTCACGAAGTCACAGTCTTGAAAAAAGATGTGCCGATGATAAGAGAAAGAAGAGCCTAAGCCCCAGCTGTAGCAGCGTTGAGAGCTGTAATAATCTGACAGGGAAACGTCTGTTGGAGGGACTGAAACTTGTCATGACCAACAAGGAACTGGAAGAGCGGTTGCCCACCCTCAAAGATGCCATCCTCACTATTCAGGTAGAGCTCATTCATTTCTACACAATGTGTTGTGTCAGTTTGTTCTCACTTCAAGTCTTCTCAAATGTTTGATCCTGTATTAAGTTGTCTAGTTGTGTACACCAGGAGAATTGCCATGATAAAAACTGTGGTCAACACAGAACTGTTTTGTTAGAGTGGAACGTTTTAAATACATCAAAATAGCAACACGTTAAGGAGCCAGGATCTGTTGCATGCACGTAATGGTTGTGTTCTTCTCTGTTTAGGCGTCCAGTGAAAAGGTGCTGTGTGCATCCAGTGAGCAACATGACAGCCAGGAGAATTCATCTTCACTGGAAAACGACAGTATGCTCCTCCCACATGACAGAGTAGGCAGTGACTTCTCCTGGCTCCAAGCACCAAGTCAAGAAGAAGACTGCACAGATGAAAAAGCTGATGAACTTGATGATGAGGAGTCATTTTTATATGGGAACGAAGATACTGGAGGAAAGCGAGGAAGTAAAACATCTACCACCGCATTTATCCAGTCTGGGGAACATCACAAGGATGTTTCCCCACAGCAATCCACGTTTAGTAGCTTTGGGAATCTGCTTGACCACCCGCTTCAAATGGCTTCCTCTGTCAATCTGGACAATACTGAGATTGAGAAAATAAAGGACATATTGAAGAGTCAGGGCACAGCACACACCAACCAGACCATGGTGAAGATGCAAGGGCGGAAAGAGGAGAAGCAACCGCACTCTGCTTTACCCATCTCAGACCCAGCAGTAGTAAGCTTGACAATGCAAGCAATGAAGAGCTCCAATGTACAGCAAGCTCTGCAATCGCTACAGTCTCTTATCAAAGGTGAGATCCCGGAGTGAAAGAAAGATTCAACTCAATCCACAAAATTGTTCAGCATTATTATTTCAGTTGTTATCGTCTTTTTCCATGTTTGCTTACCAAGAATTCAGATTGAGTCCTTGTTTGATTGGTTACATTTCAGATGAATTTTTATACCTATAAGTTTAAATCACGTTTGTTAGATAAGCGCATGGTCATGTATTTTAAACATTTCAAAAATTCACTGTTTTTCAAACAAAAAACAAAACACAATCAGTTACTTGCATACCATCAACCTTGTTTGGGGCATGCAAATGTAACAAATAACATGATAAGAACAAATGCATGTATAAAAGGTAATTTACAAAGTTTATTTTTTGTGAATTCACCTCCCCAGTTTTTCTTTTTGATGTATGTGTTAATGGGCTGTGAGGATGACTTTGGATCTCTTTGTCTCTGATTGTCAGGGATAAGATTTTGTGACAGCTGAACCCGGTCCTGTGCCCAGTCATTGGAAACTGGAACCACTCTGACTTCTGGATTTATCTTCTCTTGTGTTCTTTGTTGAATGCTTTGTGTGTACACTGCAGAATGAAATCTTTCTTTTCTTTTGTCCTTTAGCAACAAAGGAGAAGAGAATAAAAAGTGAAGGCAGCAGTGCATCTCAGACCTCTGATACACACAAGGTAAAGAATACCCTGAGTAAAGATGCTTCACAATGGTTAAAGCCTTAGTTCTGACATAATTACTTGTGTTTGGCAGGCAAGTAACAGCGAGGACATGAAGAGAGAGAAACAAGCCAGAAGACGTAAAATGGAATCCTTGATGAAAGAAATGGAGGGATTGTTGAAACAAGATGGTAAAGCAGCCTTGATTGTCCTTTATATTCTTCATTGCCTTACACACACAACATTGTTTCACACTGCTTTTCTTGTCCATTTGCAGCGCAAAGTTTTCTGACACCAGTGATTGGGTTCTACTGTCAGAAGTGTGAGGAGTTCATTGGAGATTTAAGTTCTGCTGAAAACCATGCAGCACTTCACCAACATGATAATTCTAGCAGTGTGAGTACCTCTGGATTCTTTGTGCTAGAGCAGGTGACATTCTCTATATATTTTCACAAATCTCAGTAAAAGTCCAAAACACCTATTCAGTACATCGTATAGAATTGTGTGTCCATCCAAAACCTGCCACATCCCATTCCCCTATAATGTACAACTTGAAACAATAAAGTTAGTGAGATACTTACCAGAGTAGGTGAGGGATAAATGACTCAAAGATCTTTTGAGTCATTTATTTGTTAAAACATTTGAGTTGAGGTACACAGTGAAAACTGAGTTTTAATCAAGACTGGACAGACAGATGTTCTATCAATGTGCAGTCCAATGCCATAATGCCTTCAAGAATGTAGCGATTGATAAAAGCAGTAATACTGAAAAACACTACGCTACAATCAAGATCAAGAAAATCACACTGAAGACAATGAATGAACTGAGAGCTCTTCACATCTTATTAGCTGAGATGGGACAGACGTTAATACCAGCTGGCTTTCAGTCTCAGTCTCAGTAAATGTCTTGCTTTAATAAGCAGTGGGTTTTGATATTTACTGTGCACATTACCACTCCAACAAAATCCTGAATCGTTTGTCAGATCCATAACATTGATTGTATTCTCCATTTCATTTTTGTGGCCATATTCTCTGGGTTCATTATTTTTGAAGTTGTAAATGTTTCACTTTTGCTAGGAGAAAATGCAAATGGACAAACATCCTGGACAGACTGATCAAGGCAGCAGAGGACACCCCCACTGTTTTAGCAGTAACCAACACCCACACACCTCAGACAGGAGAGATCACAGAGACTACAGCTACCATCAAGATCCAGGAGACCAGAGAAATCACAGAGACTGGAGCAAAGAGACAACTCACAGAGGCAAGCTCGACAACACCCATATCAATCACAGGCAGAGGGAGGAAAACATCTCCATTAAAGAGGAGATGTGTAAGGAGAGGATGCTCATAACAGTGTCATGTGGACCGACAGCCCCTCCGAACATCAGGCTCAAGGAGGTGGGGAACAGGGAGACCAACATAGGCCATGGCAACGTCAAAGTGGAAGACCCAAATCAAAAAGATAGCAAGGGAAAAAAGAAAAGTAGTGATGATAGTGACAGTGACAGAAGAAAATCATGTAAACAAAAAAGAAAGAAGAAGAAGGAGAAAAAGAAGAAGAAAAAGGAGAATGGGAATAAGTCCTAAACAGTTAAGTGTTATGCTTGCTTTATCAGACAGTTCTTTGAGAGAAGGAGCATGAGGTTTTGCCGTAACCGTCCTGGACACCATGTTCTTTGTTGGTGAGATCAGAAGACAGAGGTAGGCCGTCACAGATGCTTGATATGTTTGTGCTAACCAAAACATCCCAGAATCTTCTCCTTAGGCTGCAACCAAGTCCACCCCCAAGAGTGTCTATTTGCTCAGGTTACTTAGGTAAGCACATCAGCCTCTGATATATGTAAAGTATTTCTCAACATCTTTGAACACTGTTGCAACCCTGTGCATAGTTTGTGAAGACCAGCATGTGTTATGTTGTGTTTCTGTCTGAACGTTTTTTTAAATAAAGAAACAACAAATCTTTAATAAAAGAAAAGTTAATAGAAGTCAAGTGAAGGGGTCACCTAAGTTCTTAATGCCATTTTACCACAAAGTCAAATTTACGATACAGGTAGGAAGACTCCTGAACACCAGTCTTCCAAAAAAAAAACTGTCTAGTAATGGGGGGACTTTTCACAGATGCTGCCATGGGTAATGTGCTGATGGGCAGTGAAGGGGTCAGGCTACAGGCAGAAAGTAGCTGTAGCACAATCATTTCCACTTAATGACAAACCAGCAGTTGATGCCCTCTTAACTGATGCACTTGTAATTCACACCATGGACCTTTTCGCCAGGAACTTTGCAGCTTGTCTGAAGTAGTCTTTTACATATACAGGATCCAGTGAATCAGCAAACCCTCTCAAAGGTAAGTGTGGTCTTCTTGTGTGTGTGTGTTGGGTGCTCAAATAAAATTTGGTAGATTGTTTCCAAGTCTTGTGGCTGCTGGAGAGACTTTATGAGATGTACATTTGCACAGCTCCATAAACATGGTGAGATTATTATGCTGTGGTCCTGAGCTGATTGAT
This sequence comes from Pseudorhombus dupliciocellatus, assembly GCA_016785235.1. Taxonomy (NCBI): domain Eukaryota; kingdom Metazoa; phylum Chordata; class Actinopteri; order Pleuronectiformes; family Paralichthyidae; genus Pseudorhombus; species Pseudorhombus dupliciocellatus. Next base: position 648,100 of record JAFBJW010000033.1, read on the forward strand.
GCAAAAGTGAGGTCAGGCGTTCTATTCACTTCAAGTTAATGATCATTTGATACCTTTACCTCTTTGAGTGTACTGTACATGTTAGTGAGTATTTTAACTTGTAAGTAGTCTTGCTTGATCAAGGCCAGGTTAGTACAACTCCTCCTGATAGAATGACTTGAATGACAGAATCTCAGATAAGGCCAGCTACTGAAATAATCTATATGTCCAGGCACTGTGTGACTGTTTAAGACACAATGAAACAACTGCTGATGTCTGAAATGCTGCTGATAGTTTATGTTTGAATAGCCCAATAAAATAATATAGAAAAAAATGCCTGGCTTGTCATTCTGTTTTCTCTGTGATATTTTTTTTTATTATTATTTATTTATTTATTTTTTGAGGGTTAGGGTTTCATGCTTGACGGAAGGAGACATTGAATCTATTTTCTTGTCTCTGTTAGGACAGATGAAAAGGCTTGAAGGTTCTCTGTTCAAGTTTACGTTTTTGTTCAAGCAAAAGTATATAATTTCACATTTGGGTCCCAAAACAAATTGACTTATTTAACGTAATAGAAAACCACAATTTTCCATGTACAAAAACATTTCTTCTATACAGTGAAGATAAAAACGCTGTTATGCCAGATTGCAAAATGAAATGATGTCAGAATGAATGATTTAGTGCCCTCTATGGGCTATGTGCAGGACCTGTGCTATTCACACTAAGGGATAGACTCCTTTGAATGTGAGGGGGATTATTTGGAAAATCATTCAATAAAATCATGAAATAATCATCAGAAATAATCTAAGATCAATTTTTACTTGTCAAATTAAATGAAGTATTTCACAAACAAACACAGGGTCAACACAGCTCAGAAGTGCAATGGTCCATTTATTCTGCTCGTCTCGCGGTGTTGCTGCTGTCACTAAGCCACCATCCTCAGGGTCTGTCAGGGGCCAAGTAAGATGGGAAGGAAGGCTGAATTATCTTTGCACCTCACAAACGGATAGACCATGACGCTGAGCACCACGGTGCCTCTGCAGTGGGAACTTTCTCTCCCAGCGAGGAAACAGGATTTGCAGATTTCACTGTTTACAGAGCAGGCAGTTCATCCCCGGGGCTGCAGCCTCTCTCCACTGAACAGCACCGAGTCATGGGCCACATGTGATCCAGGTCAGGAGGTTACTCTGGACTCAGAGCCCAGGTCTCACCGTGCCTCTGAAGGAAATGTTTGCACGAAGGTCCAGCAATGTGAGAAAAGAGATGCAGCAATCGTACAGCCATCTCGGGAGCAGCCGCAGAGTGCTGCAGCGGCTTTGGCGAGCAAGGGGACAGATGGAGGGAAAGAAGTCACTGTTTGAATAATTTACAGACTTCAGAGGAGCAGGCGGATGGCGACTTGGCGAAAGACATAGAGAGGAGCATTACTACTGTCCCCCAGATAAATATATGAGTCTTCTTCAGGGGATCTGGACTCTGTTGAAGGTGTTTCTACTGACTTGGAACCAATTGTTTCATCTCTGGTTTCACAAGACGATCAGATGGACTGCAACCAGACTGATGCTGAGGATGACCAACAGGGAAACAGTGGCATAGGTGACCAGTGCGCAGGATAGAAGAACAGAAGCTCGCCTTGCTCGGCAGAGCAGTTGTTGCGGGTGCATGAGTAAGCACCCTTTTCCCCCCAAGATCTGGTCCCAGCAGCAGCTTGGAAGCCCACTGCTCCACTGGGTTAAATGCAGAGATAATTTTTCCTGAAGTCATGTGCTGTAATGATGTGTGGATGAACAATAAAGGATTATTATTAGGTGGTACTCAGACTCTTTTGGCAACAGTTTTCATCACTGCGAGTAATCTGCGACTCAGGAAACCTCCAACCAGTCCCAGAATGGATTTGCAGTCGTGTGTCTGAGCATCACAGACACCAGGACTGCGCCCAAACTGCTGACGTGAGTGTGCAGAGTCTGGGGAGCCTCCCACCCAGTGACAGCTTTGCTGATTTCTGCTCAGCGCCCACAGAGGAGGGTAGAGATGGGTTGTGGGCAGAGTTCCACAATCAGAAGGGTCAAGAGGAGGGAAGTCAGCAGCTTTCAGGATGACGGGTTTACTGAGGAAGAGCAGGACAGGCTGGAACACTCAGGTGCCTCGGTGTGGACACAAGAAACATTGTGAGTTTGGCCAAGCATAAAAACGCCAGCATCTCCACTGGGCACTGAGCTGAAAGCTGAAACAGATGCTCTATTGGTTCATTCTAATTCTCTATCTAATTATCTTGCTTTGTAAAATGTTAAATCTGTATTTTAACAATCTGCTTTCATCGTGTCGCTGCCTCCTGAATGGTGTTCACTGACATAAAGAAGCAGCCGGTAGCTGTTGCATTCCGGCCTGGTGAGTCTCGAAGAAGTAGATGCAAAGTAATGTTCTTCTTTTAATTTGCACTGTGTTTCCCTTGATCAGGTCCAACTGGTACAGAAACTTGGAACAAGACCTGTCAGTCCCAATTATTCCAGAACGTTTCCAGGGGGAAACACTGCTCTGATTTCCCTTCTCTTCTCTCCTTCGATGACGCTCATGACTCATCTTTTTATTCATTTATCTTGGTATTTACGACGCCCATCTGAGATTGGAGTGTTAACACCTGATGTGGGTGAAGGAGCATTTGTTTTCTTTTACTCGGAGCTTACTGTTTAGCAAACAGACCAGGAACAGACCAGGTCTGTTGAACAGTTGTCAAACATTTCACTTCAAGAGCCCTGCCTGAGGGAAGAAAGCCTGTTTTTGAAGACTCTTTTGACTCATTCACATCAACAACAGAAACAAAATGGTTAATGGTTAAATTACACAAAAGGCTTAATTTCATGTAGCAATGAGAAAGTATTCACAGCAGGGGGCAATAAATGTGAGCACAGAAAAAAAAGAATTATTATTATTATTATTGTTATTATTATTGTTTCTTTAAATTCAGATGATCTGCTCCAATCCACATTTAATGCACTATAATAAAGACTTTGTGGGAAATCCTTGTAAATACCAAAATAAATCAGTTGATCCTTTTCTTTCCTTTGCTTCTCTTCCCTCAGGTTGGGTGTTGTATCAACTTCAGAGCTCACTGGCATGTGTCAGATTTGTATTCTAACCAGACCTTTTATTGGTGGTGTCATGTTCAGAGCTCTGTCTGGCATATACAAAAACTCAGTGTCAGCCATCAATCATCACCATGTTTTTCACAGAATCAAATGGCCAGTTAAATCTAAATTCCTCAGAAACATGAACCTTGACCACCAGGAAAACTGGAAACCAGAATGAACAGCTGCCACCTAGTGGACACATTGAATCGACTCATGCCTGTGGTAGAGAAGACAAGCACCTCAGTCAGGTCAGCTCAGCTCCTCCAGCCATTTAGTTTTTTATTTGCCTGACCTTCACTGGAAAAAAAATCTAAATGAGACGTGAGTGTTAGATGCCCATGTTGTGTTTGTTCCATCAGGAAACCTCCAGAGGATGAAGTTGGGTGAGGAGGCTGGTCAGGTGATCACTGCTCTTCCAGACCTGTCCTCCATGAAGGCCAAAGTCCTCATGTTCCTGAGCATCTTCTCATGCCTAAACACACTCAGAACTTAAACACAGACCAGTCTCCAACACAAAAGGTTCAACTCTTAGCAGAAGTGAAGGAACAAACAAATCATGTCAGTCTAAAATAATCACTACATCACAACTACTCTTCTTCAAGTGATGTGGTTTAAACCCACTCATTATGTTTGTGTTTATTTATCTTACTGTAAAGCAAGTAATTAATAAAATCCATAATAGACTAATTGTGATATATTTAGCTGAAGAATGTTTCCCTTTAGTGTGTTTTTAAAACTTTCTTCTCTTACCACCTTATATGAACGTTTTAAGGAGTATAATCAATGCTCTTTCTATCTGTCTTTGCATGTATATTATTCCACAACTTTAGCGATAGAAAATAAAACAAGATAATCTCCTACACTTTACATTCACTTCCTCCACATCAGCCTGTTTTTATGTCATTATTCTACTTTATATGTGTTTAACAGCTTATTCATCACCCTCGTTTGTGTTGCCTTCCTCTGTCATGATGTAACGTCAGTGTTTTTAAAAGGCTATACAAATAAATCTGACTTGACAAGATCATCAGAGCAAAAAGTACAACTAAAAGGACAAAGAACGACTGTAAACTACTGCAACACAGAGGTACAGTGATATATGAATATTCATTTTATCTTTTTTTCTCTTCTTTTTTTTTTAATAGTCTGATGTTTGAACGAGCTCCACCTCAGAGGAAGCGACTGCCTCCGTCACCGGAAGAGCCCCGGCCCCTTCCTCCTCTCGGCCGGGTTGGTGCGTCTTCCTTCCGGCTCGCTAAAGAAAGTTGAGGGAGGTTCAGCGGCTTCTGGGCTTTGAACACAATGGACAGCCAGGGAAGGAAAGTGGTGGTCTGCGACAACGGGACCGGGGTGAGTTCGCCGCCGCGGTCTGACGCGCCGTCGCCGGGTGTGTTCGCGTGAACGGCGCCACTAGTGTCTAGCGATTTGCTGGAACAGGAAGTGGCGGTGTCAGCGTCCCCAGCTAGCTAGCGTCAACTGGGTGGGTAGCTAGCCTGTCTGGTAGCATGCTAATTCTCATTCATCCAGACGCTTCGCGTAAATAGCACCGAGAATGGGTGCTTCTGTCCGGATGACGGATGAATTCACAGCCCTGGGTGTAGCCCTCTTAGCTCACATACCCCACTATTAAGCGATAGTTTCTATTAGCTACCAACGGGTAATAAGCTACGACAGCTAGCTAGCTAGCTAGTTCGCCAGCCTGCTAGCACTGAACAGCTGAGTGTGGTTCATTCTGGCTCGTTCCTGTGATTTTACAGCTCGCGACGCGCAGTTTGCAGCTGCGCTGTTTATTTATTTTGATCAGTGACCGTCGGCATCAGGTGCATTTCTGATGGTTAGCCGGCGTCAGGTGGGTGTAAAGTCAGCTAGGCCGTGTCAGGTGAATTGAGGAACCTCCTTTAATTCGCGTTTTCCTGAACAGCAGCAGAATGTCACACAACCACCTTCTGCTAAAATATGCGGACCTGAAAGACCACAGGGAGCACATCAACGGTAGTCATATACTGAAATAGACGTTTATGAATGGAAGTAAGAGGACCTGAAAGACCACAGGACGTACATTGATGGTCGTTATAATAATTGTGTGTGTGTATATATAAATAAATAAATAAAATTTACAGGAACACAAAAACGTAAATGTACATGTTAGAAGCATTGCCATACTATGAAAATAGACTTGTATATAAATATAATAAAAACTCACACAATGGTTATGGTTAGATAAAGCTCAGTCGTGCAGCTCAATCTGTGCATGGAAGCCAAAGACACAAATCAAAGATGAGCGAATCAATGTTCAATTTCTTAATATTTTGATTACGGCACAGCTACATGTTTTGAAATGTATCTTTCAATTTGGTATTTTAAATTAAGTAAGTTAAATAGTACTACAACCGCACTACCTGTTTTAAAATGTATATATTTATCCATTCACATTTTAAATAATGTCACTATTTCATAATTATTTATTGAAAAATTCCTCAAAGTTTAGTGACGTGACTCAGCCCAAAGTTGCTGCATCTGCACAATTTGGGGACAGACCTCAGCTGGGAGCTATTTTAATTCAGTTTATCTCAGGGATTTTCCAGCCACTGTGGTTTGTTTGCAAACTTGCAAAGCAGGCACTTTAACTTCTCCCAGCATTTATGGAACCATACTCCAAGTTCTTTTGTCTGGTTTTATATTTTCAGTGGTTGCTCACAGGTAACATTGCGTCTGCTGGAGCTGAGGGACTTCCTGTCTGAACCCTGTCAGCAGTTACAGAGGATGTTGGCTCGTTATGTTGCTGACTATAATGGCTGTTGTTTTTTTTAGATATGATTCTCAAGAGCATGGTGTGAGGGGAAAAAAAATTGAACCAGTGTCACGGTTGAGGTGACAATCTTACAGGAAGTGATGGTCTCTACAGCAGCCACATGTGTCACAGATACCTGCTCGCAGACCTGTTGCATGTCGGTTCATGCCAGAGCCCACTTTTAAATCTGTATTTGCAAATGACAACTGCATTGTATAATTATTTCACCTGATGTCTGTGGTGTGACTCACCAGTTACTGCCTCAAATTAACACACATACCTACGTGGGTGTAGGGCTTTGCTAACTCTGCTAACATTTTAATGCATTTAATAAACTGTTTAGTGGGTCATCAGTTGAATTTACCTATTCACTATTTTTTGGTTTAGAAAAAGGTTTCTGTTTTGGGTCATGGAACAAACAGTTAAAATGCAGAATCCTAGTGGGAAAAGGAAAAAGAACAATCCACACAGTGTATATTTTCATGGCTTCACAATGCAGCTCTTATATTATCTTGTTCTTCATTGAGTGTATGTTTCTTTAAACCTAGGTGTGGCTCAATGCTTTGAACAGTGAATGATTTACTTCGTTTTTGTCTTCCCAGCTGATAATTGTTCCTGTAGAGAAATTGTTGATCTCCTGATTTTATTTTTTTTTGTCTTGTATATTAATTCAATTTCAAATTCAGATATATATTATTACATTATTTGTGATCAATTGCATTATTATCTCAGAGTAAATGCCAGTCCGGTCCACTGTTAATGGTGTCTTATCTGTTTTTGGGATTTAAATCCATCTTCTAATCACTTTCTCCCTACTTTTCTTTCACCTTTCCATTTAGTTTGTCAAGTGCGGCTATGCAGGCTCCAACTTCCCAGAGCACATCTTCCCTGCACTTGTGGGGAGACCCATCATTCGCTCAACAGCCAAAGTGGGAAACATTGAGATCAAGGTACGGGCTACACCTCCTGTTCCTGAAAGTATTGATGTCAGTGAAAATAATTTGACAGGAAACCAGCAATACGACAAAAGACTGCAAAGAAAACTCTGAAAGCAGCTTTCGAATACAAGTACAATGTCAAAGCAACAGTCTTTTCAAATGTCACTGTAAAATATCTGCGGTAAGTTACTGATGCGTTTTAAAGAGTAAAGACTGATTTATGCTTAACATCTATTCACGTCTTACAAGACAGGAGGATTACATTTCATCGGGGAAGCCTTTCTCTCCCTCCGTCCTGTTCTCCTCAAGTCTTTTGTTTATTCATCTTTATTTCATATCTACCTTCCTTTCCCTCCATGTTTTATTTCCCCCCCACGATGAAGTAGAATTCCCAGAAGATGGTAAGTGAAGGTTGGTGTGTGCCTCCTGCTCCTGCCTGCTCCGGAGAGTTGTCATGTTTTGATGTCAACTGGAAAATGTTGCGCTCACACTTCATTCTAAATATTTGTTCCGTGTCTTTTGTCATTTCTTCATTTCATTTTTCTTACTTACACAATGACCCCATTCTTACACATCCTTACTACTCTGCTGATTTGAAGCATTGCGTTTGAGTGAGCAGAACAAAGAAAGATAGTTAAACAGCACCTTTTGTTAATGCACTCTTTTCTCCAAGCGTGTTGCAGAAAAGGCTGCTATGAATCATGGGCCAGCTGTTACTGATGGAGTGCTAAAAGAGAATTTGGATCAGTTCCATGTCCGGAGTGTCTGATATGCTGGTGGATCCTGACCGCCAACAATCCTGCTGCGATTTAAGGGCTCCAACAATCACAACAGCTTTCAACCAATGAACAGCATAAAATATTAGCAGCTCAAAAGCTTGGTGCCAAATGTTCAAAGTTCTGTATTTGTTCTCATGAATCAATGTGCATATTTAAAGCATATGCCATAAAGCTGCTCCACCGATATGCAAACGTTCTACCTTCAAGTGCCGAGGAAAGGTTCGCATACGAGGATGCATGGTAGGCAGCTGAAGTTTGAGACAGAGGCACATCTGTTTTCCTCTTTTTTTTCTTTTTTTTTTACATTGAGACCACATGGAGACGATGCCTGTGACTGGTACTTTGTTAATGCCCAAGCTTACAGGATGGACCCATAAAATGGCTGCCTACGGTGGGCTTTTGATGTCTCCAAGTGGAACATGAGATGCTTGACTGTGTGGCTAACACCGAGCTCTAACCCAGCAGTTGTTTACATTGCCAGGCTGCCTTGCATGCAGCTAGTTGAATGGTGCGAAAACAAGTGGTTTACTGTAACTGGAGGGAACTGTTTCCAGGTGTAGGTGCATGGAAAGGAATGCCTTGTAATGCATGCTGGGTAACTGGATTTTAAAGTGAAGCATCAGACAGATAACTCGTCTTCAGGAGGGGTAAATCAGAGATGAGATTTTAGCTGAACAGCAGGCCTGGTCATCCAAATCAAAATGTTGTCCACCTCCTTATATTTAAGTGACACGGGACAATCCAAGGCTATCTTTAGAGAGGGAGGCCTCTGTTGTCTGTCTTCTAAATGTTTCTGTGTTGTCTCACCTGTCGCTCCAGGACCTGATGGTTGGGGATGAGGCCAGCGAACTGCGCTCCATGCTGGAGGTCAACTACCCCATGGAGAATGGCATTGTCAGGAACTGGGATGACATGAAGCACCTCTGGGACTACACCTTCGGCCCAGAGAAGCTCAATATAGACTCCCGTAACTGCAAGATCCTGCTGACGGAGCCCCCCATGAACCCGACTAAGAACCGCGAGAAAATCATTGAGGTACGTTGGCATTAACGTCTTAGTTTGAGGCATAAAGTTATTTTGTAGTTGTGTTAGTGAGTTGTAGTTGTGATGGTCCTCTACTAAGTGTCATTGATTTGATTTTGCTTCTAAACAGCGGCTTTATGACTATAAGGATTTAAACTTCTTAATTAATGGTTGGTTTCTGTGTGATTAATTTCTTTTTAATAGAACAGTACTTCTTTAAAACTGCTAAGGCCTAAAGAAAATAATGCTACGGGTTCTATTTGTTTAGTAGTGAAAGTGATGACAGGAAATTGAATTTTTTGCCAAGTTCCACAAATGTTGATGAACTATTTCATTATTCTGCTTTTGCCTTGTGCTAGAGACTCTTGCATGTGCTTTATTGCAGGTTTGTGAATGTTTATGCTGCTTTTCTCCGGCAGGTGATGTTTGAGACCTACCAGTTTTCAGGAGTCTACATCGCTATCCAAGCCGTGCTGACTCTGTACGCTCAAGGTTAGAAGACAGGCATGACATGACTGAGGCCATAACACTTTCAGGACTTAACCGACATAGAAATGTGGAAAACTTAAGACCGTTCCAATGTTTGTATGATAAAAGTCTCTGATAGTTGTATGCAAAGTTTGACCATGACCCAGTTCTGCACATAATAATCCTGACAGTGGAGGTACCGCTGGGGATGCTGGTGCCCAGGCTGAAGAGTTGGGGAACTATACTGGGATCCTGTCGACCCAGAGTGGTGTCTGGCAGTTGGTCTAATTTGCTGTAGTGATGGTCTCAAAACTTCATTCAATGCAGAAGCTCAGGATAAACGACCTCCTTCCCCCAAAAAAGTTCTGTGTGAAAAAAGACAGATCATAAATCACACTGACAAGCAAATTAATCATGAAACAGCAGCTGTGTTAAGACCTCCAGGCTGCAAGTTGAGACAAAAATTAGTTATAAACATTTTCTTATTGACTACAAGAACTTCCTCCATTGCATCATTTTTGTGGGTGTTGGCCTTTCATTTGAATTGTGTCAATATTCCTGAGCGGCAGAATTTAGCGGTCACACCTTCGTCAAATAGTTTAAAAGATTTGTGTAGTGGGACGGCGCCGAGCCCAGATGTGATATTCTCTGCAGTCTAGACAGTCATATTAACATTTCTCGACAGTACCACAGTAGCAGACACGATATCCTGCTAACTCCACCTGTGTGGAGCTGGAAGCAGCAGGAATTGAACTCTGAGGCAATATGCACCTATGATCCAACCTTGTGCAGTTTCTCCCAGGTATTGTGTATTTACGCAGATGAAGGTTAACTATGAGTGGCCAGAAACTCCCTCTAGATAAGTTGAGTACAAGAAAAAGAGCTGGGAAGTACAAAGTATGGTTCCTTTAAGCAATTTAAGAGATTCTTTTTATTCAAATACTTCTATCATCAGTTTGAGGTTAGCGTTAGGATGCTGCAAGTAGTACTTGTGGTTAATGTTCGATCGAGTCTCCAACAAATAAATGATAATTGGAACTGAGTGTCTGTGTGTGTTTCAGGTCTTCTGACAGGTGTGGTGGTGGACTCAGGTGACGGAGTGACACACATCTGTCCAGTGTATGAAGGATTCAGCCTGCCCCACTTGACGAGACGCCTGGACATTGCAGGCAGGGACATCACCCGCTACCTCATCAAGGTACCCAGCCTCTGAGGAGCCCAGCGTTTAATTTAACACATCAAAAACAAGCTTGCTCGTCCTTGACCTTAATTTTAGTTCTTTTGTTCTCATCACAGTACTTTAGCAGCACTGTTGCTTGTTACACAGATCTCAAAGTGCCTGAACAGTCTTCCTCACCATTGTTGCTCTCTGTGTTTGGATGTAGTTGTTGTTGTTGAGGGGTTACGCCTTCAACCACTCCGCAGACTTTGAGACCGTGCGGATGATGAAGGAGAAGCTCTGCTACGTGGGCTACAACATCGAGCAGGAGCAGAAGCTGGCGCTGGAGACCACTGTGCTGGTGGAATCATACACGGTACATCCTCAGATGCTTTAATATTTAATGTAGTAACATAAGTATAAATATATCGAGCTTGAATGTAATATCGGTTCATCAGGAACTTGAGGAACCTGTGGCTTGAGTGCACTGTTCCTTCTATAAATACCTAATAACTACTGTTCACTTCATTATGTAACCTGGGGGTTGTTACTTCATCAGGTGTGCAGACACAGAGAGAAAACACATGATATCAGCTGCTGCACTCTCATTCACTCAGTGGAGCTGAAATAAGGAGGAAAAATAGAGGAACTATTAAAAACACACACATGAGCTTCATGCTGCCTCCAAGTGTTCCAGTCGGTAATAAAGACTAACGCCACTTAAGAGACAAAAGAGCTCAAGTCAATTATCAAAGACAGTGGGCCTGAATTTGAGGACAAATGTTTTCATTTTTTTTCGTTGTGAAATAACTTTAAAATACTGACTTAACTCAAATTGGGGGAAATGTTGAGCAGCTGTTTTTCATGTTGGCTGGTCCCACTTTGGCACACAACACATTGCCTGCCCTCAGGGATACTCGTTTTTGTTTTGTTTACTTTTTTTAGTTTTTACACATGCCACATGCACACAAGTTTCACATTTCTGCTTAAAATAGCATTGCTGTTCAAAGAATCTCTCCCAAAGGGTTTGCTATTCAGAAATGGCAGCATTTAAAAGTAGTCAAAAATAATGGAGTAACTAAATCTGTTCCTGCACGGACCTAAGTAGACGACCACATGCCCATTGTTGGCACTGAGACAGGGCAGTGCTGCTGACTAACTGTTTTCTCTGGGACTCAAACATATGGGGACGCAGCGCTTCTCCACCAGACTTGCTTTTCTTTCCAAGGCCTCTCCCCCTCGGAGCGAGCCACAGAATCTAAACGCAGGTTCCGAGGTCAGCGTTACTGCACGCCTTACCGAGCACATGTTGTGTCTCAGAGCTCACTGTGACCATGTGTGTTTGGGTTAGGGTGGGTTAGGTGCGTGTGCGTGTGCAGGCGTGTGAACACGTATGTTTAAGTATCACTTTGTGTGCGCTGAAACAAGGAGGGCAATGTACCTGTGGCCGAAGGGCCCTGAACTGCGTGTTACATCATTTCCTGTGCAGCCACATTGCGGCTGAGGCTGGGCTCCACTTCCTCCCACTGCCCTCAGCTGAATGAAGCCTTTTTATAGTCGCACACATTAACTGTACTCTCTGTCTGTGCTCTCACTCGCTGAAAAACATCATCAGACTCTTGGAGGATTTTTGTTTTTAAACTGCAGGAATAAAACACACACACACACTTAAAGAGGCGTTCCCATCGTACAACACAAACACAGATGCTTGCTCTCGATTCACCCGTTCAAGATTTACACCCTTCAGCACTTTCTGTTGAGTCACACGTTAAATCCTGCCTGTTCACTGGTGCCATTCTTTCTTTCCATCTCTTTTCATCTCCGGCCTCCCACACGTCTCCAGCTGCCAGATGGTCGTGTGATCAAGGTGGGAGGAGAGCGCTTTGAGGCCCCCGAGGCTCTGTTCCAGCCACACCTCATCAACGTGGAAGGCGTTGGGGTGGCCGAGCTCCTCTTCAACACCATCCAGGCGGCCGACATAGACACCAGGTGAGGCTCGTGAAAGAGGTCCAGACACAATGTGGACTGAAATGTAGACATTCATTAAAATGTACTTTTTACAGAGTGTTTCCTCACAAACAAACATGAATACACAACACGGAATCAAACACACAGTCAGAGATGATCTAAACACAAGGGCTGGCTTGGGTGGCCTGAAAGAAATACTATTTTAGAAACTGTTCTCCCACGCCAGAGCTTTCTGTGGAAAGTAGGAAAACTGATCTCGATACTTGGAAACAGAGCGAGCCATCGCATCTGTATTTAAACTTCAATGGTTGTTGGCTGAAATATATAGAATATGATCGTGTCCCTGTGGGGGAGGGGAGCCAGCATCATTTACCTCCATGATTTCTAAGATGCCTCTCCTCCTCTCCTCAGGCCTGAGTTCTACAAACACATTGTGTTGTCCGGAGGATCCACCATGTACCCCGGCCTGCCGTCCCGGCTGGAGAGGGAGCTCAAGCAGCTGTACCTGGAGCGCGTGCTCAAGGGAGACGTGGACAAGCTCTCGGTGAGAAACGTCATCCTTTTGACTGTGCCTGAGCTCCAGGGAAAGAACTCTGAGCTACCCACATGTGGTTTGAATTGCTTTGAACTAGAGCCTGTCTGATGTGGATGTGAGGAAAACCAACATATGGGCTCATGTGAGTTGTTAAAAAAAGATGCTTAAGTCACTTTAATGACTAAGTTTAATCAAGGCTTGAGATTTTAGTTTGTCTTTGAAACTTTCTTACAAATACCTATGATTAATACGCACAACCAAATATATAGAACTTGAATAGAGAAAACAAGCCTAATATTTAGTCAAATATATCTTCATATACAAAAATCTCTTTGATGGATTTACGTGGTCAGCCTGGTGCATTGTACATGCAACACCACCAGGTGGTGCCAGAGACTCATCACGGTGAAGTCACAACCTGCTTGTGGTTCACTTCCCAACCATAAATATTTGTTTCGGACAAATATCACTTCTTTACATTTGCATCTGAGCTTCCTGAAGACACAGAAGTGCTTTGTGGACAAAGGTTCACCGATGACTCGTGTGTGTGTGAAAGAACGTCTCTGAGCTTCACGTGCATGGATGAAGTGTAGTTCACACCTCTGGCAAACTCAACCGCAAATGTAGCTGTAGTGGTCAGCTCCAGTTCATGTTGATTAGAGGATTCTGTGAACGTTCCCATTCATTCCAGCAGGAGCTTCCACAGACATCTTTCAATCCAGACCCTGAACGTGTGGATGAATTCACGAAACTGCACCCTCCACCTTGAGCTGTTTGTTTGTCACTGCGCTCTGTTTAGACAATTGCTCCACGCGAGCAACAAACAGAAGCTGCGTCTTTTTACCCTATTTGGTGAAAATACGAGTGTTTGGACATTGTGATGATACAGAGGACAGAGGTGGACTGAGCTGCAGCAGCAGACTGCAGCATTCAAGTGTCTGATGTGGAGACACAGAATTTAAAGCAGAGTGTCACCTTTATTATTTATCCACTATTGTAATCTCAGACTGATATTTGTCCATTTTGCTCTTGCACAGTAGGAAACGATCGAATCTGTTAAACAACTTTGCTGCTCTGTTTTGTCCTCTAAGTGTCTTTGTCCCCTTGTCTCGTAGAAATTTAAGATCCGTATTGAGGATCCTCCCAGGCGAAAGCACATGGTGTTCCTGGGTGGAGCTGTGCTGGCCGACATCATGAAGGACAAGGACAACTTCTGGCTGACCCGGGAGGAGTACGAGGAGAAGGGTGTCCACGTGCTGGAAAAACTCGGAGTCACCGTCAGATAAAGCCCTGAACGGACAGATCAGGCAAACACACATGCGCGCGCACACACGTACACACACACACGCACACAGACACGACATGCACACATTCCCCTCCTTGCCCCCATTGCAGAGTATATATCTATTTATCCCTCTTTCTTTCTCTTTCGGCTCTCGACGCTCCTCAAACACCAGAGTTTGGAGCCGTCGCCTCCTCTCTCTTGCCGCTCGGCCTCTATTCTCTCCTGTTTTGGAACTGGTTCACACTTTTCCTCGCAAGCCCTGATTCCCACCGACACCCCTCCTTTACTTAAACTAGAAGGGTTAACGCTACCCTGACGATCTTCAAGGTTATAAACCAGTGTGGGAGTGTTGAAGCTGCGTTTACACGCTTACACGTGCTTTGATCTGAATAAAATTCGGCCACTGAACCGACCCGATATTGACAGTGTAGTTTCCTCCCTCGATGACGCGTCCGGAGGGGGCCCATCGATGCAACGTTTCTAACTAACCGTATGTGTGTGTTTAAAAAAAATAAAAAATAAAAAAAATCCACAGTCAGACACAAACAGCCACGGGCCACGTTCAGCATCTGTTCCAGGTGAGCGAGGACTGATCATAGTTTTACGTCGGTTTTTATAAATGATACCATGACTTTCTGTTCTGGGAGAGGGATAACTTTGTTTGCTTTTCTTTTTTCTGTTGGATGTATGAGCTCATTTATCTTTAATTCTGATTTATTTTTCTTGCTGTGCACTACCACCATGGTAAATGGAGTGTATAGTGGTAACAGAAGTTCCTCCATGTTTTTATGAAGAAGAATTGACGGTTGATTTAATAAAAGGGACAAATCCATGAAGTAGAGCCCTCCCCCTTGAGGTTGACATCAGTTGTGTGACGGTACATTTGGAGTTTGTGGTCGATGAAGAGATGATGATAATGATGGTGGGGGTTGGGGGCGGCATTGGCTATTTGTTCCTCATCACACCGGCTCGGCTCTTCCTTCTCTCGGTGCGACTCTGAAGCCGAGTGAGCGAGCACATCACCTGCAGAGCTCGGAGCCTTGCCGGCCGACGATGAGATCGATTTTGAATTTGTGCCGAAAAACTGGGAAAATGAAACGGTATTGTTTTTCTTTCTTTCGTATTTTGAAGTTGAAATGCCGTCAAGACCATATTTAATTTTCCAGTCTTTCACTCCCAACAGTCAGCTTGATGATTACTGGAGGCACTTCTATTTTGAGTATGATAAATATGTATATTTTTTTCCTCTTTCCATGAAGGTCTATCCAGTGCCAAGTGCAGTTAATGTTAACTGGAGCTCATGTTTTAATGTCTTTCTTTTGTCACTGTTTTTGTTTTTATTTTCCTGTGTTGTTCATAGCATAACTGCCTAACGCTGATTTAAATAAAGAAAAGTGATTTATAAGGATTATCGTGGGACTGGTTATTTTTTGTTTTGACAAGAATCTGCCAAAACATCATCACGGAACTCGGTGGCAGGATGGAATGAGGAAACCGGACTGAAGACGCCTCTGATGAGACGTCTTTGGCTGTTTTCCGTCCTTCTACCGACTTTAGTGGAAATCCTTCACATCGCCTTTTGCGCAATCCTGCGGAAAACCAACACTACTTCGTAAATGGAGTCCTTTAACTTTTGTTTTGGCCATTGTTGACCTCTCCTGGTCTGACATGCATACATTTATTTTAGGTTTTCCAGTTATCCGGCATTTCAGAAATGGGAAAGCAAATGGCACTTTCCTCAAGGTCAGTTTCTATAGAATATATATTAATATTAGAATGAGAAGCAACAAACACTCATTTATGAAACCATTGATGCTTGAAAAGATCCTGAAAGTTACTGGTCCAGATTCATTTTCTGTCCGTCAGATTTTATCTCAAGTCTGTTGCAGATCTGGAAGTAAGAGGCGTGAAGGTGACAGAGGAGGAGGAGGAGAGGAGCTGTGCATCAAGCAGAAAGAGGAAGAGGAAATGGAACAGTGGCAGAGGACTGGCGCCACCAGAGGAAGAGGCTTTCTTTCCGTGCCTGAAATAAAGATCTCTCCCAGACTCTTCCGGCCTTGTTCCATTTTAATCCCTCGACTCTTTTGCCACTTCCCTCTTGGCCCTGAGCTGCTATCTCTGATGTGTCGTTTGAAGTTTCCTCCTCCCTGACAAGTCTGGTGTCAACAGAGGATCAGGACATTTAGTCAAACCCCGAAACGTGAGGCTGAAGCTGTGGACCAAACCTGAACCTGGATTTAGAAAAAGAAATATCTGGGTTTGATTTATCTGCAGCTGTTGAATCTTGAGAACAGATCCAAGGTGACGTATGTTACATAAATCAACTTTTCCTGACCTGCAGTAACACACATCTTTAATTCAGCTGGATGAAACAAACTCAGAGCATTTCAGGCATGAATCTCGATGATCGGGATTCAGTCCTGAAGTCATCTGTGTGTGATTGTAATGATGAATTCAACTAGTTTTTGCTTTTGAGGCTGTGGAGCATTGCACCGCTTTTGCAACCTTTGCTTTGATGGACTGAAGCGTGAAACATAAAACTAGAACATAGGACAGCTCAGATAAGTCTGTGTCAGTTGTTTTCAGTTTCCGTTCCACAGGGTGGGAGTAGAGAGGGGTTTTCCTTGAGTCTGGAGTTTATCTCAGGTGCAGAGTTTGAACTCAGACTATCCTGAAAGTATGCACAAGCAATTTTCCGGCTCCTCGTGATCTACGCTGCTGTGGCGTCAGCGCAGGGAGCAGGCGAGTCCGGCCAGAGTAACTTACAGAAATGGCTCGGTGGAGAAAAAAGGTCTAAATCCTGCCTATCTTTGGACATGAGGCCGCAGCACTGGTGCGGGACCAGCCATTCCTGTAAATTGCAGTGGGAAGTGAGCGCCGGTGCTGTGTGCGCCCAGAGAGGGGCCACACTGACCCCATTACACAAGCAGATATCTTAAATGTTTGCACATGTGGACTGTGATGCTGTTTGCAGCCGCTGAGCTGCTTAGCAGGCCCTCGGAGCCCTCAGGGACCTTCTTTTTCTTCTCTTCTCTCCCTCCCTCCCCCTCTCTGCTCCATCATTATCGCCCACATGCTTTTCCAGAGACATCCTGAGTGAAACAGCTCGACGTCCTCGATGGCTATCACATGTTCCTGCTGAGGAGGGAGAGACATCTTGAGGAGAATGAAACGGGCTGAGTGAGGCCCAGGGTTTTTTTTCTTTCTTCCTCTCGTTTCTTTGTGCTTTCTTTCATTACGGACTTTACAAATAGTTTTGTGCAGCAAAGTACGGAAGTTATTAAAACATAATGAGAAACTTCAGGCCTTTGCTGAGATGTTTTCATCCCCTGGATCTCCTCAGAGTCCTGGGTGGCATCCTCTCTGAAGATTCTGGTTTTAAAAACCAATGGTGACTTTATGTGTGGCTTCAAACAGTTCGTTGTTCTGGTTCAAAGTTTCGAGCAGCCATTTAGATCCTGGATGAGGGACGTTTCGAGTTGTGAGGCGCGAGAGCTGGTTTTCTTCCAATCTGAGGAGCGTCAGTTCATTGGCTTGTGATTTATTTAAATCATCTGAAAGAGCTGATTGGATGCCAGTATCTAAACGAGAGGATCGCGTGTACGTCCTGGTTTAGACGGCGTCCATGACCTCATCTGTTTGTTCACGGGATGGATGATTGTCATAGTTTGGATCGATGTGAGGGCGTTTTTCATTTCCACTGGTTCTGCAGAGAATAATGAATGGATGAAAAATATAAAATCTGTCATATTCCCCAGTGTGTGAAATGTGGTGACAGACGTTTGAACTGAGTCACTGTGGTTTGGACTTTTAATAAAGCAGCAGACTCGTGTGGCTTCACTGTTTTCTCTGGTTTTATTGGAGGCGGAAGGTAAGACACACGTTTCACTTTAGTTTTCTCACAGACCTGGCCGACCTTCAGTATCTACAAAGTACTTCCTGTTCCTTCTCGAAAAGCCAAGAGCTACATCCATCGTACATGTTAGAAACAGTTATTTAAAAAACAAATACAAATAAAAATGTACAACACTTGATATATATACATACATACATACATATATATATATACATACATACATATATATATATACATACATACATACATATACATACATATATATATATGAAATATATTTTTTGCTCTTTTTTTACAGAGGTAAAAATACTAAGCATAAAAAAATGGGTCTAATTCATTACAGGGAGTTGTTTCTTTAAAGTTTTCAATTTAAATACACAAGGAGATAAAAGAGGAGGCGCTCAGGCACTTGTGAGAACACACACACACACACACACACACACACACACACACACACTGTCCAATCTGATTGGCCCCGTCTCTGACACATCATCATCGTCAGGTGTTGGTGTGTGGCGGCAGATTCAGCTGATCCCAGTAGCTTTGGATCAAGGAGCAGGGGAGGGGAAGTGGATGTGGCATAAACACACAGCCATTCAAACTGGTACACGGGACAGGATGCACGAGACAGACACAACCAGGGGAGGAAGGAGGACATCCTCCAGCATTCTGAATTCCAATGACAGTAAATAAGAGATGTTTCCTTGGCTGAACAATCGGGATGGTTGCTTGTTTCCGGGACTTCGGCTGTTTTTTGGACTCGGGTTTATTTTCCCGCGGGACGCGACTGATGTCCTGCTCGTTGTTATTTCATTTCTTTCCTGCTTGGTTCAGTTTACTGTGCTGCTGGTTCTGTGATGAAGCCAGCAACCTGCTGTGGTTAGTGTTGTGCTGTGATTGGTCGGCTGTAGTGTCACTCAAACAGCGGGCGATGAATGCTCTGAGTTGTTTCACGTTGATGTCTGAATAATCAGAAAATCCGGTTCCCAACCAAGAAACGTTATGTGACAGGTTGGAGAGTTTTGTTTTCTCCTCATTATCGTGTTGATGTCAGGAAGAGGTGACATGGAGTTTCAGGGTGTTTTCGTCCATTGAACTGTTTCCGAAATGTCCTCAGACGTCTGCCGCAGGACGATGAACTGACTCTGAGGGGGCGAGTGGACACCACCTGTCACGTGTGGCTGAGGTTTCAGTGTCTCGTCTTGATCTTTCAGAGTTGGATCAGTAGCCAGGAGAAAACTAGCTTAGCTTAGCTTAAAACGCTGGAAACGGGGAAACTGCTAGCCTGTCAAACAAGACACGAAAAGTAGAAGAACTAAACCTGAACTGAACCTTCAGCTTAGACGCTGGTGTCCCACATGTGAGGAGGGGGGGGGGGGGTTGGCTGAACGAGGCAAGCTGATTGTACATCGCAGGCAAACTGGATCGGATTTCAAGTTCCTTATTCATTACAAAAGTTATAACCAAGTTTTATAAGAGTGCATGTTGAGGCTAATGGCTCGGAGCCATAACAATTATAGCAGACATCATTGGGTTCGAAGCCAGGCTCCAAATCTTAAGGCAAAATGGGCACCGATTGAAACAGATGAGTTTTCAGTCCTCGATGTGAGGCTGAGGTTCTGCAAAGATCGAGGAAATTGGGGCCTTCGACTATCAGCTTCAAGTGTGTTACATTAAAATGAGCCAAAATACTTAAGGGGATTCTAGGATTTGATTCTCAGAGAGTTCCTGGTTCAGGGGTCGCTTTAGGCACTGTTCGAAATTTGGTGGAAAGAGCATGGAGACTGAGGGAACCTCGACCCAGCAGCTTCGGTGCTGAAGATCAATCCAGTGAGAAAATAAATAGGATGAGAAGGAATCTTTGGGATTTTAGAAGAAGATGAGTACCACGTTTGTCTCAGTAAAAGATGGCGGAGCGCTGTTTGGACTACATGAGCTTCACTACAGGCTGCAGAACAGACAACATGTAAGCGTGTACACACTCACGCAGCTGCACACACAAAGAGTTGTAGTGTCTGATTCCTCTGGTAGCTGGAGTTGGGCTGAGCGGGCCTGATATTGGAATAGAATATAAACAAAATGGCCACGCGTACATTAAAGAAGAGAAAGAAATAAAGAAGAAACATTTCAAGTTCTTTGACGCTGAGTCAGTGTACAAAGTATAAAGTACCTGCATATGTGATACATGACATATAGGTCAACTATAAAAAAAAAAAGGCCCCCTGAAAAAGAGCGCTCTCTCACTAGAAACAGAGCGTGAAGAGGTGAGAGAACCGTCTGCCATAAGGGGAGCTTATCTTCCCAGGCCCTATAGAAAATGCACCAACAGTTTTTTTGGCTTATTTCAGTGTCTGGAATTTGTAGAGAAACCCAGAGAAACCAAGGCAGGAGAGCGAGCAGCCATGGCCACCTGTCCTCTCTGTGTGTTTCCCATCCTTCCCTTTCCCTGTGCTTGCGTTGGCTTTAGATTTTCGTCGCTTCCTCTGAGAGGTTTCCAAGTGCAGCAGCTCAGCTCATGGCCTTGTGTCGGCCTCCGCAGCACCCGCACATGAGCCCCACCCGGTGGCAAGCATGGAGTGGCGGGTAGAGGCAGAGGCAGGGCGCCACCAGAGACAAGCCGAGCAGGGCTAACCAGCGTGTACCGAATCGGCCACCCCCACCGCCCTCGCCTCCGTCACAGGAACAGGGGTCTAAGTAGTCCCCCTCTGGGTCGGACATGCAGTGGTAGAGCATGGTGTCCGCCAGCCACATGCAGCTGACCCGCTGGATGCAACCCCGCACAGGGTCTGGAGCATCCTGGCACCGCCCTCTTCGGTTGTCGGCCGTGTAAAACCCCTCACCGCAGTGTTCGCACTGTGCGCGCTCCATCCCGTCCTCTTTCTGACCCTTCCCGCCATTGGTGGATGGGGACAAGCTCGGGAGGAAAGAGCGGGGCTGGGTGGAGACAACAGAGGAGAAGCCGTGGCGATATGAGCCTCCATGGCCCTTATTGGTCAAGGGTCCGAGTGCGGTGTCAGAGTCTGACGGGGACAGGGCCGGTGCCAGAGGGTAGGTGTAGTCATGCTTCTGAGACTCAGTCTTGGCGAAGTGGACGTAGGACTCAGAGTCATCCATTTGGATGAACTTGTCACGCACGGTGGCGTGCCGGTAGTCCCCATAGCCCTTAAGCCATGGGCGGTCCGATTGGTGTCCATAGTGACGCTCTGTGGTTCGCTCCCAGCTGCGCTCCCGGGGGTTGATCCGGACAATTTCCTCTTCCTCCTGGAAAGTGACGTGGCGTGGAAGTCGGGACAAGGGCTGAGGAGGAAACAGAAAGAAGCTTTAACGCAGCTGTCACCAGAACATAAGAATGTAAAACATGACAGTCATCTTAGAAACATGTTCAGTGTCGATAAAAGGATGAAAAAGGTTTGGACTCTGGACAGAGCACCTGGTCCTCCAATCTCTCTGTGCAGCCGTGTGTTCAATGTATTTGTCTCACCTGGTCCAAGAAGTAGTGGTCTGAGAGCCGGTAGGGGTCGTGGAGGTCGTGGCGATGTCCCATCACGCACTTGTGTCTCTGCGGAAGGGGTGAGGACTCGAGCGGATGCAGAGAGCTCTCCAGCTTCTGGGAGGAATTGGACGAGCTGTCTGTGGTGTTCTGCGGACGGGGACAAACAAACACAGGATGCAGGCTGAGCGCCGCTTTCTGATTGGATTCACCAAACAAACAGTTACTGCCAGACGACGCCATGATTGGACAAACAAAAACAGGAAGCATCAGCGCGGCTCTGATCGGGAAAACAGGAAGCACGAGTTCTGTTTTTCAAGCCGCTAGAGCCACATTTGGATCATCATCAAAAAAACAACATCTGCCATAAAACATCAGCAAAACCGCCGACATGCGGAAACCACCTGAGCTTAAACTCTCCAAATTCAGTTCGCGACTTACATAGGTGCAGAGAAGAGGAAGCCTCTGAGGATCCTTTGTGTATAAAATTTCCAGTTAAGGAGGCTGCAGGGTGAAGTCATGTGTCAATGCAGCTGACCTCCAGAAAAAGACGATTACCCAAAATATAAGTGGGAATTGTTTGCTGTGTTGGACCTCATCTCATCGCACTGATGGGGTGGATACAACTGGCATCACAATAACTGTTAACAAACTATCATGAGCATCTTCAACAGCTTCGATGGAGGAGTTACTGCAAGATTGTTGGGTTTGATTGAAGAGGAGACATATCATTCAGCTTGAAAACAAATGGACAGACTGCACAGATTACTGCTGATATTTTTGTCTGTTCTCTCAGTATAACCTTTGTTTGGCCTCTTCTCCCCCTTTTCCTCCCAGCAACCTGCCCCCCCCCCTCCACGAAAGGCTGCGAGGGCTCCTCTCCAACTCAAACCTTGGCAAGACACTAGTCGGGCTGCTCAGAGAGACAGTTTTCCGACAGTCACTGGGGGGTGTAGCATCTGAAGGGCAGGTTGGGACGTCTCCTGACTCTTCGTGTCCTCTTTGAAATATGAGTTGGACACACTTGAGATGAGCTTGAGCCACCGAAAACTTGCAGGTGTTCTTGCGAGAGGAGAATATGTTTAGAGCTGCAGCGGTGCGGCTGTAGAACTGAGGACATTTGGTTTGTGAATGATGTGGGTGGATTCTCAGTGCAACAGGAGTCACAGAACCCAGAAACAATCATCACTGAATGTTTCTACCTAATTCTGTTTAAGAAAAGTTCGGCCCTGGCTGAATTTTATATCCTTTGCCAGCAGCTTCATGTTTTTAACTCTGATGTATTACAATTTACTGTCTGACCCACATTTTGAAGCAATCCATCCAACTCAAAAGACCCAACATCAGCCTCACAGTGGATCTACTGAACCTGTCAGGGGCTCATTAGTACACGATGACACGTTTTAATCTGAGGCATAGTGGCAGCCCGACAAAGACAAAGGTTCTTCCTACAATTGATCCCGGTGCTGGTTCTTGTAGTTTAAACAATGGCCAATGTCAGGCGTGGCTTCATCCTTCGAGACAACGCCAACATCTTCACCACACATGCAAAATATGTGACGCTCCAACAAACCTTCACCTCTTGCTATGCATTATATGACCCAGATCTGGAGTGTGTCTGTCTGTCTCCTGAAGCTATCCCTATTATATCCTACTCCCCACATGGAAACCACCATGCTGAGAATTTCCCCCAGCTTTCTTACAAAGCCCTCAGAGCAGCCAGCCAAAAATAACAGAAAATGCTGCCTCCGCTCCTGGCCCCACCCCTCTGGAGAAGACATTACCGGGAGGAGGAGCCGATTCCGATTAAAACCAGTCTGACTCTGGCCTCCATGGCTGCAACTAATTCAAAACACAGGTCAGACTTTCTGCTGCACATGAGGACTCGGGGACAGCGAGGAGTTGGGGGGAAGAGTTTATATTTCTGGAGATCCTCTCTATAAATTTTGGCCCTGGGCTGGACAGAGGACATTTCAAGTTATTTTCTGACACAAAACATGTCCCGACTGAAAGCTCGGGAGGATCCATCCTTCAACAGACCCATCTCGCTCCCCTGGGATGAGCCCAAAATTGCTTCAATAGCTTTCACTCCCCCGGTCGTGAATGAGCCAAAATAGAGGCAGCGAGAGGAGCTGTGCTGGAGGGAGGGAGGGACAGAGGAAGGGTTGGGTTAAGTTTAGGTTTGGCGAACTAGGAATAATTTAGGGAAGTATGTCCATCCCAGGACAGCCCGCCGCACAGGCTATCGCTAACTTTAGGAAAGGTCTTCGAAACGGGCTGAGAGCAACACGAGCTGAACTGAATCCAGCCATGGAACAAAGTGATCAACCGGTGTTGCTCAATTTCTTCTTTGATTTCCCCCAAAACAAGAACTACTTCGACAGATTATCACCATCAGGACAGAGAACATAGGAACTGTCTCTAACTAGAAATGCCTTTATCCAGTAAATACACATTGTGGCACAAACATGACTCCTCCGTGTTAGTGGACTGGACCAAAACTCAAAAACCTCACGACTGAGAGCTGAGATTGATGACTCGATGTTGATGTTGAACTGAACATTTCAACGTTCCTGAAAATCTGATGCTCCATTTTCAGTGACTGCCCCCCACGCCTCCTCGTGTGTTTTTATGCGTCTCTGTGGTGACTGTGCACTCCCAGCAGAGCACCTATTAGTCTTGGCCCTTACAGACAGCTCAAGTCAAAGATGAACCATGAGGCACTTCCTCTCATAAATCACTGGCCCTGCACTAAGCTGGGAAACAGCTGCTAGTTCAGTGGCTGCTCTCTTTCTCAACTAGGAGAGGAGAGAGTGGAGTGTGTGTGTGTGCGTGTGTGCGTGTGTGTGGGGTGAGGGTCACCAGGAGAGAAGGAGGTGGTGGAATACAGGAAGCGACCTTGTGACCCTGCCTGCTGTTCCTGGTGTCACGTTACAGAGTGGGGGGAGGGGAGTGTCCATGCTAATTTAACGTAGTGAGGCCCCCGGCGCACAAACAGCACACACTTCATGTACTGTGGCAGGTATATGTGACAGGAAGTGGGTCCAGAGCTGAAATACTCTCTGCTAAGTAGAAGAAATGAGGTCAGTTCTGAGATGTGTTGGACGTAGAGGACTCTGGGGACTTTGACTGATTAGTTGTTCAGTGTGAAGTGGAACCACAGTTCACTGCTGCGGCCTGAAACCTCCAGTTTATTGACGCAGTATGGACGTGTTGAACACATCCTGGTGTACACTGAACTGGTTGGTTCAGGTAGATGAGATCTGATCCAGGACACCCAGCTGGGCCTGTGTGTTTAAAAGATTCCAAAACTGTGGAGAAACTGCTCATGCTGCAGAGGAGCAGGAGGAACGTGCACCTGGATGATACGAGTGGCCGACAAAGCAGCTTAGCAGATGACGTCACATCGCACTGCTGCACAAATTAAGCATGGGTTATTTTACTTTTGTCTCATGCACTAAATTCCAAAGAGGTTTTCATCCAGGTCTTTCTTGACATTCGTTTATCACAGGGCTGCAGATTTTCAGAACAGAATTCAGAGGGAGGGGAAAGCATTTCCTTACGGTGAAGACGTCGTCGTCACCCAGCTCGCCCTCGTTCTGGAGTGCTGTAGAGGAGGTGGTGGATCCTGTGGAGGAGAACAGGAGAAACACTTGAGTCTATGTGCTCCTCCAAGACTCTGTCAGATCTGTGACAGTTGGACTTCAGGCCGGCCCACCTTCTGCCAGGTCCTCGATAGCTTTCCTCACCCCCCTGTCGAAAGCCCTGGCGTCGGCTGGACCCTGGAAGGACAGGCCGCACTTCCTGTCCTCCACCTTCCAATGATGAAATGTGGGCGTTGCTATGGTGTACACCAGATCCTTCCTCAGTGGACAGTCCAGGATGACCTGTCCGTTGGACACACATCGTCTTAACACAAGACGCGTCATCCAGCTCTGGAATGAGCTGTGCTTGTTTGTGCGTTCTACCTGTTTGTCCCGGAGCCGCTCTCCACGGATGAGGAACTGGCAGCTGCTGGAGGCCGGCGCGGGGGCCAACTCCGGCGGCAGGAGGCGGCACACCCCCACCCGGCTCAGAGCTCCCCCGTCCTGGGCCAGCCAGCCGCCGCTCGAGTCATCCCGCGTCATCACCACCGCTTTCACACGCACGATGTAGCTGTCACTGGATAAAGACAGAGAATAAATATGGCGTTCATTCATCTAGAGTTGTTTCAAATCATGTTGAGAAATAAAATAAGCAGAGGAAAATGTCGTTACTGTTTTTATTTGAAAGCCACGGTCAGAGAGGAACCTCAGCACGGGGGACATCAATCATCATTGAAAAGCATCACGGCTGATCATGATTGCAGCTCCAGCGCTGACTGCCCGCAAACAGTCACTTCAAATCTTCAGATAAACTGAGATTAAAAACAAATCCAGAATCTAAGGTCTTCTTTGTGTTGTGTCAGGTTAGACCCAGAGAGGAAAACTCTTCCTTCCAGTGTACAGAACAAACAGAAGTAACGGTGAGAGATGAAGTCGCTGTGTGCTGTCAGTTCTCTGTTTGACAAATGTGTGAAAAAGAAAAAGCTTGTATGAAAGGATGAGCTGCCGTTTTGTTATTCTGCCTTCAACTCAAACTTGAGCTTTAGTTTCTGCGACAGAAGTCTGAGGGTTGTGTTAATGCCACAGCAGTTTATTATAGAGCTGGATTCACACACGGACAGAATGTCTGAGGGCGTCTCAAGTCACGACTCTGCCCGCCGCTCGCCACGCTGCGGTGGGAGGTGTCGCACCGGGACGAGTCAGCACTAGCACACCAGATTTTTTCTGAATGTAAATGAAGCTTTGTGTTGAGAGAGAGGGACTTCAACATGAGCTGATTGCTTGGTTAATCAATAGCTTGACCAGAATGAGATTAATCAATGACTAATCCTGATAACTGATTCAGGGTTTCCTGTTGCGGCCGGGCCATCCCACCGACGTGGAAACGTGAGAGTGACTGAAAAAAGCAAAGCGAAACAAAACAGGAGCATTAACCAGAATAGAGTTTCTATTTAAAATACTAAATTACATGTATTTAATAACCGTGGCTGCTGTTTCACCCATGGTCTGCTAAGTTAGAAAACATGACTCACTCCCTGCGTGTGTGAGCACCTCAGCCTGAGGTAACCCTGTGCTGCGACAGCAGGGCGCTGGGTGACCTGCTGCTAACACGTGTAGCTACCTCTGCCGCGGAGTGGACGTTTCCTCTGTGTTTGTTTGTCTGTCTGGAAAAACTACAGGATGATGACCACCAGCACGCTTAATGAAGGGATGTGGTGTGTGCCAGGAAAGAACCGGGCAGGTCCATCGTGTGTTCTTCAAGTCGTGAACCAAGGACTTTAAAGTTGGATTTAAGTGTCTGGGAAATGATAGTGGTCAGAGTTCTAATTATTAAAGCCTGATCAATAATCACTGATAGTAACTTGTTGTTGTTGTTTATCCACCAGAGAGTGGGCATTTAATCTGAAAGTGCTCTGTGTTTGATGTGCTATGATTATTATTTTCCTCCCTTCATCCCAGCTGCCATCCTATCCACGGCGCCAGATACCAGTTCAGTCTATGTAACAGAACACAACAACGCATGACAAAAAGTCCCTCTGCAGCCAACGGCGTCTTCAGTGTCTTTAAGATGAGGCCGAACAATGGAGGCAGGACACGAGACTTTCTCAGGCATTAGCATGACAGCAGCCGTCCCCACAAGGACACAGGGGCTGACCTGACAACAACAGGATGTAACTGTGTGTGTGTGTGTGTGTGTGTGTGTGAATGTGTGTGTTGAAATGAGAAAGAGGAACATAGAAAGAGAGAGGAGGGAGGGAGGCAGAGAGGGAGTGAATGGGAGAGGTGTTGTTATATAATTAGCTTACAGACAGTCCAAAGGATTTCATGCACACACACGCACGCACGCACACACACTGAGGTGGCAGAACCGGTTCACCAGCTCCTGCCCACACACATTCATAAAACGGACTGAATGACTGACTGACTGGCTGACGGCAGACAAACAGTCCATACAAAAAAGGAACCACGGGTTAACCCACAAGATGTGTACTGTTCACTTAAACACACACAGTCATTCGTTTCCACCCAGATTTTAAACCCTTTCTGTGTTTAAAGACACAAGCCTGCATCACTGAGCACTGCACATATAGGGTCCAATGCAGACGTGTGAAAGTAAAAATGCCGTCAGACTGGAGTCCACAGGAAGACGAGGCTTGTAGGAGTTGTGCCGAACAAACACAACAAAAGGAGGCAAAGACTCTCGTCAGTCACGTGGAAAACCTGAATGGCAGCAAAGGAAATAAAGGAAAAACAGCACCCAAATGTCAGTGTTCTATTTATATTTCCTGAGTTTAGATGCTGGTGAAAGGAAACATGAGCTCACTCAGTGTAAGATGTTACTGGTTCTTTTACTGGAGCTAAAGGGGGAGGTACTGGAAGCACGCATCACGTTCCTTTGTTTTTAATCTACTACAAGGTTATTTCTGAAAAACATCTAGCTTCAAAATCTCAAGTAGGTTTTATTTCAAAGAACCACACTGGTTCAACGTGACTCAAAACACGCAGGAAAATCCACACATCCAGGCTGCCCACACAGAGACAACAGCGGCGTCTGCACACACTCTTTAAGACACACAGCAGCAGCAGCAGCTATCAGCCCTCTGAGATGAACTTGTCACATTTCAGGCTGTCTTGTGACCCACGCTCAGAAGCTGGTCTGCCGACAGGCCCTGTAATCTGTGGCTCGAACACACAGCCGGCCACAACCAGCAGCAACAAGCTACTTTAATACACTTGGGAGTGACCGCGCATGCTGGCATAAATACACACACAGACTCACACACACAGTATGTTTGGGGAACTGGGAATCTAATTCTGTCCAAACGAATGTTGCATGAGGCACTGGTGCTGAAAACGGGACTGGGACGCCTATTTTGAGTAAAGGTGGTTTATGCTCTATTTATAATTCACTTGCACAATCTCTAATTTTATACACAAACATTATGGTTGACAAATACTAATTTTTGATCAGGGGCTCAAACTGTAGCACGTTTTCAACACAAGCCTCGTCCTGTGGGATGAGGGTGTAAAGCTGCTTCTAAAGCAAATAATGACTCCGTTTCACTGAAGGCTGCTCTGATAAGGACATTCACGTATCACATCCTCTTCTAATTTAATCTGACCAGTTTATAACCAGTAGGTGAAGGGTGTGTCTGGCCTCTGCTCATCAACAGAGGTAATAGGGTGACGGCCAACCACTCACGATTACCTGTTTTACATCTTCAATCCACATGTCTAATTGAAACGCTCCCTGTGAGCGTTCACTGAGCTTCCTGTGGCCTCTCTTTTAATTTCAGTGTCTACACTGGATCTGCATCATCATGGGGCGAGCGGAAACAAGCTATTAGCATAACACTGATGCAGAACAACGTTAAGGCCAATGTGTCAGCAAACTTATCTGGCTACACAGTCGACAGCAGACTGAATTTTCGTTCTGACTTGCTTTCCTTGTAGCTCTGCTTTGTTCACCACCGCCTCCAAGCTCTCAGATAAAGATAAAAGTTATGAATAACTGTAGCTTTGTCTTTTGGGATTAAAAAACAAAGCATTTTGTTTTGTGAAACTAATTTTGAAAATAGTTGCTTTTTCTGGACAGAATATTGATTGTTTACATTTTCTCAGGTTTTGTCTTTTACTGCACACTGGAATTAAACTAGCATGTCACATTAGCTAAAATTAGTCAGCTGACAGTCTACATCTATAATGGTTAAACACCTCTTTTTCATTAAGCTTTGATAGAGATATCTCAGCTGTTATTACACAAACAAGTTATGCTGACCAATATCTATTTATTTAAGCTCTAATGTCAGCCCACAGAAATCACAGAATCCGGCCTCAGCTTTTTATTTCTATGCCTCACCACACACACTTGTTTGCAAGCGTGTGTCATGATCAGGAAATGAGATGTGGGTGGAGCACACACACCTGTAGAGTCGGTGCCAAGCCACATTAGTGCTCCATCAATGAACTCTTAAGTTCCATCTGTTCCTTCAGTTTGTCTGTGAGCCATGTCAACATTGATTTTCTGTCTACAAAAAAAAAAAAAAAACACCACAGAACTGAAGTTGAAACATAGTTTTTAGAATAATCTATGAACAGATTAGCTGGATAAAGCAAACACCTAATGTGTGTGTGCGTGTGTGTGTGGCACAATATAGCAGTAAAACAGTAAAGGGGGCTGGGAAGTGTCCGGATATCAGGTCTGGAATCCAGCTCAAGGGTCAGTGAGGGCAACCCAGACATGTTTGATAAAGGCGGCTATACTTCCTCTGATAAGGAATGAGTGGCCACACCTCTGCCTGATCTACACACATACACTTGCAAAAGCCAGCGGCTCAAAAATCTCTTGAGTTCATTGGCAGTTGGCAATTCTACTGACTATTTTGGCAACACACTGGCAACAAAATTTATCATAATTGATACACTACTGGCTATGAGGAAAGGCAGGGACAACACGTGCATTTTTAAACTTGTAGAGATGGTGGCATATTTCCCTCAATCAACATCAACTAAAATAGCTGAAACTCAAACATTTCAGTCAAACAGGTAAAGAACCCGAGAGATGTTTTGTTAGGTAACAGCTGCTTTGTCTCTAGCTGCAGTCGTATTTGATTTAAGACAACACCTTGTCCCAATACATGCACGTCCCAGTGAGTATACTGTGTACACATTGTACTACATGTAAGCTGACCAACTGGAGCACTTCATTGGGGACACGTCGTAAGACTTTTCAGTCACCAGTATACATTATGGATTTGTGTATTTACAAATACTTCATGCATATTATTTCGCAGTTTGATTATACCAGAATGTTCAGATGCCCAACTTTAAGGTGTCTCTGCTGCCCCTGCACGTCTGGTGAGGTGGAAGCCAAACAGAAAATAAGCTCATTGCCTCTAAAACGCTTACAGTCGAGTGAGAGGCCAAACAAGACGACTATAATACTTTGAATCCTCTTACACAGTAAGACTTATAAGACTTAGAGCGCCGGGTGAAAAGGAAGCGATGAGGGGCTTTCCAACGCTCTGTGTGATCGAGCGTCACAGTGTCAACCACGGCGTGTTTGATCAGGTATCCCTCGATTTGCATGAACTGCTGGATGTCAATGGGTGCTGTTGTAACTGCGCGGCCTGTAGTGTGGCTCCAAGGCACCAAACCAACTTAACTTATCATGGCTTGCATAATGAACACTGGGAGGCCTGTTCTCTCAGGGCTTCCCTTATTTAAACATACTGATGCACAGTATTTACCACTACACATGATGGGCTGCAACGCTTCCTGTTGCTGTTCGAGAGCCTGGAGCCGTTCTGCATGTTGTGATGATTTGAAACATGGAGCAATTGTACTTGGGAGACGTTTTGCCAAGCATGAACCTCATTTTGTAACCTTAAGCTTCATAACCAACACAAGATGGGGACGGGACATCTAACTCGCAGGAATGATATCAGATATTCAGAACAGAAAAATGATGGTGAAACATATTATGACATAAGCTAAATCTTAAACGTGTCCAATGGATTAGAAAGTGATTATGAGCCAAAAAACAACAGAGCCGATAATGTGCAGTACAGTTGTATAGTACAGTACAGTAGTACAGTAGTATTACGACTGAAGAAGTACAAGTTCACAGAGTTCATTTATTGAAGAGCTGGGAGAGAAAAAACATCCCAGTGGACTGGTGTGACAAGGGAAGAACACACTGAGTGAAGTGAATGAAAACTCAAGCTATTATAATCTTGGTCATCCAGTCAGCTGATGAGCTGAGATTAGTAAAAAAAACAGGCAAACAATCCGGCTCCATTGTTTGGTCTGCAGATATAAACAGCCCAGGCCATTATATAAAGGCTCCGGATAGCAACCAGTGATGAGATGCTCTGTAAAACACAGGAAACACTGTGAACAAGGATCTGTTCCACATGATGTGTGTGTGTGTGTGTGTAGGGGGAGTACAGAAGGAGAAAAAATGGGTCTGAAAGGGCCGTTAATATGTGCACAGTGTGTGTGTGTGTGTGTGTGTGTGTGTGTGTGTGTGTGTGTGTGTTAACAATATTATTATTATTGAGTGTGGATGATTAAATGTTTGTGTATGACACGTAGCTAACAGCGTATGCCATGCTAATTATCTGTGGTTCCATATACAGTTTTTTTTAATAATTTTCAATAGTTTTTTTCCAGATGTATACACAACCGTACAACAGTTAGCTTGTTCTGTGTGTATATATATAAAGGTATAATTTTATTTTTGTAATTCTTTCTTTGTGGCGTGATTCTATTTTTCTTCCGTGCTCTGGCCTCAGACAAACTGTAAAATGGGTTATTTGCAGAGTGAGCCTCCTTGAATCTTCTTTCCCATATTATCAAATGGACAGTAGAAATTTTACAACATAATTTCCCTTCCAGATACTGCTTCCAATACTTGGACTTTGCACATTAACCATCAAAATAACTTCCTTAGGATTCCAAAGAATTACTACAGCAATTAAATGATCAATAGAGATGAGTTAGTGAAAGCAGAGAGACCTCTTCCACACCTGCCAGGTTTATTAATGTCACTGGACTACAAAAGAATATCTGTGTGAGGAACAGAACACTCCTGCTAGGGGGGAACATGCAGACCTGCTAACTCGCTGCTTTGTGCCGGGTGCGGATGGCTGCTCTTTGTTCAGGGATAGATTATGTTTCACTGCTACGATGACCTTAGCTGAATGTCACCGGGCATCTCCTGTCTGATACTGACTGTGCACATGCTGACCCAGCAGCACCACTCAACAGATCGATAGATCCTCTGCTCGTGTTTGGACTCTGCAGTCAGTGTGTGTGTGTGTGTGGGTGTGTGTGTGTGTGTGTCTGTGCAAGAGGCATCCTCTACTTCTATAAAAGGCAACTAATGTCCCCAGAATCATCCTCCACAGCAAGGCTGTGTTAAAGCTTTATTTAGGATGTATATTTAAAAAAAGATGGCCTCACAATCAGTGTTTGTTAGCCAGTTATCGTGCTGCCTGCCGAGAGCCAACTGACACATGAAATGTGATTGACCCACTCAGCAAATGAGGCCTTCAAAGTGGTGGATGTGCCTCAGTCTCCAGAGCAGTTGTTTGTGTCGCTGTCAACAGGAAGCAGGTTGTTTTCTCTCCACTTGGTTGCTTCATTACAGACAATGCTACCAACACAGAGGGTGAAAAGGAAAAGCATTTAAATATTGTCTTGTACTGTTGATGAGGTGGAACTGTTACTGACAGTGACTGTTAGCAGCATTCTGGATTCCCCGCTGGTCGGCGGGTCATGACAGATAAAACCAGTAAACAGAAGCACGTGACTGTGACATCATTTCCAAATGAGTCACTTTTTGGCCCTCGGTTCAACAACAAAGCCACAGAGTTCTCAAACCCAAATGGAGCAAGCACCAAACGTATTTATTCCAAGAGCTGGAAGAGTGTGAAGTCCAGGCATGACTGCACAGGAGGCACAGGTGACCCATGCAGGTCTATGGTTGAGCCTTAGGAAGAATTAGTTACTAGCTAATATCCAAGAATACACTATTTATGTTTTAGTGAAGACGGTATGGTTGAAACGCACGGTCAGCCAGATGTGCAGAACACACATCTGCTAAGAACTGAGTTGAAACAGAAAGAGAGGATGAAAGGAGCGGAAAGGAAATAGCCAAATTTATGACCAAATATAAAATGTGGACAAGGCCTAAAGGAAAAAGGGTGAGGAGCTGTGGCGTGGGGTGGGTGGAGGTGGTGGTGGTTACACTGCTGCACCTTCTCCATGACACAAAGGGCTTTAAGGAGTGTCCAACTCCTATTGTCACCCTTGTAGTAGAAACAAGAAAACCACAGCAGGCAGGCGAGCAGATAGCGCAACGATGATGAAAAACTTACATGACTTTGGTCGTAGCTGTTGGAAGTTAAAGGACAACTTAGCATGGCTGTTGTTAGCCTCTGTGTATTAGCATCAGGTCTGATTAATTTAGGTTGGAGACCTTTGCATTATAATGGATTAAAAACTTAATATGTGTCAACAAACCACACAGCCATGTGTTAGCAGAGCTTCAGCTACAGACTCTTTCTTTTTAGCATATGGTTTGCCTTTGATGCCTGAGCTAGCTTAAAAACATTTTCTTCTAAGGCGTTTGCAACGTGTTTTAATGAGCCATGTCGTGGGCGTGGCCAAAACTGATCGTCGCCCCACACGTGATCACCATGGAAACGCTTTCGAATTGGGCTGGAGATTGCGTGTTTGACACAGCAGCAGGTTCAGAAACACGTGACTCGGTGAAAACAGGAAGCGTATGAAACAAAAATCCAGGTCGGTTATGGCACCGCGTCTGCTCCATGAACCCGCGTCTGCCTCGGTGGAGACCCGGGGGGCCAGACACACGGGCCTCCCCTCCCCTCTCCCCAGAGCTCCGGCCTCGCAAGCGGCCGGGGACTCGGGCATGAATGGGGACGCGCTGAAGGTTGGAGGGCTTTTATGAATGAGCCGGCGTCACGCCACCCCGGCACTCACCCCCCCCCCTCCCTCCCGGTGCCCTTCACCCTCCCAGTCCCGCCGACAGAGACACATGAGGCGGGCGTTCCTGCCGAGCACAGCCCCGTGTAGCTGGATTCGAACAGCTCCACCATGTCTGCACGGTTTTCATTCGCCGTTAAAGCACGGGCACGCGCACCGAGTTCAACCCGCACGAAGCGGCAGCTCCTTCCCGGTTAGGCTAGTTTTAATACTCGGGCCCATCGGTGCCACATGAGCGGGTCTTTGGGCCTTGCACGGCTCCCGAAACATTTCACCGCTCCACACGCGCAACAGCTCCATTCACCCCCCGATCAGACGCGCCTGAGCACGCGTACATGTCTTCTCCTGGCCTTCGTCTGTATTTTTTATGAATGGAGCTCGACGGGCTATGCAAATGAGGGCGATTGAGAAAGAGATGGCGGATGAGGCATATCGGATATCTCATATCCTGTGAGACTTCCCCCTTCGGTTGGGAGCAAACACACAGATGTGGCCAAACAACCAGGCCCAGCTGCCTCAGGCAAGGTTGTTTTTTTTTTTTTTCCTGTGTTTTCGGGGCTGAGCGAGGCACAAACACGCGGAGCGCGAGAGGCCTGTGCGTGTGACCGTGTTTATGGAAGGTGGAACTCCGGGACGCTGCAGAGCAACAGGCCCCGGCCGCTGCCTCAGATCCTTTCAGAAAATGTTTCCGATCCACCCACGCTTACTCCCCCCCCCCCCCCCCCCCCCCCCCCCCCCCCCCCCCCCCCCCCTCCCACACACACACACACACACACACACACACACACACACACTCCTCTCCATTCTCTCTCCTGCAGGAGGTGGGGGCCATACGAGAGAGAGAGAGGGGGGGAAGAAGCTCTTCTAACGCTGCCCTGTCAACGCATAGCCGCGTTATAACAACCACACGCACGCACATCATCCAGTGAATCACATTAAAGAAATATACAAATGCGCACATGACGCACGAGAAGCAGGCGCTGTGTGAGCGGAGGGTTTTATTTTGGGGGGTGGTGGAGGGGAAGGGGGGGGTTGCACATTCCGCCAAGTTGCCATAATCATCTGCAACTTGTAGAAGCGAGAGAGAGAGAGAAAAAAGCAGCAGGGAAGCTTTTGTACTTACTCGTTCGGGTGTGTTTCTTCTATCATTTTCTCGTTTCACCTCAGGTAAGGGAGCACGGCGGTTGCACACTTCTCGCTCGTCATTCTTTCGCCGCAGCTCCTCCGGTTCTGTCTCCGATTCCGCATAAATCCCCCCTGCGCCTTTGTGCGAGTGTCGGCTCTTTGGCTTCGCCTTCGACCGTCTTCTTTCCCACCTTCCTCCTTGTATTTCTTCCTCTGTTCCTCCTCCTCCTCCTCCTCTCTCTCTCTCTCCGGTGCCGCCGGGCCCGGATCGCCTGTATTTTTCCCCGGATAACTTTAATAAGCCATCGCCTTCAGATCCGCCGATACAGACAATTTAGTCGCAGAATCCAGATCTTCTCCTCGCGCCCCCCCCCCCCCCCCCCCCCCCCCCCCCCCCCCCCCCCCCTTCTCCTCGCGCCCCCCCCCCACCCACCCTTTCCCAAACACACGGACGCACGAGTGTCACGCACAAACGACTCTCTGGTTTTAAGTCCTAGGGCGCATGTTTTCGCCGAGGACTCCGGTGCCAGTTGTGCGTAGAATAGCGCGTTGTCGCTGCTGCTGCTGTTACCGAGGGGTGGCCCCGCTAGAGCCCCATCTCTCTCTACTCCATGTTGGATTGCAGGCAGGCAGAGTAGCTCCAACGACGCCGGGGGAGGGACGGAGGGAGGGAGGGAGGAGGAGGAGGAGGAGGAGGAGGGGGTGGGGGGGTGCACAGGGCGGAAGCAGTGACGTAGGTCTACATTTTGGCTGAAGGGCCCACAATAGCTGCAAGCCGTAGGGGCCCTAGCTTGATACATGACAGCCCCCCTCTGGATGTGTCACCTCTGTTCTCTTACTGACATGTTCCTATTGGAATAGCTTTAAAAAACGTTTATTCCACATGGGAAAATTTCGATGCCGGAATGAAGTGCTCACTGTTCACACAGCAGCCACAAGGTCACTACACATATTATGAGCGATGTAACCAGACTATAGGGCAGCACTGCATCACAAGCTCACTGTAATAACAACATTATGGCCATTAATAAGACAGTGTAGAAAAGAATCCCTGGTTTAAATTGGTCATTACTGATTGATATTGATGGTTTTTATAACCTTTCGTCCTCAAATCACATAGTAATATAATATAATAGTTTTAAAGCTACGACTATTTTAAACTATAACACATTTACCCTGTATGTTTGCCAACATTGATGTTTTTTAAAAGTGTTATTGCTCTTTCTGTTTTACATACAAGGGTCTCATATTATCATCTGTGGAGCATAACAAAGGATTAAAGAGGGTTTGTGGATAATCTTTTTAACTGTTTTAGTCATTCAGGTAATCCACAGCAGCTCCCCTCTCATTGCCTTTGAGCTTTTTAACACCTATTGATCTCCTCAGGCGTGAGTGAGTGAGTGATTCTGATGATTAGCTACTTTTGTTTTGGTTGAGCTTTGCCAGATTCCTGCTCCTGCTCTAACAGTTGCATTGTTGTTCAAGTTCGTGCTCGGCCGCAAAGAAATAAACCTTGTCGGGGGTTGAAACCCTGGTCCTGCAGCGCCATCCCCAGGTGGAAACTACATCCTACACAAATAGAGTTAAGGTTATGACCTTAAGAGGGAAGCACAATTGTCCTGTAACTGTTCTTTTTCTTGAAAAATAATAACAGCATACGAAAACAAGTGAATGATTACACAGGTACAGGTCCTGGACCTGTACCTGTGTAATTACCACAGGCTGCTCATTGATTTCATAATAATAAACAGCAAATAAGCTGTGTATACAAGTTGTGACATTAATACTTATGAATGGTAAAGATGTATGTAGATATGTATATATTTCATATGAGTTATCCAACACATGATTTTGATCTGTGTTTATATTTATATTTGTTTTATCTATTTTTAACCTTTGCAAAGTGTCTGTAAGGACTCATTACTAATATTACTAATGTTAAAATGTTGTACTCCCAAATCCAACATAAAACACCAGTGGCTCCCCCCTGGTCCCGCCTCATAGCTGCTTTTTCCCTTTATTGATTAAATCACATGGTTTGTTGAATTCTCTGTGAGGGAATTCAATGTGGATTCCTGTGTTTTTTACGATCTAATATTTAGCAGAAAAACAAAATACTTCACTCATTTTACACTGTTGGTGCAAAGAGTGAAGTTATATAACAGGGGATCTTGGGGTATTTACTGTAGCTGTTCCAGGAGAGGATAACTAAGGGAGTATTTGAGACCCAAACGAACATTTTTTGTGTCCAACACAGTTTCACATTTTACAGTTGATGGCTTAAACTAATTTATCTTTGTCGTCAGAGACATCTGAAGAATATCTTGCTCTGTGTGAAGATCTGTAAGTTGGAGCACAAGAATCTGTATATCAGAGTAATCATCAATCATAACACTGTATGTTTTTAAACAGGGTAGGGTAGCATTGAATTATTTTTATGTGAGGCCAGAAGTTTGAATAATGTGTTATAGAGTTATAATAACAAGCTATAAAGGACTTTGTCATACCTGGCATTTTATTTATTTTTATACATTTTTGGCATCCACCAAGCACACTGTGGACTGCATGGGTGGATGTGAATGCAGTCATGTGAGAGACTGCCACCAAGTGGTCTAGATCTGAATAATTAAAGTTAAAGTTTTATTTTACAGGTTCAGTTTTAGACAGGTAGTAAACAATACATGAAGAATTCAGTGGAAAGTTTCAGATGAAGTCAGGTGACCTGATGTTATTAAACTGGAGGTGCGGAGCCGCTCGTGTTTGACCACAGACCGTATGAAGAGGTTAGGATGCATTCACGGTCACTGTGAGTGTGAGCTTCTCATGTGATCTTATGTGTTGATGGATTAAAGTCAGAAGCACGTTCAATCTGTCGTGAAGTGTCGCATTAATAGAAGTTAAAGAGCTCATCTCAGTTAAAGTCAGAAGCACGTTCAATCTGTCGTCAGTAGTTTAGTTGAAATGCACCCCTGCTAGGAGTTAGCTAACTGCTAATTGACCATTAGCACTGCCGAAGATGGATCACACCAAGCTAACAGACAGCTAGCTTGAGGTGGAAATGGAGACTAAAGGAACTAAAGACCTGCTAGCTTCAGTCCACATCGTCCTCATGGGGTAAGAGAGTATACACACACACACACACACACACACACACACACACACACACACACACACTAGTTTATTACCCTGACGTTAACCACCACAACTAAGTTATTAGCGTTAAGCCTGAACCTAAACCAACTCTATCCTGGTGGGTGTAGACTTGGTTTCATAGAGGTTAAGGACCTCTAACGGTCACTAACTAGTAGTTATAATACTTGTTTGGATGTGAGGGGGCTGTTGGGCCTGAACTGTCTGTTTACCTCTCAGTTTACCTCTCGTTGTTAAAGGTTTAATCTACAGGCATGAAGCAGTCTTTGGTCATGGCTGCGGCAGTGAAAAGGATGTGGTGCACTGCGGTGAAAGACCATAGATAGGATTGGTGATGTGTTTGAATAAAAGGTGTTGGGTTTTTAAGCGTTGCTTCTAATGTTTTACTACACAACATTGTGTCCTCAGCCAGCTCCAGTCACAACAGTAAATACACCGAGGAGGCCAGTTCGTCTCTAATTCAAACCACACCACACGGTGTCCTCTGGTGGCGACCCCTCCTGAGTATCTCAAAACATTCATCAGTGGTGACTCTGTGACCTCCCCGCATCCCCATCCCCCCAGCCAATCAGAATCAAACCAGACAGCGTCTCTCTGTCTGTAACGTTTGTACACGTACATAAAAGCCCCCTTTGCCTTCAGGAGTGTTCACACAGCCCCCAGAGCAGCACAGCCCCTTTAAAAAACCAACACGGGCACTGCCCTGTTCACTAATGACCCCCCCCCCCCCAACACTCCACATCCAGGTGATAAATGAGGCTGCCCTGGTGTGTGGTATCAGGTCAAAGGTCAACCTAACAGTTCGTGTTGGGATTTGAGGGCAAATGGAAGTCACTGGGACGAGGGTTACGAGTCTGGTTAATAACTCTGTGCCAGTGACTTCCAGGAGAGGGAGACAGAGACTCATTTACTCCCTCACTCCTTCCTAAAAATGCAGATGGCAGATGGTGTGTGTGTGAGTGTGAGTATATATATATATATATATAGAACCACCCATGCAGTGTGTGTATATAGCATGTCAAACAATTTTGTATATATTTTCCTTTCTTTTTATTGTTTGTGTTCATTCTAGTTGTTTTCTCGTGTAGTAACAAATGAGTTTGTATATAAGAAAAGTTGTTTTCTAAAAGTGAAAACTAATGACAGATTCATTAATGGTGGAACTAACTAACTATGATTCAAGCCCTTAATGTTTCTGGTGCTATACTAGTAAACACAAAATAGTTGCTTCTTTGTAGTTGGTCGGAAATGCTTGTGTGTGCGAGTGAGAGGTCAGAACTGGGGTCATCAGTGTTTAGTCTGAGGGTTTCACCAGGGTGGCGACTCTAGTTTCCTGTGCACATTGTCAAGATTTATAGCTATACCTTTTCTACTTGCATGCTCTGAGTTTAACGGATACAGTGCACACACTCACATTTTCAGATTATTTAAAGCATACACACACAACTACACCATTAAAATAAATGATCAACTGTTTGCAAAATGGAATATAACTCTTAAGAATTAGATTATTTTGGAAAATTGTGTAGAAAAGATCCTGATACAGAGACCAAAGACAACAGACCCATAACAATCACATCACAGTCACTGTGAGAAGTAAGATTTAATCTGGTGGATTAAAAACAGTCCCTGCTCCTACTTGTCATGCAGCAACAACTACTGTTGAAACAAAGGACTCAAATTCAATAACGTTTAATAGTTTAATGTGGACAGAGGTTACTAGACACACAGACACAATCTCATGTCCACCTTATCAAAACACACACTTCCACGCGCAGCTTGGCCTCCACGGCTCCAGCAGGCATAGGAATGGTTCTGGGAGCCAGACTCCATCTCCGTCGCCAGGGCCTGGCTCCAGGCCCCGCATGTGTGACAGCAATTTCCTAAAGAATCCACAGCAAGCGCAACACTTCTCCTTTTATTTTTACAAAAACACTAGTGACCCCCTCTCCCACACACACACACACACACACCACTTCTGAGAAACACAGAGCAGTCACTTGCAATTACAACTCATCCACGAGTATGATATACAGTCCTGTCAGATAGCCAGCGGGCCCACGAGGGAAGCACAGAGTTCTATTTTTTTCCGTGTTCGACCATACACAGTCCGCCTGTATCTTTGTCTGCCGCGATACTCAGATTGTTTATGAAATTCAAGAGAACAATGAATTGATTTTTACCTGAAACATGGATTTTATTGTTTCAATCCCCTCGGCTGTTGTTCACCACGTTTGACTCAATTTATGCTTTTGTTCACAACCTGCCCTGAATGAAAATGCAAAGTCCCTTGGCTTGTGATGACTCGAGTAACACTTCAATCAGTTTGACTCAAAAATGTGAAATTATCCATGTATAATTTTATTGTCTTGAAATGATGGGTTGTGAATTCAGATGGACGCTGCATCTCCACATCCTCCAGACTACTACATACTATCCAGACATGAAGTCAAAATATCCCAGAAGCCAAAGCTGTCATCTTGCCCTGTTCTGATCTCCTGTGGCATTGAGGTCTGAGTCCTGACATTTCACTATTTTTTAAAGGATCAAATAACAAATTCAAACTAAACTTCAACAGAGACCAGTGTCATTAAAATGACAGAAACCAGCTTGGCTGAGAATTCTATTTTAGCCACCAACCAGTGACCCATACTGCAGATATAATAGAATATTCAAAATACGTCTGTGCTTATATTCCCATTACTCTAGTGCTGGAGTCTGATATTGAAAACAAATGTGTTAATGATGCATGTACTCTCCATTTAAAGGAGCACAATGGTATTAACAGTCGAAAGCTCAGTCACGTGGAGGCATCATGTTGCCGGCCTCAGTCGGGCCCAAACATTTGCAATTATTCATGACAGTTCTGACATAAACAGCTTATCATGTCTGTCTAAAGCCTGATGTAAACAAATCCTCTGGTGATCAACCAACCGCTCTTAATCTCCCCTGAGGTTTCCAAACAAAAGCCTGTGTGACACACACACACACACACACACACACACACACACACAGCTATGGTGCATCACTTTGATTATTTGTCAACAGCCGAAAACAAACATTAACAGAAGACTGTCAGATGTGAAGTTCTGGTCCTGATTAGAACTACTGGTCCCAACAATAAAATCAGTACTTATACTGGAAAAGGTCCTAAAGAAGTTCCAATAACACAAAAACACACAAACACGTCACAGTTCTTAAGTCTCAGTCCGTCAGCAGAGAACAAGCAGGAGTTTATGAGATTAGACGTTTGGCATGAACTATCAAAGCGAGCAACAGAAATTG
Source organism: Pseudorhombus dupliciocellatus (assembly GCA_016785235.1). NCBI lineage: Eukaryota > Metazoa > Chordata > Actinopteri > Pleuronectiformes > Paralichthyidae > Pseudorhombus > Pseudorhombus dupliciocellatus. The sequence goes on from JAFBJW010000033.1 coordinate 689,658, forward strand.
TGTACTTTTAAAAATGGATCTGTGTGTGTGTGTGTCTAAACAAGCTCCAACAGCCGCTTTGTTGGCAAGTTGCTCCAGGAGAGCGTGTTGATGGAACCGCATCGATGTTCGGATTAAGGCACGCCTCTGTGATCAAGTGCTCAAACACTAGATAAGAGTGACAGAAACACCCTTTAATCCTGGATAACCCTTCTCTAAATAGGATGGGATCCAGCTCGCTGGAGGAGGGGGGGGGGGGGGCTTTAGAGAGCAAGTCAAAGTTTACCACCAATCTGGTGTCGATTCAAAGGTTTATTTGTGTTTATTTAAACAATCAGGAATGTAAAATACAACAGAAGAAGGCATATTGGCTTTCTAGCTGAGAGTCAAATGAGAGACTGAGGCCACTCTCAAGCCCGTTTCACACCATTGCCTAAAAATGTGAGTGAAACATCGACACTGGATGAAAGTACTGTGTGTGTGTGTGTGTGTGTGTGTGTGTGTGTGTGTGTTTTTCTTTTCCTTCACTGGATAAAAGAAATGACAAAAGAGAAAAAAACACTCCATCCATTCCCACGTTTAGGTCACTCTCTTTGTCCATTTTCATTTTCACCCCTAGTTTCTCTCAACTGTGCCACAAAACTGTTGAAATTGGATGTTAAAATACCTTTGTTTTAGCGACCTGTCAAGCTGCAGGCTGATGTGCGAAAAGGTAATACAGGCTTTTACTCTCGCTCACCCCCCCCCTTCACCCCCCCCTGCATCAATATCTGCACTGAATCCACACCGCCATTTTCTCAATGCACCTGAATCCAGGGAACACCACAACTCTGAGAGAGAAAATTCGTGCTCTTGATTATACTGGGATTTGCTCTGTTTTCAGAATTAATCAATTTAAGAATTTAAACTTTTAACTTCATTTTATTTTCCATTGTTTTCCGTTTAAAGGCATTTGCAGGGTGGTGCAGGTTTATGTGACTCAAATCACTGCTGACAATTTAAAACCATTTAAAGTACATATGAAGAAACATGGTGTTCTGCAGTTTGACTCAACACAGTGAGGTTTAATGTGAGAGGGCGTGATGCAAAAGAATAAGATGCTTTGAAAATCATTTTGGTCCTGACAGATATTCATTTATTTTAGTCTTATAAACTAGTGAGCATATTATAAATGAGCTGAGAATGTTTGACATGTTTGTGCTGTTCTGACCCAGAGAGCCTTCTGCTTCTTTCTTCATGGGTGTTGAGCAATGATTGTTTTCAGATACCAATCGTCCTCTCTGAACCTATAGACCCGCGGCACTGGATCAGGACGACATTACGAGTCATTACATCTCAAACATGACAACCCCTGAGCGCCCTCACAAACGAGGATTGTTAATTTCTGTGTCTAGATTAAAAACACCTGTTGGTAAACAAGACAATTATTCTGTTCGCTCCGATGGGGAACGACGCGTTAATCATACATGCATCCTCCCGTGTTAAAAAGGCAACCTGATATTCCCCTGCAGAATTCTCGCTGATTAACTCGATACTCCTGACTGTTTAAAATTCATCCCACCGATGAACGAGAAACTGATCTCCTGTGCGTGTGTGTGTGTGAATATGTACACACAATTGTGTTCCTTCCACAAGATCCAGGAAAGTGTATGCATAAAATATCCCGGTCCCTGGTGTCAGCACAATTAGCCGTTAAATAAAATGCCTACTCCACAACACTTTTGCAACATTTTAATTAGACAAACCAGCTGAAGTGAGGGCCCGTTTTAGTAAAATAAACAGCCCTGTTTGCCAAGAAAAAGCTCCCCAGAGGGAAAGGCTCTAAGTGAGGTTGCTCGGGGCAGGAAATGGAGAGAATGCTGCAGTTTACCCAAGGAGATAAAAGATGTTTTTGTCTTTTGAAAAAAGGAGAAAATGTTTAAACATTTCCTGAAGCTGTCAGAATATCTGCTCCATCTTGTGTACTTCAGGATGACTGTATGGAACTGTGTCAGCTCTGTCAGAGGGCATTCCTGTAAGTTCATCGTATATCAGGGAGAAGAAGAGAAACTCGTGCTCATGAGTGTGAAGGTCCCTGAGCTGCGTTGCTTTATATTACATCACTAGGCACAGTGCTGGAGAATGGTGTCTCTCATAGTTAAGACAAAATATAGAAGAATTCTTTCAGAAAGCGATGCTGTGTGTGAGGTTGAAAGTTGTTTTGTCTTTGCACGTTTGCGTTGATAGAGTGAAGAGAACACTTCTCAGACCAGTGTGATCTGATCTCAGGACCGACTGAGGATGCACGTCGATGAGTTTAAACGTGTAGATAACGCTGTTCGCTATGATTGAATCACTCAGTATGAACTCTTTTTTGTTTTTATGTTTTTCTTCACAAACCAGATCTCCACTGAACTCTGTGGAAGGATGGGACACGAGCCAAGAAAGAACCAATAACATTTGGTCTGTGTCCAGACAAGGGGACGAATCCCGGAATCTTTTTTTTTTTATTTTTATTTATTTTCTTCAATTTCTCAGGGAATAATTCATTGATCTGGCTCGAGCTGATAAATCCAGCTCAATGCAGTGCACATTTCTGATGCACTAATTTAGTGATGATGAATCCATTGCACAGATATTGTTTATATTATTTTAAAGTTTTTTCCTTGCTCCATATTCGACTTGAACCTTGGCTTTATTCTCACGGAAACCTTCCCTCCATCATGCTCCCATTTCTCTCACTGGCATTTTTAACTCAGGTGTGTTTTTATGTGTTTGCTGTTGGTCTGCTGGAAAGCAGTGCGACGTTTTCACCTTTTTTTAAAAAATATTTAAATACAGTTAAACAACCCCCCCAAAGCCTGCCCCAGGAGATAGAGGACAGCCCCCTTCCCCGTCCACACTCTTAACTGCAACTATGATCCTGATCAATGGCCACTCACTGCATGGCAGAGAATTGTGTTTCCATGAGTCCACTGGGGGGCAGTATAGTCCCAGAAGAAAGCCACAGGAGCACCCAGCAGGACTCCCCCTGTATGTCCTTAAGTTTAGTGTTTGCCCTCTGAGGGATGAAGAGCAGAATAAAGTCACCCACACCAAGTACTCCAACTTTTATGTTTGTGAAATGAAAATAAAAACTGCCCTCAAATTTTAATTTAAATGAAAATGACATTTTAAATATGCCACCAGACAGTCAGTAAGTTATCTGAACTCTGGCAGAGGAAAACAAATCGCCGGCAGCAGGATGAGATGGACAGAACACACAAGAAACAGAATCTGACTTTTTAAGCTGTGAAGATGAAAAACTGTTCATTTTGTTTATTCCTGTGTCTTCTGAGAAACCCTCAGTCTGGAGCTAAGCTGCAGAAGTAGCCAGTAAAAAAAAGTTTATTTTTTATTTTCTGTCCTCACTCCTCCAGTCTCCGCTCCAACTTCCTTACTGCTCGGTGAGTGTGTCATGTTTCTTTTCTGCGGCTATTTACAGCCACATAATACGAGCTAGATAAACTCTTTTGATGTGCTGCAATCTCACATCTCTCTGTCTTTGATGGGAATAGGTTTAGACATGGCAATCAAGACGTATTCACGTGAAGGGCATTGATTGATTTGTAGATTATCTTTCTGTGCAAAGTTTAGATTTCTGTCTTTAAAAAGGGGGGGGGGGGGTTAATTTGAACACAGTCACAATCAGCTGTGTTTTCAATCCAAAAATAGTTTCCATGATGGGAAATAGCCTCAGAGAGTAAAGTCAGAGGAAAGTGAATCAAACTGTGGCGGTCAGGCCTGCCCCAGAGAAGGTTTGTGTCCCTCTGAGAAATGATTCTTGGCTGGGTAGGGCCTCAAAAGTCATGATGCATCATGATGTATGTAATGTTGCTATTTTTTATCTATTATAAGCATTTTTATTGAATGATGCAATTTTTGGGAACACTTTAAAGATTACCAGACAGTTTTGATACTGTACATTTCCACCTCTGCCGAGGAGGCTGTGTTTGTTTGTCCGATGACTGAGTGATTATCACGTCAGTCAGAGGAGGGACGATTGTGCATTACTCCAAGAAATACGTATGAATCTTCTGTAAAATTTCAGCTAGGATTTAAAACCTGCAACGACCACCGATCTGTAGCTGAGAGTTTGGCCTTTGCTGTAATGACTGTTTGAATTTAAGGCAACATTAGGGCCTGAGCAGATATAAGTGCTGTACTGAGAGGAGTTCTAGTTGTGAAATGGGTCTGGGAACGGATCAAAAATAACGTTGTCTTTGGGAGCAGACATGCAGCACATACTACACTCGTTGACACTCTCCTATAGAGACAACAGGATGGTACACTGACGCCAGGAGGGAGGACATATGTGTGTGTGTGTATATATAACAGACAATGCAGGAGACATATTATGCTGCAAAGGTAGGTTCAGCATCTCGTGACAGATATTGTTTTTCAATACCGTGTTCCTGAGAGAGAGAGAGAGAGAGAGAGAGAGAGAGAGAGAGAGATAAGGGTGTGTGTGATAGTTCGTCAGTCCAAACAGAGTCATAAAGCACTGCATGGTTAAGCCTGATGAATTAATAACAGGGAGGCAGATGGGTCCCAGGGGCACTGTGGGAGAAGAGCAGCATGGAGAGCAGAGAGAACGCACATCGCACACAGAGACACACACACACACACACATACACACATGCATACAGAACACAGACAGACGCACAGACACGCACCCACCACCACTCAAGGTTAAAGTGAAACATTTAATTCTCATGTCTCTCCTCTTTGAAATTTCCCACCTTACTTTGTTTACTCGACTCGGGCGTTAATTACTGCAACACCTATTCTTACACCGACGAGTGTTCAGCGTTATCTGCTCCGGCAGACATAACAAGCGGCCGGCGCTGGTCAGAACATCTACGGGCAAACCCATCAAAAAGCATTGACGTTGTGTGAAAGCGTATTTTTCATTTTCATCACTTTGCCTTTCGCATCAAGTTCCTACTCAGCATTTGAGTTTGGTAAGCACGCAGATGTAAACACTTTGTCTTTGTCCCTGTTATGGTTCTTTATGTAGAAGAATGAGTGAGTGCAGGTGGTGCTCAGGTCCAATGATCAGCATATTAATCATTTTCATTGCCAAGTTCAATTAAAGTTGCTTGGGGTTACAATTTAATGTGAGGATGCACAAGTCTTATTAAGCTAAATCATAAAATTGAACAAAAACAAAGCTCTTATTTTATCTTTAACTCCTCCTGTCCAAACCTTGTTTGCTGTGGTTTTGATATGCCTGTTGTCTGCAGTATATATAGATCATGTAATGTAATTTCTGATGGATTGATTTGAAGCTTGTTCATACAGAATTTGTGGCCATATTGTGCAGAATTGACCCAAAGCAGTTTAACGTTACTTAATTCCCAGTTGTCACTTGTGCAGCTGCAAGGACAGCAGGAGCTCACTTACAATACAAAACATGGTGGAATACACACAGTCCACTCGCCAAAGCACTGATGTAGTGTAATGGCGGTTGTGGGCGCGAGCTGATGACACACCAGAATGAGGTGCCAGTGGAGGCTGTGCTGTAATTTATGATGGGCAGACAGGTCAAGGTTGTCATGTAATTTTCAGTCTAATGGAGAGCAGGAACTGTGTGTGCGTGTGTGGTAAGAGTAGACATGCGGATGTGTGTGCAACAGTAAAATAAATTAATATGTTGGACGCTAGTGTGAGTTTTAATTTTAAAATTAAAATCTAATATAATGTAATGCCTTTTACCAGGTAGAATTCCTGTTGCTGTGTGATCTCTGTCTCTCTCTGTTCAACACAAAACACAAAATACAACACAAAACTATTCTATGTGGTATGAAAATGTTAGTGTCAAACGTAATTGGAAGAATCATCTTAAAAACCACGTGTTCAGTGTGTTCTTTGTCTTTGTCCTTCTGTTTCCTGTTCAGATCCAGACTGACTCTGTCCATCGCTCACCAGCTCTCACATGTCCTGCATATTCTCACTTTCCTCTCGCCATTTTATAGCATCAGATCACAGCCTTTCGCTGGAGCAACAACTTGGTAATGACAAATTAATCTGCTTGGAAACAAAGCAAAATATCAATATTGCATCAGGCAGCAGTGGGGGTTGTTTAGAGTTGTCACAACATGTTGCACGTTAAAAGGCCTTTGCTCCGTCTTTGGCTTCTCGATCCACCAAGTTGAATAATTGAAAATGTCTCCACTGACTGTCAGGCCAGTCTTGCAGCTTTTTGTCTTTTGCTTCCTAAAGCTTTGACGTGGCGTTACCGCATGTCGGAGATTTCTCCGTTGGCGTATGTGTGGCATGAGTGTGGGAATTTACTGAGGCTGCCTAGCTTTGGCTTCGTCAGCCAAATGTCTCCAAACAGCCCAGGCTAAATATGGATGGGCAAATAAAATGCATACAAATGAAATACAGTACTATGAAGGCAAAGTGGGCTCAGTTGGATTTAACACTGTACACAATCACGGAGAGAGAGCGCCACAGAGGCCGCACGTTTGTGAGTGTGTGTTTGGGCTGTCAGGGCGATGGCAGTCATGCATGTATGCATTTTTGTGTATTGTTTATGTGCCTGTGCCAGTTTCCGTGTGTGTATGCATATGCATCTGTGTGTGTTGGCTGCCAAACGTGGAGAGCAGGAAGAGGAAGAGGCTAGATGGTTGGAGGGGGTGTTTATTTATTCATTACCCAGCGGCCTCCGCGGTTTCAGGGGGACATGGCAACACTTGTCTTGGGCCCTTTAGCTCTGGTCTGTTCATGGCCTGTTCTGGCCCTGCCAAAGCCTTCAGCTCTCACCTCCTCTGCTCTGTGCTCTACTCTATTCCTTCTGTTCTTTTCTCACAGCATCCAGCTCGGGCTCACTTTTGCTTGCGTCGCCTTTTCTTGTCTCCTGTTTCATTTTTTTACATTTTAGTTTTTGAGCTGATTAGATCAAATGTAGCTGCTTAGTACAGAACATTTTAGCCATTTCTAGCCTTCAAGCTAAGCTAGCATGCTGCTGGATGCGCCATCTATTGGCTTCAAGCAGCCAATAGACATTTACTGGTAACTAGCATTTACCATAGGGTACATGTATTTAAGGGAAGCTAAGCTAACTGTTGCACCCAACCTCCAGAACTGATGCCAAAATATCTCTGATCTTGGTGTCCCAGCAAACCGTGCCTTTATTTTTAGTTTCATGTATGAACTTGTAGTTGAGATAGAGACTTGTCTTTGTCCTCAGGGAAAATGTGGGCTAGTGTGTGTGGGCCTGCTTACACCATTTTCAGGAAAACCAATAAGCAACTATGAGTAATAGATGGAAGGACAAATGCAAATCAGAAGACATATTGGAATCAGACACGTATACAAACATAATAACGTAAGCTCACACAGCGCTTATCACATGACCCGGGCTAATCTCCCCCATGGTGAGAGGACATCGATTCCCATAACAAAAGAACTGAGCCAGGCACACATCTTACTCCTGACCCTTCCCTCCACGCTCGGCCCGAGCACACGTTCAAACCCCAGCCCAATCAATGGCCATAACAGGGGATCAATTTCTCAGGCTTTGGGGTGTCAGATGTGATATGACATCACTTTGGCTGTATGGTGTAAAGGAGCACGGCCCGAAATGAGGCTTCAAAGCTTTTGGTTCTCCTCATCAGCAGAACCAGCGGGTTCAAGATTCAGATTGGTGACGTGGTGATGAGAGGGATCGAGATGAGAGGGCTGATCCACCTGCCAGCCTTCTTTATTTCCAGAAGCTTTGAGTGATTGATTTCTGCTCACAGAGTTTGTTGGCAAGTTGAAGGAATATGTGGATGATTCACATGGTCTTTATCTTTGTTGTTAAGAGGTCATGTGTTTGAGTTGTCTTTGATTTTGCATTTCCTGGATTCTCTTTTGATATTCTGTATGTTAGTCTTCATGTGATCAGTGGTGGTGATGGTGATCAGTGGTCATAATAACTGCTCCAAAGAAGCTACTCTTTATGCTCTGTTTCCTGTGATCGAGAAGTAAACTGTAAGCACTGTATTACTACAGTGAGTGTGGTGGACCACTCAGCACCAATTTGATGTCCGTGCTGTGGTCGAGGGTCAATCAAAGACGAAACGAGTCATGCTCTGAAGTCCAGACTTTGGTTTGGAGGGGCTGTGTGAGTAACTCTGCACATTTTCTGGAGTTGGAGTTTACGTTTGAAAACTGTTTATTAGTTTGGCTGCACCATGCTTTCAATGGCAATGCAAGCAATGTTTAGTGAGTATAATAACCTCAAAGTCCTGGCTAATTCATTAAAGTACTGTAGCACTTTCATAATAAAATTCACTTATTTGTGAATGTGGGTAAATGTTGTTGTCATTCTCTGGAAGATCTAGCTTCCATTTTGAGAGTAAGCTAGCAGCATTTCTTCAAGACAAAGACGGAACAGAAAGGGAAAGCAGCACACAAGGAAATCCAATGAGGAAAAATAGCAACCCTTAAAAGGAGAAAGGGGGAGAAACACAAAAGTATAAAAATTTAATTGAAAAATAAAATGATGTTATCCCGTAAAAACATTCTAAGTGGGCTTGGTAGGGCTGTGTATGGCGGGAAGCCACATGATGTACCTAAGGCACTGCAAAGTGTTAACATGAAAAACACATCAGAGCCAAGGAGGGAGGGAGGGGCTGGCAGCCTGTGGGGGGTGCACACATGGAAATGCAGACATGTGACCAATACGTCCCACTTTGCAATTAGCGTGTGTGATATGATGTACAAACGGCGTGGACCGCAGCTTTCCGCTTCAGGTGTGGTGTGGTTTTTTGATGCAGCACGAAGAATTCACATTAGACTTTTGGTCACAAAAAAGAAATAAACTAAAGCAATTAGAAAGTTTGTTCTATATTTTTATTACATAAAGGATTCTTCTCACTTTAACTTTATGTTAGTGCAAGTGGAAATACTTCAAGAATGTCATTATCATTATTAACTTTGATGCAGTATCATAAAACAATGTTATACAAATATATTTATTGTTTTTATCCTTGTGATAAATTAAAATGATTTATATTTATTTGTTGTGTTTTTTATTAAATAATGTCAGCACATAGCACAGCAGCTTTTTGGTGTGCTGAATAAATGAATACAACTATGATTCAACTTTTGGACTTATTATGTAAATGAAATGTAATGCTAGTGGAATAATTTGCATACAGTTTGTAGCATACCCTGATAATGATTTACCAGACATGATGATTGTGTTGAAAACTCTACATTTCTCTGCCACACTGAAGTTATGCTGCTCTTTTTTACATTTTTGTCTGAGTTGGAAAACAGCAGTCAAGTACAATTTTTAATTTCCTGTCTAGTGGCACAGACAAAGTTTTGACAAGTTTAATTGGGGAGAAGAAATGCCTTGAGCAAAATTTAAACATAAAAGTGAATTTGTTTATTAGATGGGGATCTGTCTATGTGCACACACACTTTTTTGATGATGAGGAAAAAGGGTGTGTTTGTTTTGCGTATCCCAGATTCTTCCGCCAGAGAGGATTGATTGAGGCAAAGTGACAAGAGAGATGAGCGCAAAGAAAGAAAAACTGGTGGAGGAATTAGTCAGTTAAATATCTCTGGGACTTTCCAGAGCTTTGTCTCCTCTGAGTGTTTACATCAAACCTGTCTCAGTATTAAACTTTGCAGGAAGCCACAAAGGATCCACAGTCATACAGGAACACCGACAGGATGCCCTCAAACTGTTAGCTCTCACACTTGCTCTCTCTCTCTCTCATAGATTCACACAGAATGAAAGCACATAGGCAGATTGCAGTGTACACCTCTGCTGTAAACACTCACACATGATTGTCTAGTTGTATTTTGTAGAAATATAAAAGAATAAAAAGCTGAATGGTTTATTTGTCATAATTTACCGTCCTTATCAGAGTAAAATTATGATCTGTGCTTTAGTCCTTGATATTTGAAAAATGATCTATGTTGTGATGTCAAAGAAAGTGAATGAAAGATTTTGGTTCAGCCTCTAAATCCACATCCTCACCAAAGGAGTTTGGGAATGGGTTATTCCCAAACTCAGGCGTCATCTGTCTGACAAGAAATAGAATTCGTCCTTTTTTCATTATCCTGCTAAAAAGTCAACAAATACTAAACCTTGGCTTCAAGCACGACCTCAGCACGTGTCCTGTTCTCTGTTCCCTAAGAGTAATTGTGGCCTGTTCCACATTCACTACAGTCAGTACATCCTTTTTAAGTAAAATATGTCAAACCAATATGAACTCCCGCGACCTCTCGTTAAAAGCTCTGACCGCGGCGGCTCTTCAGTCAACACTGAGGTCAGATGAACCCTTAACCCTGCGTCCGAGCTCAGATTACACCACCTCTCATTCAACCCATCACTGTTACAAGATCAAATAATATCTGAGGATCTCATCCACAATCTGTAGCTAATAGCCACCTCAGCCCGCTCATAATGGAATGAACAGCGCCATGGACTTGCTGCTGTGTCGGCCCCAGGCTGTAATCAATTTCCCCCCTGTGAGGGGCCAGGCGCAGAGTTCACTGTTTGCAGGGTTTGATAAGAGGAAGCTGAGCAGGGACCTTTAGTTTGGCCTAATGTCAGGTTCGCCATCAGATAAGCACGCTGATTTGATCTCAGCGCTGCAGGGACATGGCTGCTGTTGCACTCAGTGGAATTCTTACTATGTGTGTGTAGCATGAACAGTTTGTGCACAAATGTTTCTGTGTATAATAAACTGTATGAGGGTGGATGCATGTGTGTAGTTAAAAAGTAGAAGTACTTTGTATTGTATGATATATGACTTATTTTTAATGATTCTGTATCTCGGCCTTGCCAATGGCAAAAGTCAACTCCTTCAAGCAACAGTTGCCATCTTCTTCTCCCATCACACATTCAGCTTGTAGAATTAGAGGAAGCAGCTACATCTGCATCTCATTTCATCACGAGGAGAAAAGTAAAAACCTTTGACTGATTGTTTGCGTTAGTTTTTGCTGGCAACCTATAGAACACTAACATCTCATATTGAACATTTCTGATTGAACCAAATGATTGTCCTTAGAGCAAGCACCTCTTTTTATACGATAACCTGAAAACAATGCCCCAGGTCCTTTGATTGCATAGTGAATTTGTTTTTCTGGCTCATTATTACATCTTCTTATTATGAAACCTTTACTGCAGTGCCATGAATGTCTTCAGCAATAAAGAGTGGTCCATGTAAACTGTCTGTGTTTTGTCTAATGCTCTCATCCATCTAACCCCACCATCACTTTCCCCTTTTAATGGTCTGCAAACCCTTTAACCACTAAACCCTCAACCTGTTCACATTAGATGAGCTCTGTTTGTGCTTTGATAACCTCTCTCTGGCGGCTGCTCAACAGGAAGGCTGATGAGAGGGTATATTAAGGCTGTTAAACAGTTGAGGAGGGCTAGGGGCTTCTGGGAGCCCAAAGAGACAAGAACCTTTATTGGAAATGTAATTTTTGTTTGTCTGCAATTACCTCCCCGCTCATTTGTTTTACAGACACAGTTGTTATAGTGAGCAGAGTATGGTGGATTCTCCCTAGGATTGCTCTTCTGAGAGGCTGCAGTTTATTACAAATGGGAAAGCTTTCATTGCTGATTGCCCTCAGCGCAAGTGACCCATCTCAGGTGCCCAGGGGCTGAATTTACTCACAAAGTGCACAAGAGGTCGATAGTGTGTGTGTGTTTGTGAGGAAGTGTGCAGATTTAAATTCTATATTTCAGCTTTTTGTTTATAAATGAATAAACAAACTGAGCTGGGTAGTGAATGCTGATCAGATGGCCTGAGAGTAAAGAAAAGTCTGTTTGTGCAGTTACAATACACTATGAGTACATGGTTATTTATCTATATGGGACAACAGTGTACTTTCCTATGCAGTGGTGCTCAAATTTATATTGAACATATCTAAGTTTTTTTTTTAAATTTTCAAACAACAAAACTAAAACCACTGGTAAATCTAATAAAGTTAGACCATTCAGCAGTTATTGCTCTCAGGGGTCGGTGGCTTCCAAATCAGAGCGAAAAGGAGACTCAGTATGAGGCTTCTAATCCCCAACAACCAATGCTAGCAAGTTTACGATATTCACTTCGTTTTGGCTAATTACGTCAGCAATTTATCAATAAAGCTTTATGCATTTACTTTATACTGGCACACTGTTATTCCCACATAAATCACTAGTGTTGAGTAGAATTCTGTTGTTCTCATTTAAAAAAAACCAATGTTCTAGACATAAAAACACATATCTAGCCCATAACAGCTAATCACTTTATTATCCACAAACAGTTCTCGAATTAGACCACTGCCCTCTGACCTTTGCCCTATAAAGGAACTAGCCAGATTTTAACAAAGGCACCATTAGCGCTGCAGAGGCTGATGGTGGGTGGGGCTGGAGACGCTGGGCAGGGGTCTGGGGAGTAAGTAATTTGATTGGAGCAAAATTAGGGACTGCTCTGCTCGGGCATTGTGGGAGAGTTTCCAGCGGGTCATTTTAGCTCCACTTCCTCCATATTTCTCAGCTTGATTAAAAATTGATCGGCAGCGGCAGTGTGAATATATTATTGGGGCCATTATTCACCCATGACAGATAATTGGATGGTACACACAACTCTATTTCTTTGGGGGCATTGCCATCGCTTGTGACTCTGGTGTGTGTGCGTGTGCGTGTGCGTGTGTGTGTGTGTGTGTGTGTGTCTTGTCTTATGAATGAGAGAGAAAAAGGGCATTGAGTTAAAATGAGTGAGTAGTGGATGGATAGATGGTTTAACCAAAGCCTTTTTTATTACCAGCCTCGACAGAATGAAATGTGTGTGTGTGTGTGTGTGTGTTTGTCATCATGGTAAAATATGGTCTTGGAGACAACACCACAGCAGCAACTACACAAGTGGCAGTTGTGACGACTTTCCCATGTGTTTGTATATCTCGTACATCAAACTTGTGTGTCGGAAAACTTTACAGGTGTGTAGCTGAGGGGCTGTCTAGTCAATAAATCCCTCCCCCCTCCTTGTCTTTCAACATATCCCTCCATCCCGATCCCACCCAACTGTCAGCATTTCTTGCCATATGTGATGAATGTGTTATTGAAACATCATGCCGAGCATATCATCATTTTTCTGCTACTCATTCATAACTCATTCTCATAAAAGTTTGGAATATGGCCATGAAATACATTGTTAGATAAAACCAACATGGATTTGGATTTGCTTTTTTCCAGTTTGCGCTTATGCTCCGTCTCAAATTCACTTATTACCAAAGATTGAATTTTGCTCTAAAGAGCAGTGGAGCTGTGGAGAATGTCTGTGAATAAGCCGGTCTGATAGCAGTCAACTAGCATAGCCGCAGGCACAGATGGATATTGGAATGAGCAAAATGCAATGTCTGCTCGGTGGCTAATGCTATTTGCTATTCGCCCAAGGCTTAGCTCGCTGCCATTTTCATGCCTTCTTAATGTCTTAAGCTGCATGAATAAAGAGACGCTTGCACAACATGGTATGGACCCGTGCACAGTTGTCTGTTGGCCTGCAAATAATGGAGTGCATGTTGTCAGCAGCGTGTTGCCTTCAAGGACTGCGTTTCATGTTGTGTTCTTTGCACATCAAATTCATTTATGAGAGGAAACGTTTTCACAAAATGTCCCTGAGCTTTTTAAATGGTATAGTCTGGTTGTAATGATGATGATGATGATTGGTATTAGAATCTTCTGCCATTCCGGGAACATGAAGATGCTTTTCAGATATAATATTTAACATTTCTACATGATGTTTCATTTTGGTAAACTCCCATGAACCCCTGCTTCGGCAGTCAAAATAGATAATTTGTTATTGATAAGGCCAACAAAGCTATATTATCTAGATAGGTTTGTTTTAGTAGCTGAGCAGAGAGAATTCCAGAATGAGGTATAAAGTTTTGATTGCTCTTCCTGTCTGACACCACAGCAGTCATGACTGGCAGCTCTGGCCATTTACCCTAAGTAAATCTTTTTCTACAGTGGCAGTTATACCTCCCCCTTTCCATGAACAAATCAAATTAGTCGCTATGATCTCACTGATGGAAAGGCCTCTCAGGAAATGACATGCATCTGTGCTTGCTCCCACTTTATCCATTCAGTGCTGTTCACTTAACTTGCCATTGTCATTTCTTTCTTACGTTGCCCTTACTTCCCCACTCTTTCCCTCTTTATTGTTCTTTCTCTTCCTGGATAGTTAATTCATTTCACCTCTCTCTGCACACAACTTTGGTGTAAGAGCATTTTTTCAGGCACACTCGCTCATTCTCCTTCTACTTCCATCTTTACCACCCTCTTTCTTTCTTTGTGGGGGCAAAAACGCTGCTTTCCCCGCACAAAGACGCTTCTCCTGAGTGGAAATTACCGGCGGAGATTAATAACGACATTAGGCAGTAATGATGCTGCACTGAATGAAATATTTATTAAAGATCCCTCTGCTAGCAATTAGCATGGCATGTAATCGTTCAGCATAAGAAATCAAGATGATTGTGCCGCAGTCCCCCCGCCCCATATCGCCCTCCTCCCAGCCCCCCTCCTCCGCGCATAGTTGAAAACAACCCCCTGCACAGCCTCACAGCACAACCCTCGCCTCCCCAGCCCCATCCCCTACAACCCTAACCACAAACATTAGCAGCCTCTCCCCTGATGTCTTTTCTGCATGACAACAGTAGCTTTGGGAGGTGGTGTTGTTGTTGGGTTGGTGGTGGTGGTCCTGGGCATCCAGTCTTAATTACAGGCACTGCCTTAAGCTGGGGGAGAATGCACCACCACCAGCCAATTACATTGTCAGAGATGCAGACTTGTGGAATCACAGTGGATAGGCTCAGGAGGACGTGGAAGTCAGACCGCAGGCACGTCAAAGTGTGCCGCCGTTTCGTCTTGGTTCCAAATTCCTGCCAAGTTGTCCAGGGCAGGAGCGAAGTGAGAGAAAGCCTTATTATTGAATGCCTATCTTGGAGTCCACTTATTTCCACTGCCTAAAGGGACAGACCATCAGAAGTTGCACATAAGTTTCCATCCCAGAGCTTCAAATTTTTTAGAAAACTTTTTGAAGATGAAGAGTTTAAATCAAATGTACGCAGCAAGGATATTATCTCAACTTAATTCTTATTTCAATATTTTGAAGAGAATATATGTCATATAAAAGCAAAATTATATCCGTGTATTATATTTGCTTCTCAGAGCTGGTGAAGTCCTGTCCCAAATAACTACAAGGATGAACTGTCCTTGAAGACACGTGTCGTTCTTTATGTCCACACAGGCATGACCTCATTTTGAAGCCATCACCTGAGAAGGACAATGGAGCGTAGGAGGCGTTAGGTGCGATGAGTAGGAAGAGGGGGGGTGGCGGGAGGGCGGGGTGATGGGTTGTTGTACAAACAAGGTCAGAGGTCAGATAATCAAAAGTGTCCGTTTATTGGCTACATCATCAAACCTCAAGGAGTTCATCAATGCAGTCAGTCAGGCGCACGGTGCTGCTAATCAGCTCTCCGACCAGTGTTTAGCCAACACCATCCGCCGTATGACAAGAAAGAGACAGAATGAGTGAAAGAGAGACTCTGGGGAGCAAAGAAGAGGGGCTGTGTGGGTGCACGGCACCGACACAGGGATAATGTAATAGTAGTTCACTTCACAAACCCTGACAAAAGGTGGCAGCGAGAGACGGATCAATTTGCAATATTCTGGGCCGCGGCCCTTGCAACAAAGGCAGGACATGAAAGCAAGCACATTAAGTGATGCTCTTGTATGAACTCTGCCAATCAATAAACATCAGGTCGGGTGGAGGGGGAAGAAGAGAAAGGAAGGAACAACCAATGAAAGAAAGGGATAAGAGGGGACAATAGATGGGGACAGAGGACGAGTGATGGTTGCAGATAACACAGAGTTCTTTGTTTGACAAACTTTGCTGTTCTTCACTCATATTGTTAATTAGATAGTTATCTTTAGCCCTTGGATGGATTAGATAAGCTGTTAATTAATATTTTAATCTAATTAACTGCCGGGCTATTAATAGGTCTGGCCATATTATTGTACCTTTGACTGACAAAGCGCTGAAATGAGAATTTGCATCAATAGTTCAAGTGTGAGGGAAATGTAAACTTAGATGTTGCTCATAAATATGAGATAACTTTTCTTAAGTTTTTAAAAAAACATTTTTAAGTCTTGTTAGTTTCTTTTATATTTGAGATAGGAAAACTAGTGTTAAGTAAAACTGCTGCTGGATATTGAGTCTACATGCAGGAGCAATTTTATTTAAGTCTGAATAGGAATTACAGAGGGTTTGATTAAACTGAGTGAACAAAAAATTAGTTATATCAACTACAAAACTTGTTTTGAATTTAGATTCTGATCTCTGAAAACATCACTGCTTCTTCCCACTGTAATTTATCACAATGTTTTAGCTGACTGCACATCCCATCTGGAAAAATCCATTGTGTATTCTCCCTTTTCCTTTGTTCGGTATTACCCAAAACATATATTTCTGGTTACCATGTGGAGAAGTATATGACTTAGAGCATCACTGTAAAAGTAATTTCCCTTCGGGACAATAAAATCTACCTCATCCTTGATGTTCAGAATGTGGTTGATACAGGGGGACTGGAAGAGGACAAGAAGGAAAGAAGAAAATATTTTTACCCACAGTTCTTATTTAGAGGCATCCTGCTAAGATGAAGGATCAAATTAATGAGGGCCATATTTTCTCTTAAAAATCATTTGTTTGCCAAGAGGTGACTTTAAGTTTAATCTAGTACCTATTTAAGATAAGTATAATGTATAGAAATTATGAATGGATGAATTGTAATTTTATTGATTGTCCGTTTTTAAGGAGACTTCAGCAGCGCTGTAATAATTCACACAGCCATTAGCATGTTTATATGTAATGACATTTTAATATAAAAGTGGAGTCAATTTGTGCTGCAATTTAATTACATCTTAAAATAAATTAAGATTATATGGAAATAATGTGTGCATATTTAGAAAGTAAACAAAAGAAATTCTTAATTCCAAATCCATTTTGATTTCAGATGCCTCAAGATAAAGATGGAGTCTGTAAAAAAGGAACCGGACCTGAACTGAACAGGTGATTAAGGGCGACCACAGTGAGTGAGTTTGCAGTTTTTCAATTTACTGTGTCACAACTTGAACAAGCTCCTCTCAGTCATTCACCACCAATACAGAAACACAGGGTCACTGTCAGTCCTCTCTTCACCTACATGGAGCCACATCCCAGTCTGCTCCAGTGGACCTTTCTGTGTGTGTGCGTGAGTGTGTGTGTGACCTGGTCCTGAGCCATTGTGTTAGTGTGACAGAAGCCTTTGCCCATTCTTTGATGCTCCCTCCAGAGCTTTCCAGTATTCTCTGTCGAGGGCCTATTCCACATCACACACAGTATCTCCCTGCTGGGACCAGGGAACTTCATTTGCATTATGATGGCAGGCAGATTAAGTACATTCCACTGCACACTAAAGGGACTCAGAACAACACACACACACACACTCACACACACACTTGTCTTTTGGCCAGTAAGACAGGCTTCGAACAAAACTGGTGCCCAGTACAGGGTACCAATCCCATTACTTGCCCCGTCCTCTGTTGTCCCTTCCCTCTGGAGAGAACAAAGGACTGAGACATCGAAAGGATCTAAACCTCACCACATCGGAGCAGGAGGAGGAAGAGAAGAGCTGCAAGATGGGAGGAGAGAGGAAGAAGATGAGAATAAAGGAGGGTGTCAGGGTGGGGCTGGTGTCAGGGAGGGAGAAATAACTCTGACAGACAGCTAGAGGGACTAAGCTCATTTAGATAAATCGACATCCCCAGCTGAGATAAAACCAATGATGATTTGTACTGTATCTGCGGGGGATAAAAGCCATGCTATTGGATTTCATAGGGCTGCGGCATCCTGGGATTTCACAGGGCCTGGTGCAGAGAGCTGGTGTGGGTGTCAGCGTGAAGGGACAGACTGCTGGAGGAGGGAGGAAGGGTGACTCTAGCTGGAGAAGGGGGGGAGAATAATTCCCATCATTACTGGTGAATATCAAAGGCAACACATGCAGAGGTAGAGGAGGGACTGTGAGAGATGATGCCAGGGTTTCGCCGTCTCCTTTCTCTTTCTGCCAGTTCTCTCTCCCAGGAGATGAACGTGTAATCTGTGGTAGAAGTTGTTTCAGTCCTAGGTAGCAATAAGAGCTTAAAACATTTTCTTTGCCTCTTGGCTCTTTAGGGTTTTTGTCCAAATTGAAACCTTTGCAATAACTCTGCAAGTACCAGCACATGCATGCTGTCATGATTGAGGGAAAAAACTGGTCGAAAACATAGTCTTTGTGTGCACGTTGAAGATAAAAGTTATTGAGTACAGAGTAATTTGAGCACAAAATTAAAATAAATGAGCATGTAAACTTAGTTAGATGCATTAAAACCTGAACTCATGATGGAGTCTCTTCTGTGGATCGTTCCTCTGGGTCTATTTGGTTTTGATGGCAGCGTTGCTTTACACATTAATAATTAAGACAGCTTGATAGTTCTCCACATTAAAAAGTTCTACATTTAGATTTAGGTCCTCCCTCCCACTCGTAGCCTCAGGTAAAGAGCCCGGGGCCTGAAAAATTTAAGGGTCCGTAAGACCGTCCCTACAAATTAAAAAGTAATCAATGTCGCTGCCTTGAATGTACAGGACAGGACCTCCCTCTATCCCTGCTGAAAATATGTGTGCACTGTAAAGTGGTCCTTTCACAACCGTGCATTTAAAGTTTGGAAACTAGCAGCCTCCACCACACGAGGGGAAAAAAAAATCAACTCTATTGCATTAGGGCAATTAGACCATCTTGGCCTAAATAATAAACTTAAAACCCCAGAGTCTGTGTTCAATATTTCATCTTTTATTCAGGTAATGGGAGTGCTTCTATAGTGAACACACTTTCTGCACAGCTTGGCTCCGTAATGCAGGTATTTTTCTTTGGAGGCTTTTAAGGGTAGTTAGGTAAAAGCCATTGGAAAAGCCCGCCCTTGCCCATTCCTGGAGCTGAATAATGAATCTTTTACCTACGTCCTGCACCAACGTTCCTTAAGCATATGGCTGGTGAGATGGGAGGGAGAGTTAATATTAAAGGTCAGTTTCTCTAAGTAGCAGACTGAGAAGTTGTGAGCAAACGGGAGCCTGTTTCACAGTGGACGATGTCTTCAGTGGAAAATGTTAGAATTCTTTCTTGGGTTGAACAAGCCTGCTTTTCTTTTCCCACTCTACATCGACAGCAGTGGAAACATGGCACCTGAACTCACACATTCACGCACATTCTAAGACGCTTCATGGAGGCAATGAAGGTGTGTCTTCTGCAACTCTCATTCATTTCATTCAAAAAGCCCTTGACCCACATTCAGTCACAGGAAACTGAATGACTAGGCCAAACATGAATTCAAATCAAGAACCTTCTTGAGGCATATGTCAAACGTAAAACTAAATTAAATGTAAAAAAAAGCTCTTATCTCCATTTTCTAAATATGATTAGGAATTTGTATTTCACAACACTTGAAATTAACAGGCGAGTTGTTAAAGCAGAAACTAACATTCCCCCACACAAAACTAACGAGAGGGTCAAGAGGTGAAGGAACATTGATCTAGTTTAGAATCTTTTCACTGCAATGGTGACTAAAATAACATGGAGCAGTGAGCGGGGGTTAGTAGTAATTAGCACTGGTGGGTGCCACATTAAATTGAATTTAACGACAACACAGCAGTCTTACTGAGTGAACTAATCCTGGACTCTGGAGCATTATGGTTAATGGGCCTGAAAGAAAATGATGGCCTTTCAAAAGCAAAACCAATTAACACAGAGTAGAGATGTCGAGTGCTGAGCTTTCCAAATCTCATAAGAACTTCTGCCCTCGTATTATATAACTGGATTTCTGTTCATTTTGAATAATGAAGGAGGTACGGAAGCATGACACAATATAGCTATCATAACTCTGAGTCCAGAGGAAGAGAAGTGGTATATGTTTCACTGAACAGCAGCGGCAGTGGAGGGCTGACAAAAAAAAATCTTTCTGCTCCTGCAGATCTGCTGCTGCAGCTTCAGAAACCCCTCAGAGACTTGATGTCACATGAAACTATTTTTGACAAATTACCTAAAACATTAAATCAGACTGAAGCAGCAAAGTGCGTTTCGCTTAAAAAGATGGAACTGGGCAATTATCACAACCAAGGGTGTAGATATGTTTTTTTACTCAGTCTTTACATTGGTTTGTTTTTCAGCAGGAACACAAGAATTACTGAGCACATCTCCGACTATAACATCCTGGTTTTTCCAAACTTTTCTAAAGAGGCTTGACGCGGGGACTGGAGATGTAACTGACGTGTGCTCTGGAGGTGTTCCTGCCACCTTCCATAGATAGATGGATAGGTATTTTATTTATCCTCCAAACTGGGAAATTGAAGCATAAGAGCGGCGACGTAGTCAACAAAAAAGATATTTACATTTATGATAAATACTAGAAAACAAAATGAACAAAAGGAACAACAACCGGTTCTATAAAAGTTCTATAAAAGCGTCTAATGACTTGGTCTTATTGCTGTTACAAAGACGCTTTAGTAACATGTCTGTTGATCCACTGGAGAACACGGCAGATTTATACGTTATGGCCCGCCTCCTGCCTGCTCCCCTCACTTCAACACTTTCTTGAACACGTCTGACTGGACAATGTCCGTCTGTATTCCTCATTTGTGACAGGAGAACCTTTGTGAGAGCTCATATCAGAGAACAGCTTCAGTGGAAGTGTGGGGCTGGGGCCGGGAAAGAACGCATGCAATTCTGACCTGGAAAAATCACTTTCTGTTGTTCGGTGCACTTTAGACTCTTCTTACCATAAACTGCCACAATTGGATGCTAACGTCCTCTGTTTTGCTAATTCTGAATCCCCCTCGAGGGCCTTTTGGACATCCTAGAACCCTCAGTTGGATAAAACATAAACTGAAGTAAACTCATGAATAGTAATGAAACTTCAACAGTACCTTTTTTCAACTGTGTTCTCACCCAGTCAAATTGCTTTTCCGATTTCACCGAGACTTGGCCTCGATTCCCGATCCGTCCCGAGATCCTCTCTCCCACCTGCTGTGCGGAGAAGCATGCTGGGACTGAAAACTCTATCCACACTTTCAGTGGAGGGATTTCGTGTCTAATGACTTGGTCTTATTGCTGTTTCAAAGACACTTTCTCTGAATGAAGAGTCTGGTGCAGATTTGAAATACACTCGGGCTTTTGGTTATAAAACTGTCAAATCTACAAAAAAATATAATGGAATTTTTAATTTAGTATTGGCACAATAGGAAAGAGCCGGTATCGCTTTGTGATTGTGAGACTAACCTACACTCAGGAAATACACTGGTGTGTGTGATAGAGTGGAGCACACTCAGGTCCAGTTAGACTTGGTGAATTTCAGTGGCATCGAGGCCCATCCCAGCCATATATCAACGTAATTAAAGGCTGGTGTAATGACGCAGGGCCTCGGCAGCATGATTTCTGTCTGATCGCCACGCTGCTTCATTAAGACCACTCAAGCTAACGAGCTGTGGCTGTAATAAAGTCCTCCCCCCGGTCTGCCGCAATGATGAAGGAGCTACCCAGAGTGAGCCGAGCCAAAGCCCTAGATAGAATTAGTGCTGCAAAGGGCTGAACTTACTTTGTGACTCCTGGTGGCCTGGTGATGGGGTCAAGGTGCTTCTCATATAAGCCTTGACTCTTACAGTCTTTAGCTGCTGTGAAGTGAAGTGAGCCAGATACCTGAACTCTTTCAAACTCTCAGACATGGCCGAAGTAAACTGATTAGAGTCTGATGCACATTTGGGTTTGACCTACTTTGAAAGGCTGTCTGCAGTTTGTTGATCACGTTTGGGTCTAGGGTTAGATGCAGAGGAAAGTTCCCATGTGACTCTGCAGATAGATTGTTGTTTAGGAGCACAAGACAGCTGCAGGTAACTCACCTTTGTCCGTCACTGCCAGCTGGGTTCCACACACAGCGTCTTAGATGCTTTGGTATTGTTGTGGTGCCTCCTCTGTTGTTCACCTGGTCCACACATTTGGCCAAACTCCTATTTTCCCCAGCCATGTCCAGCTGCTCCTCAGGGGTTCCTGAGGCGCCCCTATGCTGGCTGAAATAAATCATGCCCTTTCAGCCTGTTCTCGATCTGCCCTGAGGAGCATCTAGTCTAGTTTGGTTTGTTTTCTATTGTTATCAGGCCTAGAAGACACAGAATCATCAGAGATACTGCTGTAAAGTAAGACTTTAACCTACTGTAGTGTATTATTACTTTGGATTCACCACAGCCTGCATACTTTTTATGTACTGAATGCATGTGTGGATACACAGCAGTTTCAATGGACAGTACAGTAGCTTTGGTTGATGGGTTATTTTCTTCTACCCCCTGTGGCCCCTAGAACAGGTAGCTTCACGTGACTGTAATGTTTTGGATGCAGTCCAGATCCTCTGCGAACGTTGAAACCCGTTATTTGCTCCTTGGCACTCTGAGTGTTTTTTTTCACACAGCTTCTCCACTTTGTCACAGCGTCTCATTTCCCCGATTTCCTACTGGTTCATTGAACGGTTTTCTGTGATTAGTCACACAATACGACATTAACCTGTAAATTAAAATTCCTCTTTGCAATTTGATGGGTGAGTTAATTCCAGCGCCGTGCCACCCCTCCCTGCCTCCCAGCCACCCGCCCTCCCTCTGCCCATTTCTGCCTGTCCTCATCCTCCAGACATCTACCCCCACACTCTCTTGTCTCTCTCTTTCTCCATTCGCCGTGGGCTAATCCCATTATGAATTCTTTATATAGCCTTTTCCCTTAATGATCAGTGGGGCCTGCTCCAATCCTGATTACTATTGTACACTTAGCACTACATAAAGCAGGGGATTAATATGCCCCGCAAGGATCGTTGCTATGGATCCACTCGTTGCCTTCCAAGAGATGTTGCTGCTGCTTCAATTGGCCATAAATTGCTCTCCCCAGTGGCTTCCCACGTACCAGACGGGGCACGGAAGAATAGAGGGTGAATCTCCATCTCTCGTGTACTCGCTCACTCCCTCGCTCTCCCTGGACCTAGACGAAAGTGATCTGCTCTATAATTCATGACCCAGCGTTTTCTCTTTCTTCTCCTCTCAAATTTTTGCTCTCTTTAACTCAGATGCTGTAGTAACCCTCCTCCTCCGTAGCCTTTGCCCCGTGATTAGGTGCTGGGAGAGCTCGTGGGCGTCATACGTGCACACAGGCTGTGAGAGAGGGGGTTTTGAAGATGCAAGGTATTCCTAAGAGTTGTGTGATGTCAAACACGGATGAGGGAAGCATGGAGGGTGTTCGTGAGCTCGGCTGTCTTCTCTGGTTCCAGGGAGGACTTCTAACAAGATGTTAAACAGCAGGAAAAATGTTGAATAAAACCTTTCGCCTTGAGTTTCTCAAAATATCTTCAGTCCAAGTGTGGACATGTACAATAGTGTTAATTTCACAAAAACGATTGACTGTTTGAGGCTTGATCATTTCCAGTTTAACCATAAATTCTGACATGTATTACAACATGAGGGTGGTTTTATCTGAGAAAAGGGTTTTTTAGATGAAGCTTGTGAACTTGAACCCATTGATGCACTCTCATGTTGGCAGTTACAGTATCTTGTAAAACAAATTTTTACCTCTGCTGGAGAATGAGTCATTCTGGAGTGAAACTCTTTGTGGGGAAGAAAATGGGAAGAAGTCAAAACAAATGGAGGGAAAACTGAGAGGACTGCCTGAGTCTCTGTGGCGTCCTGTTGGCTCCTGCTGCAGCTGAAGATTTCTCTTTATTATTTGGTGCTAACGTCCTCTTTCTTCTCTGGTTTGAAGTGAACACTGAAGCAAGTGTAGTTTGAGGCAAAGCTCAGCGAGCTCGGGAGACACCGGCCAAGAAACAACCACCTCTTTTAGTTTCCTTTTTCCAAAGAAAAAGGAAACTAAAATCTATCACTTCAAGTTCTTCATCTCAGACTTGCTGCATCCTGCTGCTCTCACCTTCCCAGTGAACCCGAGTGGGAACAATTTGCAGACACTGCCCAGCATCAAGCTCTTTTATCGTTCTGTGAGAAAGGATTGTAATTGCATGCTATCGTTCTATCGTGGTCCCACCCTCATTATACACTTGCATGGCTTTATAATAGGGTTTAAAGTTATAAAGGTGCAAGTGCAGTTAGAGTCATAAAACTCACCAGCTTTGTTTTGGTACAAACTGAACCTGGCAGACAAAACAGTAAGCGACTCAAGTTTCCTACATATCTGAGCTTCACACATTAAAACAACACGGTCTGCAGAACTGTGTCAAGTACTTTTCCATGTGCAGATAAACTGTAAAACTTGGTTTATGTGTGATTCAAGAAGAGCCTGGGACTTGGGTCTGATTTATAGTTAGCTTAGCACAGATCTGTACTTAAAGCCTTTGGGTAGAAAAGTGCTAAATAAATACATTTACCATCTTTATTTTACCATTTGAGATAATGGGAGACAGATACCCTGCAGCCATGTTTACCAGGCAGCCCAAGCAGACGAATCACAGCTCTTTGTCCCAAAATTGTATTTGTCACAACGCTCTCTTGCATTTTCCTCGTCTCTAACTTTTTCCCAAGTTACCGTTCAAGTCGCAGCAGGAACTTTTTTATGCTTCATGCAAACTTTGGCTTCTTTTAGTTTCCTGCTTCCTCGTGTCCTTGTTGTCTTTCCTCTAGAGGTGAGCATAGGATTCCCAAAAGAGACATTAGCTCTTGCGTGATGGCCAGAGCAGCAGAGTGTGTAACTGTCTGCCTGTCTCACGCTGTAGTTACACACATATAAATATCAAGAATTACACTTCTGTGCCCAGCGCACATTGGTGTTTGGAAAAAGTGTAGACAACATGATGAAAGACATAACAGCTTAGAATTTAAATCACGTTGATTACCCCCTGCTGGTCAAAAACTGCACCTTGTCCATGTTCGTGGAGACAAGTTGTGCGTCTTTATTTACAGTCTGGGAGAGGGTGGCTGCTGAATTTCAGAGATAATCAATAGAAACATAATGTTTTTAAGCAGATATGAATGCACAACATAAAAGTTCATCATACACTCCACCTGATAGCATCCCCCCCCCGCCCCCAAAGCTCCCCTGCCTCTGTCCATCCCTCAGTAGAGTCTTCATACCTCCTAACCTGACGGCGTCAAGTCTCACTGCCCTCCATGGGTGTGACTTATTGTGGTGACTCCAGAGTTAGACTGTGAGACCCCACAGCTGTGATTATACACAATGCGTAATTCCCCATAACACACACACACACACACACACACACACACACACACACACACTGTCACGCACAGTCACACACCCTGGCCACATCCACCACCTGCCCTGGCCTGTGCTGCCTCTCCCTCAGCCAAGGAAGCTCATGCCTGGGCACCCTGGGCAGCCGCCCAGCCTTTCACATCCAGGTCCAGGGCCAAGAGACAGGGGCCAACAGCTGGCGGTGTGCAGAAGGAGCCTGGAGGCTTCCACAGCAGATGAATCACCACGGATTAATATTTAACTCCAGACTCCTGCTTCCCTCCAGCATCTCTCCTTCCTCCCCCTCACTTCATACCACCTTCATTCTCCCTCTATCCATCACTCCATCCCCCAGACCTGCAGGTAACTTGGCATATGTTCAACAAACCTATACTGTAAATATGAGCTGGGGCTGCTCAACTTCTGTCCTCATTTTGGATATTTTATTGTCGAATAAACTCATCTCAAGCTAGGTTTTATAGCACTATTAAAAATCAGGCGTTTGACATTATACCAGATCCTAAAAATGATCATGTTTTGTCACACTGGCCATTTAGGGACATTTTAGAAATTGCAGTACGTATAACATTAAAACAAGCTTAGGGAAAAGGATTAGTTCTCGCAGCTCGGCCTTGATCTCTTGATCATCATGAATATACATTTTAAACCAGCACGCGTCTATGAGGTGCTAATAACACTGGATCATGCCTTTATAGCGAACGCAAATGTCCATGTTCTGAAATGTAACTTCAGTTTTTCACAGTGGTACTTGCAGCACAGGAATCAGTGGATGCCCTGATATTAAGCAGGCACAGTTTTCATCAGGTACTAAAAGCAGGTCATGGCTTAAATGGAAAGCCTCAGTGCATGTGCTGTAAACCCGGTAGCGTTAGCCACAACCAGAGGCAGGCCTGTAATAGTATTCTCAGATGGGATCGGTTATGATGACTGCATGGCTGCCTCGCTCCTTCAGCTCTGATTTTGCGATTAAAGCACCAGACTGCTTCCCCCCCTAGTTTCATACTCCAGACCGTCTCTCTCCGTCTGTCTCTTCCCCTCTCCATCAGAACCTTCTTTCTACCCTCCTTCTTTTCATTCTCTGCATCTTCTTGCTCGCTTCCTTGTCTCTCCTTATCCCTGTATTTATATATTTCCCCTTTTCTCTTCCCTCCTCTCTCTCTCTCTCTCCCTCTCCATGTGCATATGTGTTTGCAAAGATATATCGGTCCCCTGTTGTTCCCTCTCATTCGCATGCATGTTCTGTGAGCCTCAGCCTTTCGAATGTACATAAAACCCGCTCTTTACGGCCAGACATAAAAGAGAAAGGAGGGAAAGAGAAAAGACATAGATTCTCTTCTGTTCCTTAAAGAAGGGACGCTCTGATCTGGCTTGTAACGGATTAACCTTTGAAGCACCCTCTCTTCGTTTGGCTTTTTGTTTCTCTTTAGCTCATGTAACTTTGGTCACAAAGGCAGTTTTGTAAAAAAAAAAAAGGCCAATCTACTGTTATCTGGGTCATGTTGTGACGGTGAATGAAATATGATTTTTTTCCCATCTCTCTACGTCTCGCTCGTCACCCCCCTCTCGTCCCTTTATGACTGCGTTCAAGGGGAGCACGGTGGCGCATAGCTGAATATGTAACCAACCAACGGGCCAGTGGAATTGTGGGAATTCATGGGAATCGCTGTGGGGACGGGGGTTCTTGCAGGACCACTTCCTGTCTGTCCGATTCAAGGACACTCAGGGGTGCTTGAGCTTCCCTCCACGCCATCCCTGACGAGGCCTCAGCGGAAAATTTGTGTCTTTGTATGGGACGGGGCTGAATGCCCTCAGAGGGGCCAGCAAACTTTGGAGTCCCCATTGTTTTTCTCACCGACCAGGGTCCAAATATGAATATGCATATTCATAAGGACTCATCAGTTTTCATGGCCCCCACTTTCTCCTCCCTGCTCATCTTTATCCATCTTTTTATAATGTGCTTCCACCTCATTTTCAAGTCCAAATGAGCCGTTTGGCATATGAAAGTTTATGGTGTCACACCCCTCAAGGTTTTACAGTGGTATGAAACAGAGGAAAATATAATTACATCCTTTGCCTGTGTGATTAGCATCAGATGATTATTTCTGGAGATTGAACATGTGTGGGTTGGTACCATGAGGTGAGTCTCACTGGGCTTTGGAGAGACAAAAGTACTTAACTGCTCAGTTTTCCATGAGGTCAACATTATATTATTTCCTCTGAACTCGTCTCTGTAGTTAAATAGTGAGAGACCGAATCCCACGCTGTCTGGCACAGGGAGCCTTCTCTTTCTTGTCAGCACTAGTACTCGCTGCAATCACAGATGCTCCAATAAGTTCCTGATCCCTCTCACTGAATGTGAAATGTGCCCTTCATAAAAAATAATAAAAAAAAAACTCTGACATGTATTTAGTTGAGCGTGGAGGATTGGAGCAAGAGTTCGCTACTCGTTGCAAATCAATGGCGCTATTACTAATAACGGTTAGCGTCTTCCCTGCTGAGTGATGAGAAGCTGCTGGGTAGGCCCTCATCGCTCCAAGGTATACGGTTACACATGGAGACAAGGCACGTCAAACGTGCACAGCGCGGGGAGTTGTTAGATCTTTTTAACTGCGCTGAGCTTGAACTGTTGGTGGATACGAAAGGACAAGGGAGCATCCGGCTGAATTTCATTAGAACACTCAAAGTCACTTCAGAACATTTTCTTAAAGATGATGGGAAGAGGTTTCTGCTCCATCGAATCAGGCAGAGTGACAGTGAACTGGGTTGAGAGGCGGGGAGGAAACAACATGTGCAGGAACATGGGAAGGTATCGATGTAACTTATATGGCCGGCGTTTGAGCTCCAGATTCTATCCCTGTCGGAGCAACAGTATACTGAATCCATTCAGGGATGACTGAACAGGGAACAACTGAATTTCTATACTGATCTTACGGTAGAGACAAAACCCAATGAGAATATGGAAAGACAAAGACACAAAGATAAAGTGCATAAAAAGTTTCATCTCTGGCACATTTAATCACTTCCTGTTGTTGATCCAACACAACAGTTCCTCTGGGAAATTAACAGAGCACGTTTCACAGGAGACT
This sequence comes from Pseudorhombus dupliciocellatus, assembly GCA_016785235.1. Classification (NCBI taxonomy): domain Eukaryota; kingdom Metazoa; phylum Chordata; class Actinopteri; order Pleuronectiformes; family Paralichthyidae; genus Pseudorhombus; species Pseudorhombus dupliciocellatus. The sequence goes on from JAFBJW010000033.1 coordinate 718,058, forward strand.
GAATATGTGCCCTCTGCATGAATATGTGTCTTTACCAGGTAAAGAAAAACTTTGCCTAATTAAATAAAACGTCTAAAGAGATCCACTCACATGTAAGTAACCTAACAAATGTCTTAGCGATGTAACTAAATGATGAAAGGGCAAAGTTTTGGTGCCTGTGCAGTCATCTTCTGCACCCGCAGTATTTTATTTAAGATGTTTAAATTGGAATCATTAGTCATTTAGCATGTTGGAATCCTGCTGACAAACAATGGGATGAAAACATAACCACAGCTGTCATTAATGAGCTCAGATGCTCCACCCTGACATCCTGGACCCTCTCATGAGACAAGTGAAGACCCTTAGTGATGATGAAACCACTTGAATCTGTTTGCATTGACAGTAACTGATGGGGGAGGAGCCTCCGTGTGTCTGATCCACACACACAGTGACAACAACCTGCTCATGTGGGCGGGGCCTGACATCAGTGTGTGACACTGGGAATCTGGACATGATCATTACCGAGGCCTGGAGTCAAGGCCATTAGCTCCACTCCCCCTCCAGTGAATTATGGGTCGTCTGTCACGGGGGGCCCAGTGTCCGAGACCTGTCACAGTGAAAGATGAAGGGGTCCTTGCACTCTCCAATGAGCCGTCCATGGAGATGCCCGCAACAAACGACCCATGAGTGGAGACACACCTTTCATCAGTGAGAGTGATGGGAGCAATGGGAGGACCTTATGTGTATGTGTATGTGTGTGTGTGTATTTGACCTGACCCTTTAAATACCCCCGCGCCCCCTTCTCCTGGAATCCATATTTTTTCTTCATCTTCAAGGCCTTGCACTTGCAGTTGACAATTTTGTACTTCCCACTGACAAAAGGGTAATCAGACACCTCTTTCTAGTTTAAGAACAGAACATCAGTGATTCAGTGCGAGTCGTCATCATGTTGCCTCTGAACTGTGGGAGAAAGCTAAACGTAAACAGAGACATACACACGGGGTATGAAAGTCAGTATTCGGAAAAGAAAAGAGCTGGTATAGCATCTAAATATGTCATTAGTCCCAAAGCAAACCTTTAAGTTGCCTTCACTGTTCAACAGTGAGGGTTCACTCAGCACAGTCTGGGGCTTTCAAAACTTTTTAAATTGTCAGTAATTAGTTTCTTTTCTTAATTAATTTTTTATCACAGATTAATTAATACACATTTTCTTTCACACACTGAGTGTGTGAATGCCGTCTCTGCCGGTTATTCCTCGATCTAGGCTCCTGTCTTAATAATAATGATAATGGCTCACAACAAATCCCTGTTCATTTACCACATAAAACATCTTTGTTTCATTCTGGGTAATAACACGCTACTTGTCGTCGCAGCTAATTTGGATTCAGGGGAACAAACGACCACAGATGCATAAGAACATGATTCATGAAATTATTTTACACAGTAATTACAGCCTGAGTCAAAGCAAACAACAACAGAGGCACATGTACCTCCCCAGGGGGCTGCTCCTCACATGAATCACCACAGGGCCTGATACGTGAACTATCGGTGTATCCTGCATGATCATAAATACATGTGACCTTTTTTTATAATTTTTCCGTCTAAATCCATGTTCTGTGGTGAGAAGTAATGGGCACGTTTGGTTCGCTGTGGCCACGTGCGATGTAATCATTTGTTTACATATTCCAGGTGTCATTTTTCATCCTGTCAATGGCAGCGGAGTAAAAATATTCCCCGGTGTGGTTTGGGGCTTTTCAGAATATGCGGCAGGAACTCCCGGCAAGAGGAAGCGGCACCAGCTAATGCGCTTATTTGGAAAAGAGCAGCCAGCATTCCCCCCCTCTTGTTTGGCAGGAGACTCTGCTGTTGCACTGGTTTCGATTAGGTTTCACTGACGCTCTCCAAACCCTGGTTCCCTGGGTCTCTCATTCTGTCTGTCTTTCACCGCCCCCCCCTTTCTGTCACACAGTTTGATTCACATGCCTCTTTTTTTCTGGTCTTTTCTGTCATTTTCTCATCCTTCTTAATTGCCGCCCCCTTCGGAGGGAAAGAAAAATGGAGGCTGGAACTACCAATCTTCCTTCTCTGGTCAACCCTTTCCTTTCCATCACTCTTTCCAGTTTCCAACCACTCTCTCCATCTTCCCTCACCCTGCTACCCCTCTTCCCAACTTCTCCTCCATCTCCTGTCATTCTTCATCCACCCCTTGTGCTCCTCCTCTCCCTCCTCAGTAGCAGTAGTATTTAGACGGTGCTGCAGTACACTCCGGGCAGAAAAGTAGGCCAGGATTACTCTTGCTGGCTTGTCCCCAGTGAAGCGTGTGTTCCGTGTGTGTGTGTGTGTGTTCAGGCCTCGGAGAGAGCAGGCTCACAGGCTGGCCAGCCAGCAGTCAGCCAGCAGACTACAGAGCTGGGCATATGGAGCCTCAGTATTGGGCCAGCAGGTATTTTTCAGCGTCTGCTCTCTTCTCCTTTGTTTAATATTTCCCTGATTCTTGGCGTCCTGGCTGCAGAATTGTGTTTGTGCTGCCAGCAGACCTACGCTATAGCAGCTCAGATGGCATATCACTCTGGAGATCATGTTTCAGATGTATATTCAGAAAAACTCAGCCTACCTTTTCAGCATCAGTTTACAATAGGTTTGGATTGTTTGACAGGAACTGACATTCAGCAAAGTTTCCTGAAGTGGAAATACCCATACAATCTTTAAGTTTAGGAAACTGTTGCCATCTTCCAAACAGCAAAGTGGAGGAGTGCTGGAAAGTGTCAGGAGGATTTTTCTTTTTAATATTTGATTGAAATCATCTTAACATTAACCATAATAATTAAAGTTCAGGCTGTGTAGTGAATGGATTAAAAAGTTTAAATTAAATGGAAAAGTCAAAACTTGGGATATTAAATAGGTCTACAATATCTTAAGGAGTGAAAGAGTAATAAAAGCAAACAGAAGTAGACAAATGATGGTGCCAAATCAATGCCATAAATTAAAATCTTAAAATGTTTTAAGCCTCGATTTAAATGAAGAGAGTTGCAGCCGACTTGCTCCTGCTCGAGGGTAATGGGACAACTGTCAGACAACGTGACAACAACCATAAATCTTTTTTTCCGCATACTGTATAGTTTCGATGATCTCTCTCACACACACACACACGCAGAAGCCCTCATTTCCAATCTCTGTCGCCTCAGACTTAATTGTTCTTTTAATTAGGTTACAGAGCAGTGCTTATGGCTGCAGGGGAGATGTGTACGTACAGCAAGTGTGTGAGTGTGTGTATGTATAGCTGTGTGTGTGGCTGTAGGTATGTGTGTACTTGTCTGTATACATGTATTTCCACCACCTCAGTGTATTTGATGGTGTGCCTGGAGGAAGTGCAGCTCTGATCTGTGAGTACCAGCAGCTCCACAGAGAGAGACACTTGCCAAAACTTAAATTCCCCTGGACGGCCTCGCTCTCAGCACCTTCCCCCTCCACTCTGCTGCAGATAGCAAGGTTCTCTTCTGCCTTTCTCTCAAACTTCAGTTGTGTTCTGTCCATTCTTAAACAAAGCTTTTCACTTTCAATACTCTAGTGTGAGTTTTTGTCTCATCGTGAGAGAAAACCTTTCACTGTATTCACCCTGAGACATGGTGGATGCAAGAAAGTTCATGTTTATGCTCTGAAACAGGTTTGTGACAATCTATCAAGTCCATCCTGTACATAGGTTTTGCTTCAGGGCTTGTGTGGGTCATGTGTGAGTGTAGGCGAGCACCTTTCGTGGCAGCTCCACTACTATATAAACCTGTAAGGTGAGAAGATGCCTCTTTACCTACATCGTCGCCGAGGTGAAGGTAACTCTGGAGCAATGGCAGAGCACGTCAGATAAGTTAGATTAGATTCGTTAGATAACATCAGAGCTAAATGTGGTAGAAATTAAATATTTAATTTTTGCCAATTTCTACCACCTCCCTCTGAGATCCACAATCACCACCACCTCAACTCACAAAGAGTCCTTCCCTTACTGGGGCTGACAGGTTTGCATGTCTGTGTGACGCTCGGGGCCGTGTCGCTCGAGGCATTGGCCGTCTCCCGAGGCAAATTCGGTTCCAGGTGAGGAGGCCACACTAAGAGGTTTTCAGAAGAAGCCGATGTATGTGAGAAAGAACCCCACCTGGATACTGAGGGATGAGTCAGGCCAGGGCATTGAAGCCATGACACAGTGTCAGGGCCTAGGAGGACCAAGGAGGTCTGATCGGGCCAGGCCCCACTAAGCTGCTCCACACTTTTACCTCACAAAGGAGGAAAGAAGGAACCTTGGGAACCCAGACAGAGGGAGATGGTCAGCAATTCTGTGTCTCTGCAGCAATGTGATGAGCTGAGAGAGTCAACCATTCAACACTGATAACACTCTAAAACACCTATGAGTGTTTAATGAAGCGTAAGAATCCCTTCCCATGTGTATCCCCCCAACGACTGTGGCATGGATAGTCACTGTCCACAGCAGCCGAATCCCCATAATTACGACGTCCTTTTTTCAGGTCATTATTGTCCCTCGGCATAATTTCTGCCATAACTTCACATGTATGCTGCTTCAGCTCCGGATGTTCATAGTTCCCAGAGGATGAGTCCTAATATTTTTGCTGCCCCACCTGAACTTTTCCTCCGCAGTCGCCATTATTAGGCCACATCTTTCCTCTTCCACTTTCTAAAATCTGACATGGAAATTACAATCAAACGCACAAAGCACATTTGTGGTCCTCGGGGCATAAACCTACTTAATTTTAATGAACCCTTTTGCCATGTAAGACAGAATTGTTGCCACAGAGCAGTTAGAATGGATTATTGGACCAATAGCTTAGTCTGTTGCTCGATGAAGTGCCTCTCGCTGTCGCCGTCTTCCATATCACTATCGTAAGTCTTGCACAAAGTCACTCCTGCACAATAATCCAGCTCCCTGGTGGAAATATGATTAAAACCTGAAAACGTGGCTCCCTCCAGGTGAAAGTGTTTAATGCAGGGTAGCATAGCCACGCAGGTGAAAGTGTTTAGTGCTGGGTAATGCAACCTTTCATGGCCCCCCCACTTTTGCAGCTGCGCATAATTATAGTTTTTCTGCCCCCCCCCTTCTCTCTGGTTTGATTGCTTCCCCATGTATGTGCAGATTAGCCAGGAGCAGGACATGTTATACAGAATAAAGTACAGTGCATTCCATTAATCCCTTCACTCAAACAACCTCACCACATCCAGATTTTGTCTTTTTGCTTGTAGTGAATCAAAAAAAGTGAATTATTATTAATCGTAATTCTCATTAAGGATAGCTTTAATTTCAAAGTGCCGGATCGAGGGGAGTGCCGAAGTTGAAGGGAGGAAAATGCAAGAAACCTCTTGTGTCTCCCCAAATTTCTGCTAACACACAATACTGCATTATTCTCTAATCTGTGACTTCTGCCTCCGCGCTGGTCTCTGTGGATACACAGATCTGTGTGTACAACAGAGGCCGGGATGCTGGGGAGGGAGGGGGTGGTTCCATCGACCTCCAGCCTGTAGCTTTCTGCTGGCTAATTAACCATCATTTTACCCAGGGCCTGAGCCGCACTGATGGGGGATTAGCTAGCCTTTGACGGGGGAAGGCAAGCGTGGCAGTTTCTAATCAGGGGGCCTGCAAGTGGGGCGGAAAACACCTGTTCTGGGTACAGGTGTACACGCCGGCACATGGTTGCACTCTTCTGCCCCCAGCTTCCCCCTCACCTCCCCCCTGGCTACCTCTCACTCTTCCTCTTGTCCTTTTCAACATTTGCTGACACACATTCCTTCACTCTCCTCCTGCCGGTTTTCTTTGTGCTCCTCGGCATATTTTAAATCATATCCCTGTTGGTAAATATTAGGGGATGGTCCTCTTTCAATCAGGTATCAGTTTATAGCGTGAAGACTTGAATTTCTGCGCTCTGCAGATTTAACCATGTTTCAGTGCAGTCACCAAGGTCACAGCTGCCATCACTGACATTGCCAAATATTCAGAAATGAGCAGGTGCGGCGGTTGCATCGCTCTCCTCATCCCTGCTCGCACTGATTCCAGTACCTTTGATTGAAAGCAACAAGTTCATGCCCCTTCGCTTGGGGCCGATGGAAGGTCTTCAGGGAGACGTAGAAATTAACAGACAGTAAGCTAAGGTAAAGATAGAACTCATAGGCCAAAAAAATTAAAAACGCACCTAAAAAATTCATTCATTGTTGCTTTTTTGGGGCATCATGACATTTCAGTAAAAGACCTTTAGGACCTTAATATTACAGCATCAACATGTTGTCATTTTTCTGACCTGTACTGTAAATTAAACATTAAACAACAATTTTGATGGCATCATGATTTATAACTCAAAATCTATTATATTATTTTGTAATGATCAAGTTCAGTGAAGAGCAAAAGTCTCACCAAATGAGACTTTTGTTGCTGTGATCTGTTTCCTGACAAAATTAATAATTCTATATATCTGTGAAATTATGTTTTTTGTTTTCTTGATTGAAATGAGAAAAAAAAAGGTATGGCCAGGTCTATGTCTCGCGTCCTTCGTTAGATTGAATGAGTAAGTAACATAAGAAGTGATTTCCTTGGTATTTCTCAGAGAAGGTGAACACATGCACGTCAATGTCGTCTCTTCCATCCTGAGTTTCCTTCCTCTGCTCTTTTGTCTTCATTGGAAACAGCCTGCATCTTGCTTTTCACTGAAGGAAGCAGTGCATGGCTAATATGGTTACACCGTTACTGATGCATAAAGCTGCGTGTCTGGTTCTTGTCAAGACCTTGCCACCAAAGTCAATTTGCCCGTGCCCTGGCAGAATGTAATATTTCTTTAATCAGATCAACACGGAAATTACGTCGGTGGACGAGAGGAAATAATTAAACTCGGGGCTCCAGGAATAATTTCACCCTCTGAGAATTACTGTAAACCCCATATAAAGAAAAAAACAAAGCCACGCTCCCGTCTTCTGCTGCATGAGATAAGGAGGAAGCCAGGAACGTAGATAGGCGGATGAGATTTCTTTCAGTCTGCCTCTGTTTTCCCTCCAGCCGTTCAGCAGGTTCCTCTCACCCAGACGTCCATTCCTCCAGCACCACCATCCAGCGCTGTTGGGAGTTTCAGAGGCAGATTGGAAATGCTGAGGTCACACTAGCACACACGGAACACGTCTTTAAGTCTGATCAGGCCTTAGGAAACAGGAGCGAGTTTGTTTAATCAAATAATCCGGAGAGACATTGTCACTTCATGTCCTTCAATTTTTAAGGAAAATATTGAAACATATTTTCTTTATTGATATTGAGAATAGAAGAGTAGCTAGAACGTCAATATTTATTACTGTTTTATGTAAACAGAGTTTGGTGAGTGACAGCTCTCTGGCTCTGCCAGACATGAACAATAGGTCTTTGAACACCTGAACAGATGAATAAAGATAAATACACTGATCTCACTAGAGTGCATGTTTCCACCAAGGTCAAACAAAAATCTCCAAAAACACCCAATTCTGCAGAGTGAAGGGAAGAGAGACAAAATCAGTGGGTTCTTTCCCGTTGTTCCAGGATGCTTCAATGAACAATAAAAAGAATAAATAAATACAGTAAATGTATATTAGTACAGACATGAATAATTAGAAAGGAGTTAAGTGCAGTAACAGATGTACAGTGAGTTTTGAGTCTGATTGGGCCCATGAGAACCACGAGAAAACCACGCAGACCTGGTTATTTAAAATGTTAGAGGTCATCACTAAAATCTTAAAATCACTTGCTGGGCCTTGATCAAGATTTTCAGTCAAGGAAACTCCGGCATCTGTTCAGGAAAATGTTATCACAGTCCTGAGTTATCAGCCGACATCAGTTTTTAAAAACATTTGATGTGAGGGGTTGCAGTAATGTCCCTGAAATGCCTGAATGTGTAAGTCATGTAATCTAAATCTTTCGAACTGATTGGTCGGTGCCTATCAGATTTGGCTCCTGAGGTTGTTTCCAGACTGAACTGCCGTCATGAGCTGGGGAGAATAAGTCTGGCTGCGCAGGGCTCCTACAAATCAACACAACGACGAGTTAACACCTCCTGACAGCTCCAGCGTTTTAACGTCCGGCCGTGCTGCGGTCACGGACCTCAGCCCTCTGCAGCTGCTTTCAGACCTGCGCTCAGGTGTTGCTGTAAGTGATGACGCAAATGTCCAAGTCAGTTGCTCTGGAATTTTTCCAGATAGTAAAATGTCATAAATTAAATCAAAGAGGCGTCTCCTCTGGTGCATTGCTCACACACACACACACCAGCAGTTTTACAGTGTTTTGTGCTCGGCCTTGCTCAGGGGGCTCTGATGGCCTTTTTTTTAACATGGAGCAAATCATCACTCACTCCCTCTGCCCACAGCGCTTAATCAGTTTGCTCGTGACCTGTTTGCGTTTTGTCAAGGTGACTGCAGCCGCTGCGCCTGATGCATCTTGTTAGTAAATGAAGATTAAGTGTTCGCAGGGCTTCAACACAATACACCTTGATCAGGCTCTCAGACGGGAGATTAATTTACAGTTCTCGTGAATGAGTAATCCTCGTGGCCCGTAATTATTTAAGTTCCATTTTGGGTTAATTATGGTCATTAGCGATCGGTGTTCTAAGTAAGGGGCTAATTTTGAAAGAGGTGGCTTGAGATTTAAAGGGAGAAAAATCCCACACGCGCCCCCGAAATGAACAGATCATTTGGTTGCGAGGGGCAGGCAATGATGCGACGCAGCAGGGAAACAGCTGAGGAGGGAACAATTATTCTAATGATGTGACAAACGCAGATGCTGCAAATTAGATTTAGTCCAGGTGCTCCCCTACTGGTTTCTGTTGGGAGGCTGAAGCTGGTGCTGGTGTAGCGTCTGCATGTATTCTGTATATTGGTGTCGTGCGTATTCTCTCCAGGCCTGTTGGTTTGAGAGATGCATCTTTCCTGACCCGAAGTATTCTGAAGTAAGATCGGGGAGAATGAATTGTGAAACTCAGCTTTCATTCACAAAACATAAACAGACTGCTGTTTGGGTTCTGGTCGGGTTTAGTTCGTCTTCTCTAGCTCTCGGACTGTGTCAGACACACACACGCAGCATTATAGTGAGATGAGAGGAGGCAAATCATTTTCAGTGAGATGGAAACACCTGGAAACAGTAGGATATAAAAAAAACCCACTGGGCCTGAGAACGTCAGTGAAGCCTTGTGCAAACAGAAGACGAGATGGAGCATGAGCTGTGCACTGAGAGGGACGGGATGATGAAGGCTTGTTTGGCTCTATTCGCTCCTCTTCAGTCGAGCAGCGCAGTGTGAGGAAAAGCTTGTTAAAACCCTAATAGTAGCTATCAAAGGCTATTGATTATCTTTCCCGCCCTGTTTGGGTGACAAAGTGAGCATTAGCTGGAGAGCCGCAGAGAGCTTCAGAAGACACGTTTCCTCAGGGGCCGCCCTGTCCCCTGGGCTGCCCGCTGCTCAGAACACATGCACGCTCACGTGCACACATGCACACATATGCACTTGTGTGTCCTTTTTTTTTTTTTAAAGCGAACACACTACTATCCTTTCACCCTCCTGCCACCAGATAATCCATTTTACAGCCAGGGATCAAACACTGAGCCCTCTGGCTATGTGCTGCAGCGACTACTGTAACACACACACACACACTCACTGAACGAACCCTGCACACACCGTACTAAGTTCTCATAAAGCCTGGTTAGGGATGTTTCTTGCCCCGTGCAGCTCATGGGTGGCGTTTTATTAGGTTATTTTTTTTCCTTCTGGGCTGTGATGCATAAACAACGTTGTCCTTGGAGAACCCTAAATGAACGTTGCACTAATACAGGGAACAAGGAGCACTCTCTCTCTCTCTCTCTCTCTCTCTCGGTGCATGCTGGGAGATTGTGGGCAGTGAGTGTGTGTGGAGCGTGGAGTTTCTCTTTTCGTCTTTATTTCATAGTTTAAATGTTTATTTCTTTGATTCACACGGTTTAAAGTTAAAGAGGTACACTATAGTTTATATGCTGGTGTTTTAAAAACATACTCTGCACCGTTAACGAAGACCAGCTGTCTTTTCCTCACTTTTTATCTGATTGATAATAATATTGCTTTTTTTTAAATTATTTATAACATTAACACTTTAATGTATTTTTTGTATTTGAGTAATTGTAAATAAAGTGTTTTTGTAAAAATCAAAAAAAATCTCTCTTTCTCTCTCTCTCTCTCTCTCACAGGTCCTGGCCAATAGAGCAAGCTGCATAGGCAATGAACTCCTCCTCCCATTCTTCTTGTTTAAGTGCATTTCTCCTCTGCTGGGTTCAGAGTACTCAAAGAAATACAGTAAAGCCGGGGAGGAACAGGAGAATGGGTTATTTGAGGCAAGTTATACATAAGGCATTATAACAACCAAATTAATGGATGTCTGTTAAAATATTCACGGGATTAACCCCTAGATTTAGGGCAAGCTACACGGAAATTCAGAAACCCCAAAATGGTGTGTTTGTGTCTTTTCCGCTCGAACGAGTGCCGTTCGCAGACCTGAGGATGTCACGCCGCTTCAAACACGTCTACCGCACTCGTCTTCTGCTTATGAAGCGATTTCTGAACTGTGGGCTAAATCTAAAGCTGCATGTCTCGGAACAAGTTGTCATCTTTCCTGCAGGACAGGAGAGAAACCTCAGGTGTGAAGTCCTTGCTCCAGTGACTCTGATTCTATCTCTGATAACGACGTGATGGCAGCGTTTACTCGGAGAGCTCGAGATGAAGGTGACCACATGAAGTCAGAAATCAGAGTTAGAGGATGTGATGTTTGTTTGAATAGTGGATCGGGAAGGCAATGTTCTTCATGAGGGTGAAATCAGACAAATACAAAGAGCAAGTGGTATTTACTTTTTATTATATTATTGGGACTGTAACTGAATTTGAGATGTTATTAGATCTCAGACTTGAGTCCTTGTGTCCTCACTGTACGCGCTTGATGCTTACTTAAAAAAATAAAAATAAAATCTCCTCGTCCATGAAGCCTGTGCAGCCCGATAACATCACACAATCTGAATGTCTATATTCTTATCGGATGTATTGGTAGGAAGCACCAATATTTACAGAGCAGCCTCACCTCAGCCACTGTAGCGTGACACTGCAGATGTAGTTAGGAGCTTAGGAAGTGGATATTCAATTTATTCATGATGCAGACCACAGGGTGTGTGTGCGTGCGCACGGTGAGTGTGGACTGAACCATGAAATGAAAACACCCTATAACCATTTCACTGCATCTCTCAATTAGGACATCATCTAAGGGCGCGTTCAACCAGCGGCTTCTTCTTTATTTACAGTTACACGCCGCAGTGCAGACAAACGGGGAGACGACCCGGGGAATAACAAAGCAGGCGTAAGGTATAGCTCAACTTGTGGTCTCGAGACTCATCGTGCTTAATAGTTAATATCAACTGCCAGGAAGTCTGGACCTGCTGTATACGTTTCACAAATCCCCCACGTATAGAGACGGGCGCTGGGAAACTTCAGCCGAGTCGACGCAGCATCACTGTGGGGCTCATGCCTTATTGAACACTGCTCTTCTTCAGTCCACATTGTAATGTCCATGTTGGACACTGACACTAGTTCCTTTGATAGCAATTTTATAAAATGTACTACAAATAGAGAATCACACCTAATTGAATGACTCCTCATTATATGATTTGAACATGTGTTAAATGTTGTTAAACACTCTTCTTCTGAGCTGAACTGTTGTCACCGTCTGTGTCAGTCCTCAGGGAGGTAGACATGTAAAATAAAAAATACATAATGAATTGGTTTTGCAGCAGGAAGCCTCTGTCCTCTGTTCAAATAATGGTTTATTCTTGTTGAGAATTGCTTCTAAGCAAAAACAGATTAAAATAGGTTTTCTTTTTAAGTTTTTACTTTTTGAGTAATACAAAAATTTCAATAATTTGAATGGATTCATATTTCTGTAGCATTTGAACTTGAGTTTTTACAGCGATGCTGTATTGGGTGAAACGACCAGTGGAGTCAATGGAGCGTTTCTATAGAGTTCAGAGGGTTCATCCGGCAGTAGATGCCAGGAACAATAACACTAGGAGCTGCAAACTTAATGCAACAAACTCCACGTGTCTGGGTGAATATTAAAGGCTAATGCACAGGGTCCTGTTTTAGAGCATAATTAGCTGTGTAATAAAATCAGCCGCTCATCCAACGTGCAGCCTGATTTTGTCTGCAGAGCATCTGATTGAAAAACCTTGTGTACAGAGCAGCAGATCCCAAAAGACAGTTTTAAACTCCTGACTGTCCGGGGATCGACATCGGAGCGCTCCTCACCGGCTCTTCATCATCCATTAACTCTGTGGGAGTGGCGCTGTAAACATCACCAGGTCCAGGTGTTGACGTGCTCCATAAATCCCAGCTAAGAATGCAGAGGTCCATTCAGGCCTCTTTAGAAATGCAGGGCCACTCTATTCCTCTGATATTTTATACATGAAGCGAGCCATTTACAGTCTGATGAGCAAGTCTGGCTTATTAATGATATGGCCGTGCTCTTAGGGTGTCGGGCGCCAAGCAAATACTCATGTAAAATTAAACACGATTTGTTTACATTGCCGTGCAAATCCGACCACTCTGGGGCTTTGTTGCAAAGCCCGATCAGGGCTGTGGGCACCGATCTCAATTAGTCCTCAGACACTTTGTGGGGCTCGCATGCAGTTTGAGGAAACAGCCATTTGAGACGTCACTTTTTAAAGGAATATTTCAAACACTCTGGGATAGCTGCTGGTGCTGGGGTATTTTTTTTGGCTCACACATCTGCTAAAGGATATTCGGCACGAATGATGTCATAAGTCTAGCGAAGTCCTGACAAGACTGGAAGGCTGAATTATTTAATGATGCCTCCACTTTTGTGGAATTATTCTAAGTATTATAATTGCGGCTGGGCTCGCCTTGGCCTGCTGGAGGAGAAAGTGGGGCCCTGTGGGGAGCGATCAGCATCAGTCAGTGGTGTCAGGTGACCATGAGCACACCAAAATACTCCCCTAATGATGGCCAAATTGAAGGGAAAGCATCGACCTGAGCTGAGACGGAGCGTAAGACAATATTTGACTTTACTCGGCGAGGCCTGTGTCGATGGACCCCCCTGTGGCCTTGTGAGCTGCAGACAGAAAACACAAAGCTAGACACAGTTGTCACGAACATAATCGGTCAGTTTTCCGCCAGTGCTTTTACTCACTTCTGACTTCACTGGCAGATATTAGGACATACGTCTCATGTTTGCACTTTATGAATAATTATTTTTCAAAATAAAAAGATAAGAGTGCTGTGACTTTGACTTGCTGATGTGTCGGAGCCTGACGATGAAAGCTGACAAGAGATCATTTTGTCATCAGGTGCAATAAAGAGCTCCAGGTCGGGATGAGATTAAGAGTCCGACAGCTGGGCCATCCCCATCTCATGCTGCTACTTGTGAATCCGTCAAAAAAAAAAAAAAAAAAAAAAAAAAAACACCCTGGAGATGCCAAGAAAACATCTTGCATGTCACCACAGTCGCGGCTCCATTAACCCAAACCTGGCTGGGAGTCAGGAGGAAAACACTGAGTTGAAAGTGTTGATGAAACCAGGCTGAAACCACCATGTTTACTCTGCACAAGTCATTAAGTTTCCCTTCCTCTGCCCTGATGAGAAGGGATTCTTTTTTTCCACCAGTCAAACGTCGTTAGAGAAATGAAGAGCTGATTGTGTTTTTGATTCCCTGGAGACAAAAGATCACAGGAGCAGATTGAAAGGAAACAAGGCAGTGAGTGTGTGTGCTGAAGGTTGCACGTTTGATTGTGATTAGTGGAAGTCTGTCAGGGAAAGTGGATGGATTCTTTAAAGAGTAATTTGCAGGTTTTATTTTTTAGAGAATTAAATTTCTTCTCCTGCACGCTGGTAGCACGGCAGGTGCTGGGGTCGGGTCTCAGAGGTTCAGTAGTTTTCAGTAGTTGCATGAAATCTAAATGTTTATCACCAGGTCGGTCCTCCAGGCGGCAGGAATTCCAACATGACATTAGGTCAGCAGTGCAGTGAGTGATGGGATCTCTGCCCACTCTTCTGTGGGCGTTTGCTGATTCCAAATGTTTAAAATACGTACATCAGAAAACAGCCTACGTAGATGAAGTGCATGTTTCTAAAAGTTCTCTGACGAGTTTGTCATCCTGCTCACTGATAATTATACAGTCTGGGGAAATTATGCCTACATTGTGCTCCTGAGGAGATAATTGCGGCGCTGAAGCCGAAGCATCACATGAGGATGGAGCCTCGCTCTACAAATTAAAAGCATGAACGTCACTAACAGCATACGTATATTTCCAGGACTTCTTGTGCTGCGCTGTGGACGTTCCTGTGTTGTGGAATATTTCCCTTGATGATAACAAATGAAAAAACTAAATTATTGTGTTAATTGAGCTGTTGTCAGGAGATGAATAATCATGCGTCAAGTCCTCACGGGAAAACAACATTCAAAATTAACTTAAAGACTAATTTACATTACTTTCTTTTTTTTCCAGTTTAACTTTTTTTCCTCTTCATTGTTCTGCTCTTGTCATTAAAGGTATGGGCTGCTGGACCAGAATAGACACGTCAAACAGATAAATAACCTGCTCACTGGTAATGAATTCCTCAACTATGGAATCACACTCCCATCACAGGTGTGGAAGCAGGTTGTGATTTAGTTTGATGGACGAGTAATCAGGAAATCAATTAGGCCTTGACCCAGAAACTGAGATGGAGGAGAATTTTTTTCTTCTTTTCTTTCCTTCGGCTCTTTCTTCTCTTGACTTGGACACTCGGGCGTCTCTGATTGGACGAGATGAATCCTCTGGGCTTTCGCTGAACATCAGTGCACAAGTGCAGAAGTGGTTTCTTTATCAGCGCACATTGATCTATATATCAATACATGCAAATACTGCAGTCAAATCTAACTGTGATGGACGACTTCTCCCATTCACATTGCCATTAAATTCGTATTTCTCGATAAAGAAATTAATTTCCAAGTATTTTCTGTAGGTACAAAACAAATTGATTTGAATCCAATATGGAAATTAAAAAGTCTTTTTGCAGGACTTTAACTTGCTCCTCGTTTATCTTTGTTTTTCTATGATTAACTTGCAAAGAGCTCCCAGTGTATTCAGGATTTTATTTATGAGCTTTTTAATCATATTCAGGAGGAGTATATAAACAAATTAGAGTTTGTATACTACATCACTTTGTCTTAGGGGTGGGGTGAAAGGGTGCAGTGATGGAGACACACACACACACTCCCCTATCAGTCTGACCTCAGGGGGTCAGACCTGAAGGCTCGTCCTTTCAGCAGCATCCACTTAGAGCAGAGAAGGGAGACAGACATGTTGTCCATCATATTCACTTTGTACTGACTGTGTCTTTATGTGAGCTCAGGTCAGAGTCCCGCTGACGATTGATAAGAGAGCAGACGAGAAAGGAGTTCAAACCTCAGTTGTTTCAGAAACATTCAGACTCAGCACATGCGATTTCAGGACTATTGCCTTTTTGATTTTGAGGCAGATACAACTTTGTAAAAATTAACAAATCACAAACAGCTTTAATATGTCAGTCATTCAAAGTCACAGTGACGAGTACTGGGACTTTATTCTTGAAAAATTAAGAGCGGCAGCATCAATAACAAAACAAATCAGATAAATGATGATCTTATTTCCATTAAACATTAATATTGTTTGGGAACCAGATGTTAACAAGTGTCTTTTAAAACCCGGACACATGCTCTGCTCCACACTGAGACGATGACAACTTGCAGCGTGTACGTGTGTCAGTCAGTCGGCTACGCTCAGTTTAGAGGTGTCGGCTTGGGTGTTTTCCAAAGTTTGCCCGAGGGGACTGGAAGTGAGAGTGTGCGTGCTGCTGGGTGTCCGCGTCGTCAGCGGCAGACATGTGTAGCTGGGGAGGTGTGGAGGTCATTCATTTCTCGTCTTCTCTACTTTAAAACATAAATCCTTAAAATGTCTCATCTTTGAATAGGCCTGACCTGAAATGAAGACTGAATGACTGAATTCGTAGGTTGGTGTAAACTGCTCATCATGTTCAACATCAGCGTCACATTGTGTTTGTCGACTCAAACATTCAATTGACAGATGGTGAGTTTGACACATTTTCTACTTGTTGAAAACAGACTTAGTGAATTCTGGCTGTCACCGTCACCGTTCGGGGAAAAACTTGCTAAATTGCTCAATTCCCTTTTGCTTGAAAAAGAAAAAGAATGTTACACTGTCTAGGCTCATTTCAGCGTCCATGTAAAAAAAAAACCACACGTTCATCCCACATTGAATTTTGTCACAGATGCTCCAGATATATTATCACTTCCAAACGAGAATTCCCTCTGCCCCTGGAAGTAAACCTTCCAAATCCCCAGCTCTCGTCCCTCGTTCCCTCTCAAACACCGGCATTAGAAGGATTGCCCTGCCATTGTTGCGCCCCTTGGGAGCAAATCTATTTCTGCAGAGATGGAAATTGTCGGTCCGCACAAAGCTGCTGACACACTCTCAATGGAGGTGTCAGTTCTCGAGGCCTCGCCATTGTGGAGTGGATAATTTAATTGGAGAGGCACGACGGTGTGTCCCCGGTCGGGGCATTCAAATGCTGTATCATCGCCTGTCCCAGTTTTGGCTCCTCTCCTGCTGTGGAGATTCAAGATTCGACTCCCCCTCTTCTCCTCCTCCGATCCCTCCCTGTCCTGTCCGTGCAGGTGGGGGGGGGGGGGGACACAATGCAGGCGCAGGGGGGGGGGGGGGGGGACACAATGCAGGCCCAGGCCTGTGAGAGGACCCTTTGTTGGAGAGGAGACGCAGCTTTGTGGCCTCAAAGTCTCTGGAGAGGTGCAGAGGAGGAGGGCCAACCTGGGCCGGCATTACCTGGGAGTCGTCTTGGGGGAAGGCACGAAATTAGTCAGCAGATAATGAAGCTGTCTTTGATTGCAGGAGAGCGAAGGTCGGGCGTGGGGGGGGGGGGCAGAGTCTCCTGTCCAGGGGGCCTCCACAGGGCATGAGAAGCATGTCTTTGGAGGAGCGCCTGCTGTCAACGGATGCTCTGTTTCTCTGAGATCCTGGCATAGTTTGGGGTTGAAAGATGCACGAGGGTTGGAGAGGAGCGCAGCCGGACACATTCCTTTGTGCGGCTGCTGCAGGTGAACAGGGTTCAGAGACAAGTGGTTCGACAGACAGAGGCAGACAGGCGCGCACAAAGAAGCACGTCAGCGCACACATGGCCCTTGAAGCTCTATTTCTGCTGGCAAAAAGTAGCGTGAGCCCTCAGCGTCCGGATCAGAGCCCAAACTATGACTGCTTTAATTAACACTTTATAAAATATGTCAGCACATGATCCACCTGGACTGACCCAGCATTTCACGTTGGGTTGGTTGTGCGCCCTGTCTTTACTGATCTGTGTGTTTGTGTGTGCGTGTGCTTCTCCCTCCACAGTTGTCCCGACAACCTGCGCCCCGGCTCATGGATGCCCTCCAATTGCAGACAAAGCTGTTGTTGAATGAACCAGGCGTGTGTCCACTGGACCTGAGGGGTGCCGCCACGGCGAACAAAACACACAAAGACGCTCGGCCCTCGCACTGGCCCTCACCCCATCTACCCGCCATCCTGCCCCTCCCACACAAAGCTGCCTTCTGCTTTGTGCCTGCTCCAAGATGAGGAAGTTCCTCTCATCCCTTTTTCAAGGTAGCCCTGCCACCCATGCCCGCCTTTCACACACACACATTCAAACACGTGACACTATTCAAGGTAACACAGTTCATGTGTTATTTCTGTGTCTTTGCTTCATTTGTTTGAATTTTAAAGACATAAAACATAGGAAAACACCGTCACACCGTCTTTAATGAGAGGTTATAAAGATTTTGAGTCCAAGCATTTCAGTCGTCCCCTGGTGGCAGGCTGCAGCACAGCACTTACTCATCCATGTTACTAAATGGGACGTGGACCCAAAGAAATTACACTTCAAACGTCATTTCTGTTTGTTTTAAACTGTATGCTCATATACCTTATCGCAAAGTGTTTTACACACAAGTTGAAGAACTTAAATTATTTATAGGTTATTTATAAGTTCACACCCCTGTTAAGTTGGTAATCCTTTCATCTTAACTCACAGACCCATGTTGTATTTGACCTTACACCTGTAAATATTTAGTTTTATGCTCACTTCAAGTCGGGGGGCTCGAAGAACTCGTTCAAACAATGGGTCACCTCTAAAAATCCCTCGCTCCTTCCTGCCTGTAAACACAGCTGCATGTGTCATTTACAAGTTTCTCTTCTTGTTAAGTTCTGTCTCCTGAAAAGTGCAGATTCCGTCCTCCCATGGAGGGAAGCGAGCAAACTGTTGGATGCTGTCAGGTCCACTGCATTTAAAACGTAAAGCGTGTGGACAGGCCGTGTGTATGTTCTTTGGGATGTCAGCCGCTCCATAGTATGAGATGTGACACTGAGCTCACGCGTTTGTCACAACAGAGCCGCGTCAACTCATAAGCATACCTGTATGTAACCCAGAGTGACAGATCGTTCAGGAGCCGCTGTTGTGACCACTCAGGCAAAACCAGAGAGAATGTGTTAGATTCCAAGTGAGCTTTTCCCTCGCTGCTCTTAGCTCCTGCCACTGAGGCTGTCTCTCTTCTTACGTTATTCTTCATTTACTGATAATGAAGGTAATTCAGTCCGTAAGTAGAATTGCACTCCGACGCTCACTCTGCGTTCTTTCCCACAGGAAGTCAGACTCTGGATCAAGAATTTATTTTTACTTTTTTTTACATGTGGGAATTATTTGTTCGTTTCATTCGAGTTAGTTAGTTAGTTAGTTAGTTTGTTTATTATCTGGTAAAATGTCCCCGCACACAGAGCCACACCTGCACCAGCACCTAAACTTCTTCTTCCTTTACATTTTAAGGAATGCATTTTAGTATTTCACGTGTAATCCTTCAGACAAACAAACTCGTCCATCAACAGACGTGAGTAAACGTGTCTCCAGTTCCAGCAGCAGGAGACCAGACATCATCTGAAACCAGGGTCTCTGTAACGAAGCTCAGTAATTATCTCACCAGTGATGTCATGAAGGTGGATGAGAGCCGGCGTAATACAGTTTGGACTCCAGCCTCTTAATGAATATGACCTCTAAGTCCTTCCCACAATTCCCTGGGCTCTCATCCCCCTCCTCTCCCCAAAAAAAAAAAAAAAAAAAAAAGAAGCCTACAGTGTTTAATGATTCCAAGGACTCTGGGGCGAGCTCCAACTCTAATCAATGAACCCCATCTTGGGGAAACCAGTATCCCCGGTGACGCTGTTGCCAAGACAGTTGTGCTTGGCAACCCAGGTTCACCATGGTGATGAGAACTCCCCTCGATGTGGAGTGTCTGGCTAAACTGGCAAGACAGCATCGTTATGTGAAGTTTTCCACCACCCCCCACCCCCCCACCCCTAATCGTCTGCTCGTTTACTAGAGTTCACATATGTAATAAAACCATGAAGATGCAGCTCAGAGAGCCAGAGAGGAAAGAGACTTCATATTTATCTTTATACGTCAAAGTGTCGGGGTAGGATCACTTTTCGAAAAAGTCTCCTGTCACCTGCTGAAGCGCCGACAGGTTCAACTTTAACTGGAACTGTTCCGCGCTCTCTGTTAATTTGCTTTCAAAAGACCGTTTCATAAACGTGAATATTGGCCTCAGTGACAACCTCCTTGGCTCCATGTTTTTTTAGAAGACTGGGAAACGTGTTTAAAAATGGGTTTTCCTCTGCTCCTCTCATTGATGAAATGTTTCCTCTTCCTCTTCAATTATTCAGGCCGTTTTCATTGGAGAACTCCCAGTGGCACCCAGTGAGATTTGCATCCTGATTTATTTGTCATATATCCTTTATATCTCTAAATTCTTTATACCTCTCCAGTGGCCCCATGCATCTTTCATGGGCTCCTCGGCAGTGTTTGCAGGCCAGATCCAAACACATTTTACACGTCACACAGCAGCTTGCAGCTCACCTACTCCACCTGAGGTGTGTGGAGCCAATGAAACATTTATCGTCTAGTGTCGTTAATTTTTTTCCCCCCCCGTCCTCACACCACACCACCAAGTTTCTCGTAGTTGTCGATGTCGAGAGTCGCCACCTCCCTCCTCTTCTTCCCCCTCATCTGGTTTTAGCGTTGAACTTCGAAAATTGCAAGAGAAGCATCTGTCTGACCTGGAAAGGCTGTTTTGTTGAGGGTGAGTGACTGACACAACTAGGTGGATATGGAAATGATGCGTCGCTGGTACCCACAGGGCAAGTCAAGTCCAATTTATTTATGAAGCGCTTCTAACAAAACAACTTCCTCAGCAAAGTGGAAAACTTCATTCACAAAATTTAACAAACGTGAAAACTGAATTTAATCACATTGGCTTATTGTGACTTTTTAAGAAGGTCATTGTCAAAGAAACGGCTTCAGACGGTTTCCCTTTTTTTGCCAGGGCATTTCCTAGTTTATTTCTGCCATTGACAGACAATAGTGAAAGAAAAAAAGCCCTGAGGGAGATAAGTTTGTCACATGGTGAAATGTGACAATGCTTTGAACTCGCGTCACACGGACTTTAGCCCACACCACAGAGCACAGGGATAAAGATAAACATGTTTGTAATGGTGTAGATTTAAGTCTGCAGTTACCCTCGCCCACGCGGGACGCCACCGGAGGAGAGCGTTCCCAACTGATTAATTCCCCAACAATTATTCCCCTATCTCCCTCTGTCCCTCTCCATCGACATGCTGCCACTCCAAGCCCCCCCCCCCCCCCCCCCCCCCCCCCCCCCCCCCCCCCCCCCCCCCCCTCCACCCCTCCACCCGCCAACACGGACGCCGGCTGAAGGACCACATATGTGGGGAACAATGTGGTGAAATACTTCGGCCTTTTCCCTCGGATCGGAGCGCAGCGCGCGGAGACAGATTGTGCTGCTGGAATGTGCCACCGAGCCTTACAATCTCCATCTGTTTGGGCAAGCCGCGGATGAGCGGGGGAATGACGGAGGGATGGAGAGACAGAGAGAGAGAGAGAGAGAGAGAGAGGAAAGGAGGTAGAATGACGGAGAGGCTATTAAATATACAGCAGGCAGCGACGGGCATGCTGGGTGTTGTTGCGAGCCTCCTGCGTTATGGTGCTCTACCTCCTCGTTTCTCTTTCCCCTCCGTTTCAGCCTCAGTCTTTCACATCTTTTCTTGACATTCTTTCATTTCTTTTGCAGACTCATCACTCCTTCATCATCCTTGTTCTTGCCCCCCTTTTCCATCCTGTGTTCCGTCTTTTTTTTATTTCCCTTAATTCTTCATTGCCCGCTCCCTCGTTTATCTGCATTATCATTCATCCTTTTCAGATGTTATTCTTATTCCTTTATATCCTTTGACCATTTCTTCCCTTCATGTCAACTTTTTCCTTTTCTCCTTTCTCCACGTCCTCTCCTCTCGTTCACTTCCCCTCTCTTGTCACGCCGCTCATTGGGATGTGAGGCCACCGATGGAACATAAATCAGAGGTGAATCCCGCCACGGAGTTTAAATGGAGATGTTTTATTAGATTCAGCCCTGGAGTCCCTGGCAACGGGAGCTGTGTTGATGTGAACCGAGTTGAGGCTAACCTTAATGTTAATTCAGCCTTTTATGGAGCGACTCTGGTGGTGCCGGGTGCAGGCGCCGTCTCGGGCTTTGTGACAGCTCGCTAACGCAGCTCCGCTGAGGTGTCTCTGCCACATTTTCTTCCCGTTTGCCATTTAATTCACACGTCCCCGAAGTACACTCCAAAAAAAAAAAAAAAAAAAAGGATAGTAAAACATTGTGAAAACATCCTTAGATGACAGTCGTACCACGGCGGGGGATGGATGGGGCGAGAGAGAGGGTATGTGGGTCATGTATCTGTGTCCAGATCAGTTGGCAGATCTCTCTCTCTCTCTCTATCTTTCTCTCTCTCTTTCATTCCCGAAGATTTCTTCATCAGGTTGGATGGAGGGCGGCCTTCTGTCACGAAACACTGTGTGTGCAGTGTCGGGTGGGGGGTGGAGATAAGTTGTGGCTGGCAGGAGGTGGAGTGGGTTGGTGGTGAGGGGGGGGAGGGTGAAGCAGTCTGACTGGAAAAGCGTGTTCTGCTATTTTTAATTCATGGGACACCACCTGGCTAATGGTGTTTTTGGATCCGCCGGCTCCCCGCAAGCCCGGAACAGAACTTGTTTCAAATAATCAGCCGCTGACATTATTCATGCAGCCTGCATTACAGCCATTGATCATAATAGCAGAATATTAAAACAGTTGGGAAATGTCAGGTGACGTTAGGAGGCTCAGGTCACATGAGAGGAGAGCGTGAGACCGAGGAGGTTCTTATTGTTTGTCATCACTACACAGATGGCTACAGAAACCCCTTCAGGAACGGCCGTTACAGTTGTAGAGGGAAATAGAAAAAGGCTGTTTTAAATAATCCTCAGTTCATGATGTTACAAAGATCGATCCATCTCTATTGGATCAGACAGGAGGTTAAAAATAGACTCTGGAAGTGCAGAGAAAAGGAACAAAGAG
Organism: Pseudorhombus dupliciocellatus; assembly: GCA_016785235.1. Classification (NCBI taxonomy): domain Eukaryota; kingdom Metazoa; phylum Chordata; class Actinopteri; order Pleuronectiformes; family Paralichthyidae; genus Pseudorhombus; species Pseudorhombus dupliciocellatus. The sequence goes on from JAFBJW010000033.1 coordinate 740,603, forward strand.
TGAACTCAGGGACTCAGATGATTCATCATTCGGACTCTGAAAGGAAACGGTTTGCTATGTTTGGGTCCAGCAGGATTTCAGTGTATTATCAGAGACCAGGACCTTTTTCCATAGCAATAAATAAAGAGTAGAAATATAGTGAGTTAATAAATAATGAAATAATCCTGATTAAGTTTTGCTAACATATGCTCAGTTACACATTGCACATCACATCTTTTGCAGTCATAGAATAAAACAAATCCTGCAGGTTTTTGATACAAAAAAAAACATCAGAGAACTTTTCTTTTGTCAAACAATTAGAGGCTCCATACTGAACCTTTCAAACCATATTGCTGTGTCTGACACTCCCCCTCAGTGGTCATAACAACATGATGTCAACATTACAGGAAACGTTAACATAGTCATGCTGAACTTACAGTAACCAGCAGCCTACTGATCTTATCCTGCCCATTGATTTCCTCTGCGACCATAAGTACTGACGGCTTCAGCTTAAGATAGCACGGGACCATAAAAGGCAGATTGACCAAACACAACATCATATGATTATATGAAATATTGATAAGAGTGGTCTGCTCTCCCATCAGGCCTTCTTATGGACAAATGGACAACTGACCAGCCCTGGGCGGACAGCAGCTCCTGTAATGAGCTGAGCAGCATAAGAGCTCAACAGACTTGATGCTGAAGAAAGTTTGTTCTGCTCAAAGTTTTTTTTTTTTTTTTTTTCTCATATATTACATTTTATGATTTAGTTAAGATAATAAAATATTATATTTAAGTGCTCTCTGCATGGCAACTTGCCATATTGCTGTTTATTCTCTCACTCAGCAGTTTTTGGTTTTTCTACTTTTACAGTTGATTTTCTTCTGAAATGTTTTATTGTCTTATTATCTGAAATCTTTCCAGGATCATTTAAGATTTATTTCTTAATGGCCTGGTTTGGACTAAATCGTTTACTGAATTATAAATGGACAGGAAAATATGTAATAATAACATTCACATTTTTACTTCTTGTTCAATTTGGACAAATTGAGGGAGATATTCTGTAATCTTCAGAATTAAATGTGTGTTGTGCTCCCAGGATGCAAACACGCAAACAATGTAAACTTGACAGTAGTGGACCCTGTTGATGTTTTTTGTCTTGGCCTTCTTTCTTTTCTTTTCTTTTTTTTTTTTTTTTTACATTTTCTTCAATTAGGAGACACAGATAAACAGCGCTCGACTAAAACGTCTTATTAGAGATCTTTATCTTGATTTATGTAGCGAGTGTAAAATCTGAGAAATGAAAGACACAGTTATCTGTCTGAGCAATGTTACGTCTATCAGAGCGATTATCACAGCTGTTATCTACACTTTCTCCAAAGCTGCAGCAGCTTTTTTTTTTTTTTTTTTTTTTGGGTTCAGCGTCACGTGTCTGCAAAACGCAAAGTAAAACAACAACTATGTCGTCTTGATCTGACATGGGAAACAAAGACCAGAGCGACTTCCCAAAGAACGAGGTTCATTAGCTGCACACACATGCTGCGTTTCAAATGACAGATGGGGGCGAGGCAGTTTTTAACAAGCCTTTAGTTGTTGAGAGGAATGAGTGTAAGCAGTCTTCCATCAGCTGCACACAGTCCTCTGATGAGACAACAGCGGCTAAGACGTTTATGCAAAGTTGCAACCTCACGCTTTCAACTTTCCCAGTCACATGGACGACAACTTTGATGCCATATTAGATGTGAGGCAACAAACTTGACAGGGGTATTTACCAACAAAGCCTTACCCTCACTTGTGGACGTGCACTGTGCAGAGTAAGAGGATTAGTTTCCTTTTTATTTTATTTTGCTGTCAGGGTTTAGGGAAACGGCAACCTCTGAATTTAATTGTCAGGAAAGATGGGAATCTGACTCCATGCCACACGGCCTGAACAGAATAACTGATGGTGTGCTATGTATATGTTCTTAAATGAATGTGGGATATTTTGGTCACTAGAGTTTGGCTACACCAGTGCTAATATATAGGACACATTCACTCTGTATGATCTCCTGCTGCTCTCCTCATCTGTGAGTGATCCTCTAGAGAAAGTTTGGACCCAAGGATGTTTGTGTCTGAAAAAACATTTTACACCTTTATGAAATCCACGGAGAGATGAAAATCTCAGACACGTGTATATAAATCACTAGGTTCATTACATTTTGCTGGAATTTTTAATCCCTGTATTTGATTTATGATCCCCAAAAACATATCTATTTTAATACAGTGCCACGATATGAATGTGTATATATTTAATACTTATTCGACTGTGTAATTGAACCACATTTTGAATTGATTCAGTCCTCGCTCTAACATGTAGAAACTTTTGAACACCCTTTAACAAAACAAGGATGAAGACAAACAGCAGGGAGGAGGAAGAGAAGATGGGGGAGGAGGAGGAGGAGGAGGAGGAAGAGGAAGGGGGGGGGGGGGGGGCGTGGTCGTGGCAGATTTTGGGGGGGGGGGGGGGGGGGGGGGGGGGGGGGGTCGTGGTCGTGGCAGATTTTTACCTGAAGGCAAAAACAGGCGGAGGAACCCTTTAGGTTCAGCAGGGAACAGTGGAAGCTGCTCCGAGTTCCAGGAAGGCCCTCTCCGCTGTGATCCATTATTCAGCAATGAGCACAATTAGCCTCTGTCAAGCTATTTTTACATGCTCCGATAAGATAGATTCAATGTACAAAGGAATGTGCAACGCCCCCCCCCCCCCCCCCCCCCACATCCCCCCCCAACTCCCCCACATCACCACTTATTTATTTATTTGGCACGTTAATGCGTTGGAATGGTATTGATGTAGCTTTTATCCCTTCACTTATTCATCAGGGCTTTGAGAGAGTTTGTTTAGAGCTGTTTGCCGAGGCATCGTCGCCAAGGCCGGAGGGGTGAGCTGCGCTAAGTTGACTCATCTGTCTCGATGTTATGACATGTGGCCAATATTTCTGTGTTTGAATGCACGTGGTTGGCATTCGAAAATGAATTGATCTCAAGGACCCTAATGAGCACTTAGCATGGGAGGCAGAACGTTAATCCTCAGCCACCCTAAGTGCAGGTGCCCATTTACAGACGAGGACCAGTTACGTTGGGGCTTGTTTGTCAAATCGTTCTCTGGATCCTGCCATGGCGTCATGAGCGAGTCGCTCGCTCCCAAGTGCTTCACAGGCAGCCGGTGCTGTGTGGGCCTGGCTGCAGGTCAGCCCTCCACTGATCTGTAGTTTGATTACTGCCTCACCACCAGCAGATGCTTAGCTTAGCTTAGCTAGAAAAGGGGTTAAACACTCAACCTGGTTCTACCCCACATTTATAAATTCTGCCCGTCAGCACTTTCGAAGCGCACTCACATTAACATGCATGATTTAATCTGTCATGTGGCAGCCTTTCTCATCCTGGGAAGCAAATAAGAATAGTTCCAAAAATGAAATGTGCTTATACTCACTATTTCGTTTGAAGTGTGCCCAGCAACCAAGTAAAATATGTTCAGGAAATAAAATGTTTCTTCAGACGAAGCGATTCCTAGTTAGAGCGAAGATAATCTCCCTCATAAGCGTAACTTTAGCGGTTAGACAGTGAGTCATTATTCATGAGGCTGTATTGTAATGGAGAATAAATGAATGATAAGAGCAGAAAGAACTCGAGCTTTACCTTCTTATGTTCCAATATAATTCAGACTAAACTGGCTCACCTGCCATGTTTTCGGGAATGAGAAATATTTTGGCTGCATTCATGGACACTGGCTCCTTGTCTTCTTCTTCTTCTTCTTCTAACCCCGAATTTACTTAATCACTTCCTCCTTAAAACTTTCTCTTTGGTCATGGCTCTGGGCCTCGGGCAGTTTTTCATTCCTCTCTTGAAGTGAGATGAGAATTTTCTTGGCTCTTGTCACACACTCATTTTTCAGTTTTTATCGGAGCATCATTTTATCTTAATAAACGTTAATTTGATGAGATAGCAGGACGGGAGCTGCTCTATCTTTGATCTGTTTTGATATCGTGGACATCTCAGAATAGATTTCCTGCACATGTACAGTACGCTCGCTGTGCAAATACGGATTTCCTGGGCAGACAGGGCTGGTTTGAGTGAAATGACATGGGTGGAGAACTCAGACCTGGGTGAAACTAAATCAGTCTTACTTTCTAGGGAAATCAAGTTTGAGTCACTGAAGCCATTGAATGATCCGCGAGTCAGTAACATTCAGCTCTTTCTTCGGCTTCCCACATTTCACATCGCAAACATAATCGTATACAAGCTTGCATGTCAAATACTGATTAGAATTGCACTGCACGACTGCATGTGATATACGTTCAGTCGTTTATATCCCCGCAGCCCGACCTGTGAAGTCAGCGCTACTTTCAAGATGAAAAGATTACCAGTGATCTTTAAAGATCACATGCCGTCCTATTAGCATGAAACTAAATATGGAACCTGATTAACTCTCATTAACATGAGGTATCCCTTAACAAGGTTGTTAGCACGTGCGCTTTGACCCCTCATGCAGGTGCTGTCATTGCAGCATATCAGGCAGGTAATTAGGCAGCAGAAGTGTATGTGTGTGTGTTACTGGGGTTCAACAGCCCACCCTCTCTCTTCTCCGGCCCTTTACCCAACCCCAGTTGATCCTTACGAGACCTCCCTCCCTTTTCATGCTTTACCTCCTCTCTCTTATCTCCAGCACTGTTACCCCTGACCTCCCTCAGAGGTGGGGTGGGGGGAGGTTGTGTGGTGGAGTAGGAGTGGTGGAGTAGGAGTGGTGCATCCTCATGGGGGCAGCTGATCAAAGTCTCAGGGATCTCTAGGGGGGACATTTTCAGAGGCAGGAGGGAATTTAAGCAGCGGTCTGAGCCAGGAAACCAGAACTGAGGTGAGTGGGGGGTTAGTATGACTGTTTCCAGCCTGGGAGAGGGGCCGCCCATCTTTAATCCCCCTAATGAGGGAGGGGACCGAGGCCGCGTTCACCTGTAGAGGCTCTTGATGTACGGTGATAGGCTTTGAAAGCAATTTGTGTTTTTTTAAAGGAGTGTGGATTTGTAAGAGCAGCGTGAAGGGAGGGAAGACAGAAGCATCAGAAACAACAAAGTGGTCTCTGGAGGCTGACAGTATCCTGTGTGTGTGTGTGTGTGTGTGTGTGTGTGTGTGCACGTTGCAGGCTGTGGTGCAGCTGTGTGTGCGTGTGCACAGTGCACTGTATGTGCAAGTGGGTTTTGTGGGCCTGTTGTGCATGTGTGCACGTGCCTGTGTGTGTGTGTTTCGTCACGTCAGAGACATGACAGGCGCGAACGCTGATTCAGTCTGGCGGTGGTAGTGTCTGAAAGCGCCAGGGAACCTACCGGGAGCAAATGATATTCATTGGTCTTAAACGCTCGGCTTGGCCGGCCGGCCTTGTTGCAACCACCGGTGTCATGTTACATTATGACCTGAAGATGACGGGGGACGACACGGCTCCAAAGAGAGGAGAGGGGGAGAGGGAGAGGGAGAGAGAGAGAGAGAGGAGGGATAAGGAGAGGTGGCTGCTTCGGCTGAGGTCATTTTAAGTGACTGATTCTTGAATGTTTGAGTATAAACTGCAAACATTAATCATTTTCATTCAGATATTTTATTTTGGTTGCAGTTGTGTAGGTTGGTGGAGCTTGTTCATCCTCATCCAGGAGAAACCTGATGTGTGACGGAAACAAGGTGTCAGATACAAACAACTGGAGAGATGTCAAAAATAGATACACACACAAACTATAATGGATCAGTTGTTGTTATTTATCAGCTTTTTTCATGTTTGGCTTCCACATCATTTGTGTCCACATCTTACCCAGGTCATTTGTATCTCTGAGAGTGTATTTTATAACAAGATCATTAGAAGGTAAATTATAATAATGGGCAATCTAACATATGTGAGGCCGGTGTGGAGAGGAAGCTCGTCAACAGGGGGCGCTGCAAACCCCGGGTTCAGCCTCTGTGAACATTTTAGTATTCTACTCCTTATTTAACATATGGAAGTATTTTATGTTTAATTTATTTTTAGATTGTGTGTGTGTGTGTGTGTTAGCGCTGAGCCAAAACACTGGTTTGAGGGCAGTTTGAAGTGTTTGTTATCTTCTACATCGTCTAACCTCAGTTTTTATACCAGAAGATGAAACAGATTACATTTTGTGATTACCCATTTATTAGGCTGCTGACAGCAGGGTGTGCACAGTGTCAACAGAGACGCTGCCAACATCTGTTTGAAGGGACTCAGTCGCTGCATTCCTGTTTTTTTTTTCTATGTTGTGAGCATCTCCTTCCTACGACCACTTAAAAGAGCAGACATGGGCATCATCTCTGCAGCTGCTCCACTGAGGCTGATCTCTCCGACCTTAAAAAGATTATTTAATAACAGCCATGAAGTAAAATTATTGTTCGTTCAGTTTCAAGTTTTTGTTTTCATTTTATTCTGCACACAGAGTGGATTTGTGTGGATCAGGGGCGACGGCACAAAGAAGAGAAAATTAAAATCAAATATGTGCGACTGTCATTGTTGGGACAAAAAGAGGAGAACTGTGTGTTGTGGCTGGAATGAAAACAAGAAAGTGCCTATGCCAACGAGGAGAAATCTTCATGAAGACAAAACAATGGTGTCAAGCTAAGACAAAGGCAGCGTTTATGTGTTAGTGGCACTGAAAGGCAGAGGTTTGATTGTGAGGGAGGGAAGGGGGAACAGCTGCACTGCTTTATAAAGACGAGATACTGAGATCCTCCATTGTCAGTCCATACCTTGGGCATGGATCTGTTTTGACAAAGCGTCATTATTCGCCTGCACCTTGCTCGTGTGGTCAGATAGCGAGGATGTTTTCTGAAAGAGAAAGAGAAAGCGAGAGTCATCAAATGAAACAACAACATTGTGGAGCCAGTGTTTCACAAGAGAAGAATCAGTGGATTTGTCTCCATGTTTTGTTTGGTGATACAGCTTCTCTCTGTTTGTGCCTCTGCCAGGGTTGACAAGCTCACTTTCATTCCCGGGCCTTGGCTCGACTTTCTGCCAGTGCGTCTGCTGGAGTCTATTAAAGCGCTGTGCTGCAGGACCCATTTCCTGTGACCATGAGCTGCACGGGCCCCGACGCCTCTGAACTCAGTGGCGTGCCACAAACAAACGGCTGCAGTGCTACAGGAGGTATTTCAAGAAAAAAAAAAAAAGTTTAAATCTCAATGAAGGAAGAAAAACATGACAGTCACGTGACAGGTGTCCTTGTAAACACTGATGCCAGAGCATAACAAAGTGTGGAGAGAGAGAGAAGAATCAAAGGAGCTCGGATTAAATTTTTCCTACTCTCCCGGACTCGCTTCACACTCTGTTCTCCTCTTTATTTCACTCCTCTGTTACTTTCCCATACTTTCCCGTACTTCTTCCTCCCCCCTCGCTGTGGCAGGTGTGACCCCTCCACCGACCTCCAAATCAGTCAGGTGGATGAGCTACCTCTACAGCGAGCACCCCAGTATCCCTCTCACACAGTCTGCACACGTCGAGTGCTCGCCGTTAACCCGAGCACCGCCCCGGCGCTGCAGCTGCACCAACATCTGTGCTCTGTGTCTTCCCCGTCCGCCCCATTCCCTCCAATAAGCTGCCATCCCTCTGATGGGTATGAATAAAGGAGGGAACAATCTGGAGACTCTGTTGCACAACATGCCGCTGGGACTCAACACGCATCAATTATACATTTACCACCATTCACCTTGTCGTCTTATCTTTCACATAAACAAGTATAGTCAAATTCTGCATGCTCCAAATTCAAGTCATATATATTTTTCTGTAAATTAGGATGAAGGAAGGTGGAGGTCTGTCGAGTTTGCTTATAGCATAAGTCCAGACGTTCTCACTGTGTTCAACGATGGTGCATTTGTTACTTTTGTTCTTTTCTGTTCTGTCTCTTGTGAGTGTTTCCTTTGCCCAGTTTTACCTCGTTTGTGTTTTGCCGTCACAGAGGGAATGATCCCGCGATGAGCAAAGAGGAGTTTTTCTTTTTAATTTTAGTGCAGAAGTGAAACAAGGGAGAGAGTGAGCAGTCACAGATGATGAGCTCAAACAGGCAGTCTGAAAAGTGTTAACTGTTAGAGAAACTGATTGTGATCGCTTCGAGTGTGAGACAGCAGAGTGTGAGCACGTGAGTGTGATTTCACGAAAAAGGCTTCGATGACGAGGACAATCTCCTCCGTGGATTAACGGTTTAACAGGTTTAACACAGTGTAAAAGTTTATCACATACTTGAATCATTTCTTCTCCTTAGAGCTAAACACGGTCATTTCATCATCAGGATCCATTCATATCTGAGCCAGAATGTACGTATCTATTTTTCTGAACACTGTTTGAGCTGCATGTGTGGAAGCAGCAAACATTTTTTAGTGTCCGTGATGAGTTGATAGTGTTGTAGAGGTGCAGTGTTTGCAATCAGTTTTAAACCTCGAATGGAAATAGAATATTTGTTTGTTCGGGCCGAGGGAAAGCCTCCGCCTCAGACTGTGATACTGCGCTCGCTGAGAAATCCCTTCCAGTTGCATCTTGGCTCTGCACAAACTGGCGTATAGGCGGCACCACGTTAATATGGTGTAAGCCTGCTAATGGCTTTATGATTGGATAATTAGAGGAAGGTGGGTAATTAGGAGCGTAGTCTGTGCTTGGCTTCCCTGTTGGAGTGAGTAGGAGCAGGAAGACTCCCTGCTGCCTGTGGAGGGGTGTTTATGTGTGTGAGCGGGTAAGTGTGTGTTTTTGGATGTCATTGCTACCGGCTAATCGTATAAATCCTCTCAGTGCCAGTTCAGGATTCCAGACTCTTAAACAGAGAAGGAGCGGGCTGAAGGAGAAAAAGAACCTGGGGCTCAACCTGGATTAAATATTGTGAGATGCAAAAGCCTCGAAAGAGTTGATTGTACAACCGGAAACCATCATGTTACAAATGACAGCATTATCACTGCAGAGAAGGATCTTACAGAAACATGATTCAAACTGATCCTCACACCTGAAACCAACATGTTGGCTGGTGCAACGTTTCGCCCCACGTTTTGCGAAATAATAAAATAAACACATGATGACATCACCTGAATCTGGAGCCACTTATAGAGCAAGAGGATGATCTCCTATTAGAATTTCCGTTAAAGAAGATCCCCGCATGTTTAGCATGATGAGCATTTTCTCTCGCCCTCAGTCCGACCGCTGCTTTCAGAGCTGCTTTTTTTTTTTTTTTTTAATCCTTGAGAAAATGACTGCGACGCTAACTACTTCTCCCTCCACCCATCCTCTATCTCCAGACATCATTAAAGCTAGGCGATAGCCTGGGGCTGCACATGAACCCCTTCTTCAAACTGTACACTTTATCCATAATTCAGCTGTCTTCCCTGAATTATTCAAGCAAATAGTGGGGAAAATAATGGAGTTCGCTGGATCTTACTTACACATAAAACTATTTTAATGTTGATTTGAATTTTTGAGGCTTTCCCAGGCACTGTGGGAGGCGGCTTAAGTAGCACATGTGGCCTCCTTCGCCTGATCAGTCCCTGGGTTCAGGGGCATGGGAGGAGGGGCCGGCTCATAAATGCATTAGCATGGTAGTGGGTGGTAAGTAAATTCAGTTTTGGATTATAGAGACGTATCAATTTTCAATATCAATTTTATTTATTTATATAGCGCCAAATAGATATGAAAATAGAGCGACCCAACTATCCCCACAATGAGCAAGCACTATGGCGACTATGGAGAGGAAAAACTCCCTCGTTAACAGGAAGAAACCTCCAGCAGAACCAGGCTCAGTGTGGGCGGTCATCTGCCTCGACCGGTTGGGGTGAGCAGAGAGAAGGAACATGTATGAACATGATTTGGTTCCCTGGGAAATAGAAAAGAAAACCTAATGAATGTACGTTATGCCGATCAAGCTATCTATCCAAATATTTACATCGTGTGAGGACATGTGGCGTGACATGCAGGGCTCCGGCGCCCTCGGCCCGCAGAGCCTCTGCGGGTTTAAAGGGGACGTGAGGGTAAATGTGCCCCCTACATGATACCCTATCAGAAAAAGGCTGAATTAACATTAGTTGCTTACTTACCATACCGTAAGCCTTGGTGTTAAATCATTTACTCCCTTTGGAGTGGGTAGGGCCATGCAACTTTTATCGCGGGAAAAGAATCAGACGTTCCCCGGATAGGAGAAGGGTGGCTCATGCATAAGTAAAGCATACAGTACATGTTAGCACTATAACCTTGCTCAGGGGTTTTGCTGGAAGCACAGAGCGAATTACTGAGAGGCTTTATACAGTAACGTACAGAGGCTGCGAGCCCCTGCTTTCTAACGGGGCCTTGGGTGGAGCAGGGGCACATCTGAGGGAGACAGAAGAAGTCGGGAGGACACACAGTGTATGTCCTTGGGTCATACACACCAACACACTTCTTCATATTCCCACTTGTGTTTACACTCGCTCAGCATTGGCTTTCTCTTTTTCTGCCTCTCAGAACAGGCATGTAAGTGCACATACACACACGCACACTGCACTTCTATATGAGTAAGAAAACTCTTTGACATATTACATTCCCTAGATGCTAACCTAAACTTGTGTCTAACCTGAGTCTAGTTCTAATTCTGTCCCTCTTCCTTCTGTATTGTTTTCTTAAATTATACGTTTCCTGTATTCGTTACTATTTTATTTATTTATTTATATTCTGAATTGTTCAATTCTGGAAACTCTAAGGGAACCTCCCAAAGGGATCAGAAAGAAAAAAAAGATTGGAAAATATAATCTACTCTAATCCTTAAACATGGTCCTCACACAAATATAAATACCAAATTCCAATATGTTTGGCTTCTAATAATCAGCTTCGGTTTGTGCATAAGAGACAAACAGATGTTTGACCCACTGCTGATTCTCCTTCTCTCTGTGGCCGCAAGTTCACCACCCTCAGGATCACAGACATTTAAATATGGAAAACTAAACATGATCCATAGAAGTCAGACGTAAAGGAGATGCCCTTCTTCCTGGTTTTTATCATTTCAGTCGGTGTCTTTCCCTCTGCCTCTCACCCCACCTGCCTGCTGTGTATCTATAGGTACAGGAGCAGCAAGGGACAGAGTCATGTGAGGAATGGAGCGGTGAACGTGGGAGAGGATGACTGGGGTGTAAAGAGCAGCTCAGAGCGAGGGGGAGCAGAAGATCACGGGGAGGTGGAGAGGAACGAGGCCAGACGTGAGAACTAATTTGACACATTTGCCCAGAATTCCAGCGCCGTCTGCCACTATCAACACGTTTACCCTCTTTGTCTTGTTATCGAGGGAGATGAGGCCTCACAGGTCTGGCTGTGGTCCGGCTGAGCAGAGAAGGTGCTTTCCCTTTAGTGGAGGCAGTCGTCCAAATGTTCAATCTCCCTGTTTTCTCTCCTCATATGGAGGAGAAAGAAAAATGAGACTGGATCATTTCACTGTGCTGAGTGTGGGGGGGGGGGGCGGTCCAGGTTTGCTGGACGTCTGTTTAGATCACACATCATATTATTTGTGATCCTTTTTCTGAAATCCAGTGTCTAATGGTTTCTATGTTTAAACTCCTTCATCTTCAGTTTTCTTAGCAAAGTCATCATGGCTCCTGTCCTGCCTGAGAGGAATTCACATGCTGGCTTTGTTTAGACACACACACATTTATTGTCCTCTTGTATGGGCGTCATGCTGCGACACTATCGGGTATCTAAAAACACAGGGCTGTCCTGCCCAGTCCAAAAATACCCGAGCGGCTGGTGAATGCCATGACTGATTACACCCAGACTGAAACGGGGAGCGGCGTCGTCGCTTGATCTACGTGTTCTCGCTGCGGTGGAGCCTCTATCAACCTTTGTCTCTCCTAATGAGATATTCACAGCGAAACGTTAATTACTAAACACAGGGCCCAGTGGCTTCCAGGACTGACCCCATTCTGATTGATCTTAATAACAATTACTGTAGTTCTGCGTGAAAGTGGGTTAGGAGAAAATGAGGTTGTAGGTTTTTTTTTTTTTTTTTTCTCTGATTCTCAGAGAGTGAACATCCACAACAACAGTGCTGCCAGTGAGCTCCACTCCTCTGTGATGGTTGTTAATACAAGCTTGACAAGGTTCTGTTGTTGTGTCTGCCTGAGAGGTACCAACATGTTTTCTTGTGTTCTCTCTGTAGTGTGTGTGTGTTTGCTAGACGTGTGAGATTGACAGCTATTTGCCGCTGTTCGTTCGGCCCTAAATCCACACACATTTGTGCATGAATCCCGCTCTGTGTGCGTCTTAATGGCAAAGACCTCCTCCGTTGGCTCGGCGATGAATCACAGTAATTGTTCAGCCCACTCTGGGTCTATTCCCTTTGTGCACCTGCCAGCTGGCATCTGGTGCCCACCAACAATAATGTTCACCCTCATGTATGTACGAACACACACACATCACCTTTACATGGGGTTGCCTGTGTCAAGACAACAAACACACTTGTGTATCACATAACTGTACTTGACTTGGAAAAAAACACACAAATAACTATTTCCCAGTTCAGTCATACACACACACGCACGCGTCCTCACATTCCCCCCCCCCCCCCCCCCCCCCCCCCCCCCCCCCCCCCCCCCTCCCCCCCTCCCCCCCCCCCCCCCCCCCCCCCCCCCCCCCCACAGCTCAACGTTTTCTAAATGATCTCATCAGATTAGCCCCAGATTGCTACCTATTACAGCCCCGCTACTTATTTAGCAATTTAGCTAGGGGTAAAATTGCCCCCGCCTGATGGCTAATTTTCAGAGGTGACATTTTGCCACAGCGCCAAGGGGCCGGTGGTTAGATAGACAGGGGGTCCGGCTGTAGAAGGGCCATTAGGGCTAAATGATCCCCTCTGACTGAATTTAGTGACAGGCGTCTTCACATTGTATCATGTGTGGACAGGGAAGTCGGGAAGGTGTGTGAGCTGAATGGCTGTGCTGTTAGCCGCCGCAGGTTCAGGATGAATGTGTCTCAGTCCTGTCTCGGTCACTGTGAAGCAGCTGCCGTTACTGCCGACATCTGACTTCCTTAAATCGCAGCTGTTGTACAGGTGAAGGGACATTGTTTATTGTTTAGCTTTTTCAATTTGAGAAAAAAGATAAATATCATACAAGATAGCAGCGTTTAGAAAACATGTCCTCTGAATCTGACGGCTATTCTGACAGTTTCCTGCCAATTCATTTTGTCAGGAACCTTGCCTCCTCCATGTTAGCGGATGGAACATGGACCAAAACATTGTATAATGCTGTGATAACAGGACGTCAGTGCAGACGCTGACATGAAAAGTGCAGCAGGAAGAAGAGGAGAAACGTCGTCCATATCTATTTCCATTCTGTGTTTGACACTGGTCGAAGTGGTAGCACCAACAGCTGAGCTTCAGTTGCCTGATGGTGTGTTCAGGGCTCCACACTAACAGTATATTTCACCGAGATACCGTGAGGTGCACAGACTAATGACATCTGCTCCAGCAAATGTAATGCTGATGTGAGAGTGCATCAATAATCCCCGGTGAGTTATGAACTGACCATGATCATAGCCCTGCGACTGCAGGAAATCTGTTTGAAGCAGTAAAATATAAAACCATGACATTATAAATATGCGGGCCATTAAAAACAGCCAGCTGACATTGCCAAAAATATCCCTGACACACTGGCCGAGGCAGAAATATGGATTATCGCCTCATTCAAAACAATTCTCTTTTATATCTTTCATGATGTGGAAAACTCCCTGTGCACTCATTTACAACGAGCGGAGCAGCCTGTGCCTCACGGAGCGAACTTTAATCGCTCCATGTTTGTTTCTCCCAGAGATTATTTGTCAGTTTGGATCATATTTATGTTTTATCTATTAAAGATTAGATTTATAAAAATAGTTTTGTCCTCATCCATAAAAAATTAGGCAGCTACTGATGTGTCACCTCAGATTATCAACATTTATTTATTTATCAATTTATAGAGGGACACAATGTCTCTTCCTGGTTCTGCTGAAAGTAGCTAACAGATCAATCTCACCCGAAGGACACAGTATTAATAAATATCCCAAATTCTTAATCTCTGATGATGTCATCAGTGACGATGTCCTCACGCCTCTCGTCCTTTGTGACTCAAACTAAACTCTATGAAAAACTGAGATAGCTGCATCCTTTCTGCACAGGATTGGCTGCAGTGAGCTGCAGTAGTAGCAGAATTGCAGTGTTATGACCCTAATGATCTCCAATTTGAAGATCCCTGAGGACCTCAGCTGTGTCCAGGGCCAGACGTATTGGCCTGTGATGAGCTAAACCAAGCCTATTTACCTATGCTCTGTCTCCCAGACTAGAACAGCCAGCTCCACACAAACACATGCATAATGGAGAAATAATGGAATCTTCAAATAATTTGTTTGGGCCAGGGAGGAAGGCAGAGGGACGGAGAGTCGGAGGCTGGCCCTCTAAATGACATGCCCTGGTGGCCTAACACGATTAGAATTTAAACTATGAGACTGTCGAGCTCTTCTTCGGGGGGGGTCTCGATGAAATATTGAGATTGCCGCCGTGGCTTCTGCTCTCTTCCCGCGACATTCCCTCACTCTGACACTTGTCTGCCAATCAAAGTGACGGACAGCTAACACGGGCGGAACAAAGACGGGGTCCGCCGAGCCAGTTTGTTTCAGTCGCTGCGGCGACGAAGGAGGTTGAGTGACACCTCAATGACCGGAGACTCGCTGGTGGACTGAAGGGATGTCCCGCAGTTTATTAAGTGGTAAAAACATGTGGTGGAAACATTGTCAGACTCTGAGAGTCCATGAGACGGAGCCGCTGACAACGACATTTACGACCAGAGAGCAGCAAGCTATATGTCCTGATCCTCTGGATTCAGCCCTGTGCTGCCATGTGAGGGCTGATCTCTCTCTCTCTCCTCAGAAAAGGTGTCGGGTGCAGAAGCAGAAACTCATGATTATTTGAATATTTTCTCCCTCATGAATAATAGAAAGGTATTGCTTGCTGGACGGGGCTCGGTATGTGTGGCGATACCTGTGCTCACACATGAACTACAGAGCAGGAGTGTGTGTGTTCGGACATGCACATTGATCTGTGCATCATTCCCCACGTGTGTTTACTCGTGGCACTTGTATGCATTTTATTGTGTGTGTGTGTGTGTCGAGGTTAAAAGGTTGCCAGTCTCCGTCCTCCAGGGTTTCAGGCTCGCAGTGAACATATGTTTGTTCCTGTGATCTCTCAGCCCACCGGCCACGCAGGCTCTCAGCGCGCGTCCCCTCAGACTCTGCCGCTGCCAGGACAGCAAACATGTTGATGTGGATTCTGAGTGAAGACGAGGAGCCACATCCAAAGAGGAGCTGGAGCAGCTACTTAAAGCATAGACGTTTGAGGTTTACAGCCCCAGTCCGCCCCTTCCACCTAGAAATGATGGCTCGCCTTCAAATTGTGGTCCATGTAGTTGAGTGTGTCTGATCCAGATTAGATTATGGATCATGTGTATGAGTGGAGTGCGTGGGCTGAAATCGGAAAATAGACCATGTGGAAGCTGAAGGTTGTGCAGAGAAGACGGAGGAGCTGTGTGGGTCTGAAACCTGGTTCAACATAGTTTCTAAGGACCCAGAATAAAAGCATATAGATGGTTTATTTTAAATACAGAAACTATTCCACGTATATTAAAACAAAAGAGCCGTACACCTGTTGAAAAAGAAAACAATCCCCAAGAGAATCTGAAGTGAAGCTCAAATGATTGCTCTCCCTTCAGTGTGCCTGAGTTTGCGTTTCATCAGTGGAGTTATTGTGAGTTTACTGGTCTCACAGGAACTCCGCCGTGCCTCAGATCAAAAGTTTTCCTCTCGACAGAGCTCCAAACTGAGACTTCAGAGTGCCGCTCCGATAAAGACATCCAGGCGGCTTTCAGTGGAAGTCAAGTCACATTTGTGCTAACGTGGCCTCAATACGTTCAGAGAAAATGGAGGGCTGCAGGAAGAGAGAGGAAGGGAGGAGAAAGAATGAGGAATGGCCAGAAGACAAGTAAAGGAAGGAGCTGCTTCTTACTCGTCTGATTCTAATTTGGATGCAAACTGCCGGCTGATGTCACAGCGGAGTGGCGTGTTGCTGGAGGAGGAATCCAGGAGGAGACACGGCTGGACAGGTGCACAGCAGAGTTTATCTATGATGGAACATGGACGGCGGCGCACATGGCGGCGGTCATACATGATGTCGTGCGGCACAAGCCTCAAGTTGAATGCAGAGCTCAGGCGCTGTTACTGCCAAGAGTCTCCTCTTTCCTTTCATCTCCTTCCCCTTTTTCCTTGCACACTTCTGATTCTAATTCATCCCCACACTCATTCATTCTTTCACTTGTTTCTGTTTGTCTTTGCTCTGCGTCTTTTTCCCTCCGCCCGGCCCGGCCCATTTCTGGGCGGCGTGCCACCGTCCCGGCCGTCACATCTGCTGATGATAAGTCTAATTTCACTCAATTGCCGTTCATTAACAAATAATGTTCCGCAGCCCGTTTATTTGCAGCACCACGGCAAAAAATGTGACAGCTAACTGTTTTCCTCTTGTAAATCAGCATGTGTAGCATTCCCGCCGACACACACGTCTCCTTCACTGTGTCCCCATCTGATGATGTCAGAGGTGGACTGTGGGGTTTGGGGTTGGGGGCGGCGTATGGCTAAGTGACTGCAAGAGCCCACAGTAATCCCTCTGTTCAGGATGGGGCCCGCTGGGGCCCAATGAAAGATGTAATAGGATCCCTCTGTAGGACTGCTTCCCCTGCAGGGTTAGAGATTAACACTAGTGTCATATTCAGCTTTGTCTGCCAGAGCTGGACCTCTCTGTCACACTCCCTAACAAGCCTGAGCCCCTCGCAGATTCCAGACCAAATACCCACTTATGTTACTACTGTGTACTCGGCATTGTATATGTATATTGTTACTAAAAGCTTCTAAGCACTAGTGTTTTAATCACGGGGGAATATGTTTAAGGCATATTTTGTCCCTGATTGAAAAACATAGATTCTACTTTGTACTTCATTTCATCTTTTGACCCAAGTGAGCAGCCAAATCAGCAGCCGTGACAATCGAGGCCCTCCCTTGTGCGTCTTACTTGTTTTTCCAGGTCTCTGCCAAAGAGTAAAGGCCCCACAGCGTCGTTTCCTTTATGCTGATGACGTCTGTGGAAAATCGGAAAACAGGCAAAGTGGAGGCGCTGGGTGACGGCTGCCGATGCCGTGTCAAACCCTGCTGAGACACATCGACGATCCCCAACGTCATCAGGGCACAGGACGGATTAGTGCGATGTTTTAAGTGTCAGTCAGCCAGGGCGTGAGTCAGGGCCCGTGGCTCAATATTTCAGATGCCACTTGTTTGAGTGAGAAAAACACACACGGACATGAAGAGAGGGCAGGCTCGGAGGGAAATAAAAAATA
This sequence comes from Pseudorhombus dupliciocellatus, assembly GCA_016785235.1. Taxonomy (NCBI): domain Eukaryota; kingdom Metazoa; phylum Chordata; class Actinopteri; order Pleuronectiformes; family Paralichthyidae; genus Pseudorhombus; species Pseudorhombus dupliciocellatus. Next base: position 758,003 of record JAFBJW010000033.1, read on the forward strand.
AGGAGATGCTAGGCTGCCAGCGCTCGCTGCCAGCAGCACTGGAGCCACTAAAACAGCAGCTTTGACCAGCTTCAGTGGCAGCGTTTACAGAGAGAGGCTGAGCTGTGGCTTCTGAGTAGAAACCCACTCTACTGCAGTTTGGCAAACCCCCTGGACCTTTACAGCGTGAGTGCGTGGACTCTCCAGGCCTGGACAGGCTTCAGAGGAGCGTGTGTGTGTGTGTGTGTGTCAGTGCATGGCCACAGCAGTCTGGCAAACCAAACTTGCATACGTGCACATACAGACTTAGTTGTGGGAAAAGTCTTGTAACACGTGTGCGTGCACGCACGCACACACATGCAGCCAGACGTGCACACCCAGTCAGGAGTCAGCTGTCTACCCCTGCTTCTCAGCTCATTAAACCAAATCCCAGGGACTGGACTGAAGAATTTAAATGAGACCCCCCCCCCCACCACCCCCCCTCACGACACCACCTTCTTTGATGTTCTGCCCCTTTCAGTTCACCGTAGCCGCTGCTGCTCTCCAACAGGTAAAACGGCCTCCGTGTGGCCTGCTGCACCTTTGTGTGTCGCACCAACGACGGCCGCCCCTTTCGGCTCGCTCTCTGACCTTGGGGCTGGAGGGGGGGAACTTTTTAAACCTTGAAATTGTATACGTGTAAATCCGACAAAAATCCCCTGCCCAACACTCCCGCCCACCCAGCTGGTGGTTTTCTGTGCCTTTTAGCTCCAGGTCCCCACGGAAACTGGATAACAGCCGTGTTTAGAGGAGCTGGGGATTCAGTTGGGACAACAGGGGGAGCCTGATGGGCCAAGGGACCGTCCACAGTCTCCTGCGACAGTAAGTGGAGAGAGAGAGAGAGAGAAAGAGCAGATTAGAGCCTTTGAATGGAAGAACTTGAGGTAACTGTTTTTCAAAGGAGGCTGATCCTCTTATTTACCTCAGTTCCACTCTGGGGTAAAAACACACAGTTGCATCGCTTGATTTTGTGTGTGTGTGTGTGTGTGGAGTGAATTCCACGATCCTCTCCGTTCACAGCCCTTTAACCCAGTTCAGTGTCCTAAACTTTACTCTGAGACACAATTAGCTGTGATTGAACTGGAGTGATACTGCACTGTGGCTGCTGGTAAAGAGGGGATGAGGAAAACAGTGTTTATCTGAGGGGTTTTAACCTCTTAAAGTGGTGTTTTAATGTGCCTACTCGTGGTTTTGACAGCTGCAGAAGTCATTGAAGAAGACTTGAGTGAGCAGTTGTCTCTCTTCAGGAAAGTCCAACACTCTCCAGTGAGAAGCTGCCTACAGACTGTGAAGTGAACTCTGGGCACTTTCTGGAACTTTCCCCTGGTAAAATGTCCCAAAATATCCCAGTGAGCCCACGTGAAGAGACAGATGATGACGGAACGAGAACGGAAAAAGAAAGGCCCTGATGCCGATGAAGGTTTAATCTCAGGGCTGATGCTGACATTATCAAATGAGATACAAGGACAGTGAGAGACAAACGAGAACGCTGGCACACGTGACGTCCTACTTCCTGAATGCTCCACACATGTTCCTGAGGTGAACACGTCCGTGCTCGTCACATGTGGAAGGCAAACTTTATTTTCAGGAGTTCATGTCTGAAAACTGATTCATGCGTCTTACCTTGATGGTTGTGATGACCGCTGTCTGAATTATTTTCATTGTTCCCTGATTTAAAACCTAAGGAAATGTACAGAAGCAGCTGTGTACATCAGGCATCTCCATTTCTTCTTCTTTTTTTTCCTCTGCTGTGAACTTCATAAGACATCCGTCCCCCTCCCTCACACGTGACCTCCGAAACAACCTTGATTCTTCCTTTTTCGCTGTTTGCCAAACATTTTTTGGAAGAGGCCATCCCTGGCTTTGTCTCTATGGAAGCATTCCTACCCCCCCTCAGCCAGGCATCATCCAGCAGCCTTCGCTCTCTGTATCAGCTTTTTGCCAGGGATTTGCCTCCTCAATCCCACAAATCAACAGAGGATAGATGCCTATTGTGCCTAATCAAAGCACTTCCTCCTGGGGTAATCCCTCAATTTGAACAGGAAGAAAAGCCCAATGAAGGGGGGAATGTTCTGGATCAATCCTATGAAGAGCCCATATTATACACTCTCATTTAGATTTCACCAAAGACACACAGCCAGCAAGCGTTCTTAACCCCCCTGCTCCCCTCCCCTCCCACCACCTCCGACTGCTCTCCTTTCTGTTTGTGTTTATCTTTATTTTACTTCCCTTTCTCTCCTATTTATCTGTTTGCCTTTGGTGGGATTGTGAGCGAGTGTCCTCGCGCGGTGGCTGGTTCGCACGTGGGGGCTCTTTCTGCGCTGCTTGTTTACCGGAGGCAGGCTGAGGATGATTGACTTGTTGCCGTCGAAAGCTGGTCGGTACAGTGGCTGTGCGATGACAGGAGCGTCGACCTAGATGTTCTCAGCTGCGCGTACACAAAGACCCAGCTCTCGGCAGGGAGGTGGAGATGTAAATACGCGTGTCAGGTTAGCTTTAGCGAGAACTCTGCGTTTGTCATCCTGGTCATTCATGCTCAGATAAGTCGGAGATCTTTTTTTGAATTCCGTGTTTACCGCCTTTCTCAAGATGGGAGATCATCTGAAGAATTTCTTTTCCATTGGTTATAAACCCTAATGTTCAGCTAAATATTGCGACCTGAAATCCTTCAGTCAGAACCTGAGATGATTCCTCTCTAATCGGACACTATTTCATGAGCAGCTATCTGCAGATGACTGGATCGTTGATGGGGGATTTGCCGTTGAACAGATCCGTCAGTCAGACAGAGTGTTCTGTTAGAACTGCTTCACACAGATGATGTGTTTGTTCATGTGTTGTGTTGACAGGTGGGTTTATGGTTCAAACAATATCATCTGATTGATATGTGGTCCGATTATTTTGACAGGAGTGGGAAAGTGTCATTCTGTGAAAAGACGTTTATAAATAAAATAATGTTTAAATAAAGCATATTTCCTCACCCATGACCACCCAGCCTAATCTGCACCCATCAGCAAACACATGCACGTGTGCTTTGACTCTATTATTTTACACGTGTCCAATCCACCAACATGGGGGAGGGATGAGCTGTTGTTATCATTTGAAATACTGCTTTAAAACAAAAATGTGTTTTTGTGTCCGTAGCCTCAGTGGACCTCATTTCACTGGTTTTGTTTACCTGCACAAACAGTTTTATTATTTTTATTTACACACATACAAAACATCATAAAAGCCATGAAACATAATAAGAAATGTGCATGTAGAGGTCAGGAAGCAACAGGCTTACACACTGGAAAACAAACAAGTCATCGAAAATAATATTAAATCGGACAATAAACAAGAAAAAAATACTCATAAAATGCAGTTGTTTTTATACTGCAATGAAGTTTTTATACTGTACCTACACCTCCATGATAAAGTGCATAAATATACTGCTGCTTTCATTCCCCACCTCCTCCTCTTCTCAGGTTTCTTTAATAAGTTGCTTTGTCTAGACGCTGCAGGAGTTTCTGTGGTGTCTGTTTCTACACTTTAAGTAGCTGTTGTGGTTTGTCTTAAAGACAGCTGCTGTTGGTTTCTCTTGAGAATCATCTCTTACTCTTTTAGACGGAGTAATCACACACATAAAGGTAAAAATTATAATCACAACAAATTAGTCATTTTGTTATTTGGTGTATTAATGCCTTATTAATTACATTTTATAATATCTGACCTTGTTTTTTTTTCTCTATGGATTCACTGAAGCCCTCACTCTGGGTTGTGTTCATGGGCGTTGCGTCAGTCGATGTCACTGAACAAAGCTGACAGAACATGACCTTTACCGGAGTTCTGAGGTTACTCTTCTCATGCGGAGGAAGTCAAAATAGATGAGTGGATTAAGTGAGAGCCGGCGTCCCTGGAGACTCATTAGAACAGGAGAGGAATAAGCAGAGGCAGTGAGAAAGCGGGACCGATCCCAGCTGGACCGACTTCCCTTCACATCTGACCTCATCACTAGGAAAGACTTCACGGACGTCCATCTGGTCAGACACTCAGCGCAGAGCTGACCGCAGAGCAAACTCACCACTGTTCATCTCAACATGAAAGCAGGAGAGTGACAGGTGTTTATAAGTTAGCGTTAAAGTTAATGTGATGCTTGGTCTGGTTCTGGTAGAAAAGTTATATATATGTATTCAGTATTCAGATTTGAGTTTGGTTGTTATCGGCCTCGCTTCCTGGAGTCTACGTCCATTTTTCTAAACAGTTTCTAAACAGAGCAACGTAAACTGGTATAACTGTATAACTGTAGCACCCAGTCTGGCCCAAGGAAGGTGCTGCTCAGGGTGCTGTCACTGGTTGTCTGTGTGACCCTGGCTGCAGCTTTGCTCAAGGGCATCTCAACTGTGATCGAGGAAGGACAAGGGAATTCTGTTTTAGACTTGAAAGAGGCAAAGACGTTATAGCAAACGGCTGCAGCTCTGAATGACTGTATCTTCGATGACGTGGTGAGCAAAGAACAGAGTCACAGAGCTCACACACTGGTCTGAAGTCCCTGTGCATCCTCAGCCGGCTGCCATGTGTGGCCCAGGTTGTGATGATGTGATGGATGATGTGAGTAATTCTCATTCACTGGGAAATGGCACATTAACATTTATGACTTTGTGAGAGAGGCATGAGTGGCTGCGTGTGTGTTGTTGAACACAGCCTTCTGTTGAAAGCAGTTTAATTCCTGAATTACGCAATCCTCATATTTATATATAAATATATATATATACAGTACATTATATATGTATGCCTTATGAAAGAGAACACTTGCCTGCTTTATTCTCCTGCTGGCTTGCACTTTGAGTAAATGCTGTAAATTTTTAGTCCAACTCCTCGACTCCTCAGCTTCCTTCATGTAGAGGACATTTTTCTTCTACTTTACCGGCAACGGGGTAAGACCCATGGCTTCGTCTAAATTCCCTCCGTCGGCCTCCGAACACAGACCCCTCTCTGGTGAGTGTGGCTCTCTGGGGCCCACAAGTGTCCCAATCCCTTCCTCTGGCCTCGGTCTCTAACCTAGATCAAATGTTAGGCTTTAAAAAGCTAAAGTTTGATGTGGATGAGCAACTGCCTATGAAACACTTTAATCCGCAATGCTGTAATGTATTTAATTTCACACCCTGTGATGGTGTTGCCCCTTCTTAGGATTACCCAAGGGAAGCAGGGGGTTGGGGGTGGGGGCACGAGGGCAGAGAGAGTAGCGGGGCAGTGACTGAAGCCGCTCGCAGGAGAGAACAAGACTTAAGAAAGACAGAGGGAGGGAGAGGCGAGCCGAGGGAAGGTGGGTAATGAGAGTAAAGAACAGAGCGAGATGCAAGGAGACAAAATAAAGCAGCAGAGGAGTGAGGGTGAGAAGTGAGGGGGAGGGAAAAAAAAAAAAAGCATTTCCAGAACCGAGGAGAAATCTCGCCATGGAGCCGGCTTCACGGAAAAAAAGAATGCCCCTTTACAATTTGGAATGCTTGTATTCAAATAGGAGGTCGGAGCTTTGGAGCCCGAGGGATGCAGCTATATCTGCATTGTCACATCCCCCCCTGCTTGGATAAGGGGAAAAGACACCCTGGCAAATCCCATTGTCGAGCTTGGGAGCTTCATAAAAGTTAAGGAGCGATGGATATAGTGTTGGCCCCCTTATGAGATGAGGATCTATCCGGCCTGGCTTCGGAAGCCCGAGACGCATACGCAGGGATATTGGAGGCAATAATTCCCCGGGACGGGAGCACACACAGGCTCCTTTATATCGCCCCCTAATATCCAATTTACGGGCTCAGGCCCTCCGCCAGAGCAGCCCCCGAGAACTTAGAATGCACAAACGCCAGCGTGAGATGGAATTAGGGCCAAGTTCTCTTTTCTTCTGTTTGCCAAAAGTTTGAGGCTTACAGAAATATGAAACTGTTTTTCTCTCTCTCGCCCTTCCTCCTTTTCCCTCTCCTTCCCTTCCTCCTCCTCTTCCTCCCCCTCTGTCCATTAACCCAAATCATCCATTAAATAGACGAACGCAATAGATCAGTTGGTGCACGGATAGGAAAAATAAATATGAAAAGGTCCCTGTGTGTCATGTGACAGGCTTTCAGCACACAGTTAGAAACGTGGGAAGTGAAATGCTCTAGTCAAATTTTGGGTTGAATTTGGGGAATCTTGGGCATTTTGTCTTTTGTGAATTATTCTGAAGGGTTAGTTTTATTCTAACCATCTATTAAAGGTGTATGACATTTAATAAACAACTCCATTTCAGCCAGCAGCAAATCAAATCAAAAACAGAGGCTTCATTCATTCCTCTGATTTATGACAGATTTCTATCCTCAACATTTATCTTGTCATGTATGGATGTGACATCACCCCTTACGGTCATGTGATTTCAGTCATATGATGGCCATGCTAAGTTAATTTAACTTTTTGACTCGATTTTGTTAAAAACAGGAAATAAACTGGAGAGTGGCGCTCAGGTGTCCCACATTCTGTCCCCAGATCCACCCTGTGTCTCTGGACATCAGTCCGTACAGGGGGCATTGCTGCCATGCCACAGTCTGTAAGTGAGAGAGGTTTCATCCTTCAAATGAGGAATGCAGTGGAGTGAGGAAGGAGGGGGGGGGGGGGGTGTATTTAGGGGTTTGGGTGAGGGGGGGGGGGGGGGGGGGGGGGGGGGGGGGGGTGTATTTAGGGGTTTGGGTGAAAAAGTAAAAGTTAGAAAGTGTATACATCCTTAAGAGGCGTGATGCTCCCCCTCTGCTGATCTCCTTATCCTCTCCTTAGCCTCCCTAAGCGGTATGTGGCGCGCGCGCACACACACACACACACACACACACACACACGCACACACAGTGACTTTCCCTCGGCTCTCGCTGGATGAATCTCCCCTGAACCTTGCCAGCCTTCCCTGCCTGTGGATGTATTTACTCATAACAAGGGCTTAGGCCAATAAGAATATATGGTGATTTATACTGTGCCCAGCCGGGGATTGTGTTGCCCTGATGCGTCTGATGTATTTTACACTTTGCTAAACTCTGACACCTCCGTGGATAAAATCCTCCCCGCACTCTGTCCCGTGCAGCCCTGCGTCTCCGCCTCCTCGCAGCTCTGCACCGAGCGACAATAAAACAACGTGTGACAGAACTTTGACGCGTCGTGGGACGCTTGGCAAACTGCTTACATCGCCTCTGAGTCATGATACACCGGAAATAATGATGCATCAGCCCCATTATATCCCAAGATACTAAACAACAAAGTACACAGTACGCCTGAAACCGACGAGCTCTGCAAACCGCAGAGATGCCATCACACTCTTTCATTTAGGAAGTGAGGTGCGTTTATTTAAAAGTCATAGAAACAAGTTCAGCGTGAGGAACAAGCTTTTATGATCATAAATCTAAAAACACTGATGGAGGGCCCCTCGTCTCAATCTAATACTTCTACCACTTCTCACAATAAAACCACCTCAGTATTTCCTCTGTATCATTTTGGTCGATTTGAAAACTTAATAATTTAAAGTTACAGCGTGTATGGTTTTATGAATCCTTTGTGTTTCATTCGTGATTTCACTGAATGGAGGGAGACAAATTATTTTGAGTGTGATCTGAAATTTATCCTCTAACACCTTTTCATACGATTTGAAGCCAACAGTTTTAATCGTTTGAGCTGTAACCTCAGATGACCTCTCTCACTGGCAGTTCATCTTGAAATCTGCCTCCATCCTGGTTTACCAGGTCATTCTGGCCAGTCTGCGCACGGCTCTGCATCTAAGGAGCTGCTGCTGATATTCTCCCTCTACCTTCCTGTGAAAGGTCAGGCAGAGTGTGCCCAAGTCATAAAAATCCCCCATCTCATTATTCCAGCATCTCTCCAGCCGGTGGCAGGGGTGCAGTGCGGTGGAAATGGAATGATATATCGGAGCTGGTCAATAGTCAATCTATAATGACTGTGTTGTTGAGCTTTCATTTTAGAATAATTTATATCCTGGCTGATCAATAACTAATCTTGGGCCATAGTCAGCACTGAAATAAAGAGGAGAATGATGACGGCAGGGGAGAGGCTCTGCTGGAATGTGTGGGAAACCGATGCTCCCACAGCCAACACACACACACACACACACACACACACCGGCACGTACATAGAAGTAGATCATCACAAAACCTAAAGAGTTTGGGGAGGAATTGCAGTTTTTTGGGACATGTTTGATTTTGTTTGATTATTATTATTGTCACATTTAATTATTTCAGTGTGTGTATGTGTGTGTGTTACCTTGTGTTGTGCATCAACATGTACATGTGCAAGTGCATGAATCTGTAAACTTCAGAGCATATGTGTCTGTGTCATTTTATGTTTACCTGTCAGTGTGTGTGTGTGTGTGTGTGTGTGTGTGTGTGTGAGTGTTGGCCTGTGGAGTTTAGGGGGCTGAACCCTCTGCCCTCAGATTAGCCCCTGGTTGATAGGATTAGGCTCTAATGACTGGGACTTGGAAGACAAAGGGAGTTTCTGCAAAGAGGCTTAGATATGGAAGAATTAGCAGCAACCTTCCATTGCTCTTTCTTTCTCTCTTTCTTGTCTTTTTCTCCTGCCTGGTTCACTCCTTCTCTCTCTCCGTCTTTATGACCTTTCCTCTCATTGTCTCTTGCATACACATTGTCACTGACGCTTTCTTCCAGCTGTCTCTCGCACGGCAGAATGTGAGCGCCCGTGACACTCAAGAGTTTGATTTGAACACTGTCTTTATTTTTTAATAGAATAAAAAATACTTAAAATGTATTTTCAGATAATAACATCACCACGTATCTGCTCAGTTTAGACTTTGACGTCGCAAATGTGAGTCAGCGTCTCAAATGCATTTTTCTCCTCATGCATTTTTTATCAGTGTCCGAGTTTCTCACATGACGGCGCAGGTCCTGTCCTTAGTTTGCATTTATTTCTGCAGCTGGTTCCACAGCTGGCTTCTTCTTCAAAAAAAAAAAAATCTGCGTCCTTCAAATTCTTTTTTTTATATGTTCAAGAACAAAAGGAGCAGATCAGGGCGTTTTAAATTCTTCAGGGTCTGAATGCTTCACACTGCCGGAGTCAGGATTCCTCACGCTCCAGACAAACTTTCTGAATTCACGAGGGAGAATCAAACATCTTGAAGCCCTTTGATACGATTCAGTGCCGTCAAATCACTGTCAATACCGAGCAGCGCCGCGGTGCAACCAGCACTGGGGTTTTGGATAGTCAGGCTTATTAGCCTCTATGCTAAATGGTCTGATGCTCCAAAGGCCCTCCTCAGGTTCTAATTGCCCCGGTCTCAGATGCTCTGTGCTCTGAGGGGGCGCGCCAGCCGAGATGCAACACAACAACAGCAAAAGAGAGGGATTTAGGAGATTTTCTGCCAGCTTACGTAAGAAGAGTGGAGACCGGCTCCTTTCGGTCGGAGACGAGAAGATGCATGCGTGTTTGGTGTGCACAGATAAAACCATCGGTGGATGAAACCATTAGAGGAGTGCTGCTAAATAAGCCCTGGTATTTTAATTTGGAGCAGAGTGCGTGTTGTGTTCGGAGAAGCCGAGGCGGGGCCGTGTCAGAGGAAAACGGCGAGGGGAGCGCTGAAGGAGGATGGAGGGCGGGGTGGACGCTGCGATTTGTTTGGGAAGTCATGTACGGTGGTGTGAGTCTGAGGGCCGAGTGTTGGTTTACTGATCCCCAGCTGGGCTCTAATCCAGCCGACATTCATAAACCTGACTGGGCAGAGGAGGCAGAAGCACTGGCATTAGCACGAAGGAGGCACTGGGAGTTTGTCCACAAGCCAATCTCCTGTCAGTCCTAATCCAGTTACTGAACTGGGCTTTTAGTTTATTTAGTTTCTTGCCAAATCATCACCTGAAGTTCATCATTAAGGAGAACACAGAGTCCTTGTAGCAGCTGGGGGCGTAAGTGACCCATCACCCTTTCAAAACACACCCGGAGGATGTTTACTGTTGTGTTTTTAATTACTCTCTGGTGTTCTTGTTGATTTTACTGTTCTTTACTTTCCCAAATATTCCTGGAAAAGTCATAAAACGTGCACAAAAGGTGACCAATAATGAAACTAATTTAGCTTGATGTGTTAATACTTCACTGTGGGTCCCAGCGAGCAGTTCAAAGCCGGGATACGGAGGTGGGATCTGTGCGGCAGCCTCGGCTCGTGTCAGAGGTCGCCACATGCACAAATCCTCAAAGCCGAATCAACTGCGTTTACAGTGTAATAACAGTGACATCATGCAGTTTTCCTGACTATTCCCTGAGTTATGTTGAGTCCAATTTGCCCTAAAACACACACACACACACACGCACGCACACACACACGTCTCCCCTGCGTTGTACACCCGCAGCCTTTTATCTTGAGCTGGGCAGCAGATGAGGACCATATGCAACCTCGCTGCAATTATAGTGTGGTGAATTGGAAGAACAACGAGAGGGCGTTTTAACGGAGCAGTAAACGCAGGTAAGGGCCTTTATTCAGCCGGATCAGGTTGCACTGATGTTGTCAGCTGGAGACTGGCTCTCAGACAGGCCCAGAGAGAGTGTGTGTGTGTGTGTGTGTGAGATCGATACCTCAGCCGTCTGTGTACGAGAGGAGACGTTCACCTGTGTTTCCTTGAGGAGTATTTGGGCCTGTCTGCGGTCTGTGGAACTCTCTGGAACCGCACGTGTCACGCATGCTCACAATTTACCTGTCGGAACGTCTGAGGGAAAATCGCATGTGATCTGTAATGGTTCTGGACAAGCGACCCCACCAGACTCTTTTCCAGTGCCTGCTGGGTGAAAGGTCAATCCCTAAAATGTTTATGTGCCGCCCTGTGATGTTGACTCTCGCAGATTAACCCGTGCAGCCCCCAAATCACTGCCACCTTTTTTATTTAGGTAAGAAGGTAAGAAGCTAATCTGCTTCTACAGACACAGCTCAGGGATATTTGGGAATATTTCTCAGCAGTGAGTGAAACTAAGTATTTGGATCATTTCAATGTTAATGTCAAACTATAGTTTAAAACTTGTAGTTTTTCAAGTTAAAGTACTCATGCATATTTAACCTTAGGATGGTTTTACTTCTAGTGGTGGAGGAGCTAGTTTTAGTTGCAGACCATTTAGTTTAACGAACACTGCGGCTGATGAGGGTTCGATTCCAGAGTTCGGGGGAAAGTGACAGGAACTGGGAACGCGAGCTCCTCCTGCAGTGGAAGCTCTGGTGGTTTGGTGGCGAGGAGCGAATCCAGGCGCAGTGTTATCACTGCTAACATGTCAGTTCACTCTCTCACTGGGTTTTTCTCTTTTCCTCCCCGGTCGGAAAAGCACAAGTGGTTCGGCCGTGGCTGGCGCTCCGTTCCTCTCTCTGTTGGATGAAACATATAACATATTTACAGCCTGTTTTCCAGTTGACTTGTGTTTATTCAAGAAGCACCTCGTCTTATAATAAATGATGTGTGGAGAGAGAACATGTGACGTCGCCAAACATTTCAGGGACAGCGGATGAAAAACACCCGTTTTAATTATTTGTTAGAGCGCCCCCACCCCTCTGAGTTTGTTTGTTTGTTTCTTGTCAGCAACATGTTGGGAAAGGCTTAGAAAGGCTTGATGAGGCTGATGTGTGTGTGTGTGTGTGTGCGCGCTGAGGACCACTGTTGTTTTTTAATTTCTGTACTTTATGTATTTACAGAATTGTCTTTTTTGCCCTGAAGCCGAATCTGTGGACGAGACCTTCTGCCCCTTAACTAATTAATTCTTTCCTCACTTGCTTTTGATGGTATTTATTTAGTACAGCTTGTGTTTAGAGGCAATTATAATGACAAATAACTCAATGAGAGTTTATCAGATCAGTGCGACCTTAATTTAAAGACTTAACTTTCCCATTTAATACAAACCACCCTGACCTTCTCGGGGGAAAGAGTTTGGTTCCTATAAATAAAGAAAAAAAGAAAGTGAAGAATTTCTATTGAAGGAAACACTATGGTAACAGTTTCAGGTGCACGTCCTCCGCTCTCTGCTGTTAGACCTTCAACGATGAATTATAAAAAAAAAAACGTGGGAGGAATAATTATCTGAGACAGGTGTGGTATAATGTGTGATAAACAGAGGAGGAGAGAAAGAGCGACAGAACAAAGAGTATAAAGATAGAAGTGTCAAACGTTAGCGAGTGCCAAGTTGTCTGTTGTTGTCTTTTGATGGTTATGACACTTGTGATAATTAACAAAAGTGGAATAAATTTACAACATATTACGTTGCCTTGATTCTTTGACAGTTGGCATTTGAGTTTAAAGGAACTTTTGACAGAAGAAAAGTTTCTTTGTTTGAAAAGACCTTTGTGATTTCTTTTTTTGGTAATTTTTATTACAAAGGAGAAAAACGGTCGCTTCCATTTACTGCAGCGAAGCCTGGGTTAGTGCACGGCACGCGCAGTCTCGTGCACTCCACGGTGCCTCTGACGTTTGCTGCTGTGACAGGGATTCATGCTCTCAGAGCCTCTTCAGTGGGACCCTGCGGCCTCGTGAGCCATGGACCTGAGAGGATGTGACCGCTGACCTCTGGGTGAACCTGGGCAGAGATAACTTTGTTTGGGGGCCGGTGCTGCGGCTGCAGGTTCACCGCCGCCCGCTGCAGTCAATCAGCGTGTTTGGTAATCTGATTCACCGCTGTCAGGATGGACGAGTGCCCCCCCGCTGAACTGGAGCACAAGTATCTGAGCCCACATGCTAAATATTTGCTTTCAGTTCCGTCTCAACATTTTACCGACTGATTAGGATTTATTTTGAAGTCGGGCTCCTAACAATCCCCGGGCCCACCTTTTATCTGACGCTGTTTCGAAGCGCCTGACTCACCCTGACCTGAGTTGTGTTTAGATCAAACACGTGAAAAACGACACACACGTTCAAAACCCGTCCTTTGGTTGTCTGCCTGTTTCTGAAAGTATATTTTCACAAATCTGTGGTTGGTTTTTCCAAATCAGTAGCAGCCCCGTGCCTGGGTACATGTCACATGTGATCTCTGCGGCCTTGTGCCGCCCCCCAGGAGCGGCCACTGTCCACCAGAGGACCTGAAGGCAAGCAGTCACTGAAACTTTCAAATGGAATACAATGATTATTATGAAAGTGATATTTTGAAAATTTTATTTTTGTGTTTTTGCATCTTTTTCTTTGCATATTCTGCTTTACAAAAATTGCAGAGTTGCAAAAAGAACTTTATTTTCATTGTGTTATTGTACAACATCACCGATATTTTAGATATTGTTGCTGTTGTTTACGTTGATACTATTGATCAATTCATATTTGTATATTTTGTTTGTTTGGTATCTACTTTTTTCATATTTAAAAAAAACTTTGCTACATTTTTTCCATTGCTAGAATTGAAAATTTCAATCTGAATGCGTTTTTTTTTTTTTTTTGTTACATATCGTGTGTGTGTGTGTGTTTTGACTGCACTCTCATTGTGACCATGTGTTTATTGCAGATACAGCTCAACCACAAGCCAAACGCTGGTTGTGGTGAAGGTTTTTTTTATTCCACCAGCCGCTCTGGAAAGAAAGTGGCCATCACAGGGAGAAATGGTTTCACTCTGAGAATCATAAAAAAAAAAAAAGGTTCCTCTGCACTGACGCTGGAAAGTCTGAAGAAAGGAATCAGCGTGATTTTAGGAAGTTCAGTATCTGTCATTTTAAAGAAACACGTCCTTCAAACGCTCTGTCAAAACCAAGGTCTGTGCAGAGCCTGCAGAAGCTGGAGTGCATGGTGTTTAAAGTTAGATGTTAATATCTATTGTCATTTTCTGAAATGTTATGGCTCTCTCATTGGGAATCAGAGCCCTGCTGTTTCTGGCTGGTTTATTAGCACCAGGCTCTGCTGTGCTCCCAGGCCACTCTGCGCTCCAGCCTAAACTCACACCCATCCAGGAAAAGATGAGTCTTCACACCTCTTCTGCAGCCTTCCCTCGCTCCTCGCTTCCTATCGCTCTGTTTTTCTTTTTCTTCCCCTCCCTCCTGGTTTTATAGCCCGGCTCTGACACCCAGCTTTTTCCAGCCCTCCTCATCATCATCATCCCTCATCTCCCCTTTTTTCTCACACTCCTCTGTCCCTCCTTCCCTCTCTCTCTTTCTCTCTCTCTCTCTTTAAGGTGCTGATCAATTCACAGCCTCAGCAGGAGGTGTGACAACCCCCCCATCCTCAACCATCCACCCCCTGCCACCTTCACCCCTCCACTGTCTCCCTTCCCTCGCCCAAAACCTTGATTTCATGTGAGGCTGAATGAATGATTCCTCACCGCTTGTTCTTCATCTTCTCCCTCTGTCCACTTCTTTTCCGTCCGTCCCTTCGCTTCGTCTCATGGCAAAAGTGTCTGTGACACCATTAGCACACCTGAAATAATACCAGCGGTGCCAAATGTTGCTGCGAGGGGAGGGCGGGAGACCTTGAGAGAGAGGGGAGGAAGGAAGGGAGAGGAGAGAGGGAGGTAGAGGAGGTGTGTGTGTGTGTGTGTGTGTGTGTGTGTGTGTGTGTGTGTGTGTGTGTGAGAGAGAGAGATGCTTTATCTGTGGGGTTAATTCAGAGTAAAAGTGGAGCTGCTGACCTGGTGGCCGCTGGCACAATGTGACAATTGACTGGCAGCACTCAGCACAGTTATTACTGCAGGCCCCTCCTGTGTGTGTCTGAATATATACGTTAATTTGTCTATATATGTATGCATGTGATTTCACACCGGCAGAAAGCAGCTGTTGGTCACATATGGATCTGTAGGTGCGGTGCAGCGGTGTGAGTGTCGCTGTCACATCCACGCGGCTCCTGTGTTTGCAGTTCTTCATCCTGAGTCCACATGTTCCACGTTAATTCAACACCTACACGGTGAGTGTTCAGAGACAAAGCAGCAGCACTTCTCTCTCTCTCTGATGGAGCTTCCAGTTCAAATGTTTACTTCGAATCATAGACTAGATTCAACTTTATTGTTTATCACACATAAACAATTTAGCATCTAACCGGAATTAAAATGGCAATAAGCAGCAAGTACAGATATGAAGCACTGAGTTTACGTTTGTTTATGAAACACCAGGAAAGATTTTTCTTTGTAAATGTATGACTCACATGAACAGTGAGACGAAAACATGCAGCATCTTCTCATGCTTTATTAAAAAATCAGCAACATTTACCAATCGCTTGGAACTGAAGAAATAAACACACTGGGCAGCTGGAATAAGACGGACACAAAATACAAATTCCCTTCTCAGTTATAACCTTTATTAGCATTTAAAACTATTAACAAAGACCATGGGAAAATATATAAGGCTTCAGCAAGTCATTCGTTTTAGATTCAAACAGTAATTTAGTGAAAGAGGGAAATAAGAAATAGCGACGTGCCGAACGTTTAACAGTGAGTTCAATCCGCTGCTGCTTTAATGGGACCTGTGTATCTTCATTATCTGAGCTGAGCTCTCCCTGTAGTTCCCAACAGCTCCGGTAGAAGGCGCACATGATTAAGCATTAATGTGCGTGAGCGGCTCACAGGAACGTTTTCAGGATCCAGCAGCTGGAGTGAACTCTCCCACAGGAAAGTTAAGAAAATAACTGTAGCTCGTGGTTTCAATTAATATTAGAATATTTGATATCATTAAAGTGCAGCTGTGATTTTACACCACTCCAGCCCCTGTCTGTGTTTCCTGGGCCCTGGAATTTTCCTCCTGAGCTTTTAGGCAAATTCTCCTTTCGAATGAATCAACGTTTCGCAGAAATCACGCTCGAGACTCTAGTTTTAATAACGTGCGTGAAACAGTAAATTAAGATAATTCCGGCTGCAGCACTTTCATTGATTGGACTCATTTTGGATGCGGTGGTTTAATCTACGACCTGTGAGCCTGCAGTAAACATGCCTACCTGACATCATACCTCATTACAACCACTTTTTAAAGTCATCTCCGAGGCGCTCTCTCTCTCTCTCTCTCTCTCTCTCTCTCTTTCTCTGTCTGTCTCTCCCCTCCCCTGCACTGAATCACTTCTCACGTGCGCCTAAAACGCGCCCTAATGAATCCGCCTGATTATTCTGACAGGCGATAATGCACACGTGCTCTCATATAATTAGATGTGCCGTGAAAACTTTTGCAGCAGGTCTGTGCTTCTGCAGCAGCGGCGACACGGAGCACAGACAGACTGTGGCTCCGGTGGCCTTTCCAAACCCTGCGGATCCCAACACGTCCGGGCGCAGAGCTGCGGGGCTGCGCAGGGTTTGACCTCAGTTTGACTCCTCGGGCTGCCAGTTGCTCCCTGGGTTCTGTGGGGTTTTTTTTACGCAGTGATACAGAAGGTCACACACATGGACGGACATGTGATTCATATCTCTGACCTCGAGCTGCTTTTAAAAGGGTTTCTCCCCCAAGGCACGGCTGGTACAATAAGGTCCAATTTTTTTGGCGTAAATTTGTAGGAAAATTCTCTAAAGTAAAAATATCAACCGGTGACTATAAATAGCGATGGGCGACGCAGCGAGGGGTTCGCTGCTGAAGATTTGCTGGATGTCTGCTCAGTGCGCGTGTTTTCAGACTTGAACATAAAGACGACAACTCGCCTTTGTCTCCACCGGTCGAAGCGCACAGGGCCGCCTCACACCGCCGCCGTGTGTCCCTGCAGTCAAACCCGCTGTCAATTTGCATTCAGCCGTTTGAAAGTAATACCTGCTGATTTTATTGAAACGACTCGAAGCATTACCGTCAACGCAAAGCGGATTAAACAGAAATGACCGTATTTCGCCCCCCTCCCCTTGCTCTCTTTCAGGATGCCAAAATGCGCTGACCCTCGCGAGGCTAGGCAGCTCCAGCAGAGAAAGTGCAGCTTTTATAGACGCTAATTG
Source organism: Pseudorhombus dupliciocellatus (assembly GCA_016785235.1). Lineage (NCBI taxonomy): Eukaryota > Metazoa > Chordata > Actinopteri > Pleuronectiformes > Paralichthyidae > Pseudorhombus > Pseudorhombus dupliciocellatus. The sequence goes on from JAFBJW010000033.1 coordinate 774,860, forward strand.
AAGGAGTTTAATTGCTTTATAATGCCAGAGTAGTTATTTTACAATGGCCAGGCGCTGACGTGACCTCCTCTCATGTTAATCCGGACCTTCTCCTCCTCACTCACATTTAGTGTGCCTCGTGTAAACGCACAAAAATGAGGTGAAAGTGGATTAAAACACAGGCATGGATTTATTAGAGTTTAAATAACAGTTTATTTTATAAATTAGTTCAAATGTTCCAAAAATCTAAAAAAAAAAAAAAAAAAAAAGTGCAGAGGAGAATGGGAACCTTCCACTACTCACCACAGAGTCAGAGAATTAACAAACTCCAGCAGCTCGTGCTCTCGGCACAATATCTGTTCCGGTGTCTCTGTGCGTAAAAGTCCGTGCGTCCTGCGCGGCTCGCTGGCGTCTCTGCTGCCCGCGCCCTCGGTTCACTGCGGGAGGCTGTGAGGTAAAAAACGCCCCGCCGGTTCCATCGCGCGGGTGTTTTAGTGCCACAGCAGTCGGAGCTGAACTCGTGAAACCGCATTATCATGTTATGACACCGTCGCTGGCACCGGGGCAGATGATCGATGGCTCGGCTCTGTGCACGGGGAACAGAGGCGTCTTTAAGCTGTCTGTCACCGACCAGCAGCTCCTCACGAGCACAATCTGGAGATAATGTGGCTCTTTTTTTTTCTTTTTTCTTTTTTAAAAAAAAACTCTGCATTCACACGCCATGACCTGGGAAATCATGAAAAAGTTTAGGGTGAGCCTCTGGCAGCTGCTGATCATGAGCAACAACAACAAACGAAACATCTATTCAAGTTTCAGGAAACGCTTCATGCGTCTTTTCTCAAAACAATCTGCCCATGCAACTTCACCACTCCTTCAGGTTTATTTTAAAGTAATCTCCCAATCCACATTTTCAGTTAAATTGAATAATATAAGATGTAAACTGAATTCATGAACTTCACCTCCGTCCTCACTGACATCTTTACTTGTGTTAGAATTTAAAGTTTCCCTCTCTTAAATGCACACTCATTTTAATATTTGATCAAACTTTATTAATCCCTGTACTCTCTCTCTCTCTCTCGCGCGCGCGCACTGTTCGTTATAATGAAACAAAAACAAAAGCAGGAGAAGGGAGGTGACGAAATGTTGTTTGGTGAAGAGGAGTAATTAAGATAGAGGCGTGAAAATTGGTGTGTGTGTGTGTGTGTGTATGTGTGTCACGGTGAATCCACAGTGTGTGTGAACTCACTGTGGATTCACAGACTGAGCGTGTTTTCAAATCTCGGACCAGGTTTTGTTTTTGCGCCTGGACATGAATGCGGCCTGTAGCCGATCGATCAGCCGCGGATCGATCGTGTGGCGGACCAATAGGGGGCTCCCATCTCTGTGCCTCTCTGCCATTGGACAGCCCGGGCAGACTGGAGCGACCCATTCGGCGCTGCTGTGGGGGAGCGGGCTGGACGACATGTGAACTGTTACTCACTCAGACGCTCATATGCTGCTGAAACATTTTCAGTGCAGTGTATTTATAACTCCATCCTTTACGTCGGGAACAGATGAAAAGGAATTGCACAACGCCACGTTCAGAAAGTAGAATAAAATGAAACCCAGGTCATGCTCCAGGGGCCTGAGTGTTTGTTTGGAACCCTTAAATCTTTTTTTTTTTAATCTTCAATTTCCACTAACTCACATACACCGTGCGAGTGGATAATGAGTCTCAAGAGTCTGAAAACCTGCAGGACAGCGCTGACTGTGTCTCCTGAGCACAGTGTGTGTTGGGAGCAGCAGGCAGGGCCCGGAGTCTCACATCACAACGACCAGTAGAATGAACAGGGTTTTTTAATCACAGAGTTTCAATAAATCAAACACATGTCCATTAGGCAGAAGGAGCACTGCTCGTACCTGAGTGTGTCACAGCAGAGGACAGTGACAGCAGGTTCACCGAGCCTCTGAGACAAAGTGAGGAGCCGGAGGAGCAGGAGGAGCAGAGGAGGCTCCAGCATCGGGAGTGTCTCGGGGCTTCTTGCAGAGGAGTCCCGGTGCATGTCCACGGTTCTGGCCCCGTGTTGCCCCGGCTCGCCGTATCCCTGCTCGAGTCCTCCCGCGCCCCCCCTCCACTGCGCGCGACTTGCTGCGGCCCGGTGCGTTGTGTAAGACGCGACCTGTTATGGCCACCGCCACTTCCGGGTTTCAGCAGTCTGGCCGAGGTGCTCCGCTCCTCCTCAGCTCGACACACACATCCATTGTACGCACACGGACAGGCGGCTCACGCATACACTCGCGCTCACTCGCACACACACCCCCCCACACACACACATACACATACACACGCAGACGCACGCACACACACGCATCGATCGTGGCTCCTTTAAGAAAGCCTAAGCCAGAATTATCACCCCACCTCCTCTTGATCTCCTCTAGACGCTTTTGCATAAGAAAATCAAGCCGGGAGCCGAGAGTGATCAAAGAAAGCGAGAGGAGCGCGGCTTCATTTTTTAACTCTGATTGTGGCCATTAACACCGAGCTGGTGCCGATCCCGTGGAGACGCGCGTCGGACCATCATTCATTACGGTACTTTTGACAAGCCCTCGCGTTTTGACTGACAGGCGGAGTGGCGGAGAGCCATGCGAGTGGCCGCTTCGCTGTGAGGGGGCTCCTTTATTTTCACCCGGGTGTTTTGGAGCAGGAGTCTGGCGCCGCTGCCCCCGAGGACGGCCGAGGACCTATCCGCCGCGCCTGGGCTCAACTTGCGCAGAAAAGCGCGGACTGGCTTCTTCGGCGTGGAGAAAAGGAGGCGCACGGGATTTTTGGCTGACTCCGCTTCGCATTTATCTGGATTTTCTTTCTTCATTTCGGGTGCATCCTGGCCTCAGAGGGGATTATTCTCAAGTGAAAGGACGACCAGGGACTGAGGAGGGTTATGGCGCAACGGGTACGTAGGACAACTCCCCCCCCCCCCGAAAAAGTTTCTCTAAGTCCACGGTGCTCGAACGCAATGCTTGCGCTGTAACGTGGCTTGATGACACACACGCCCGCACGGACGCGCACACTCAGCGGTGAAAGTTTGCGCCGCACCGCCGCCGCTGCTGCTGACACATGGAAACACCATTTCGTGTTTGTCGTCTTTTGGCACGCTATTACGCGCGGCTGCACTCGCTCCCCCGCTCCACGGAGAGACACCGGGAGCGTGATCATGTCTCACATCGGCGATGTTTGTCAGATCAGTTATGACAGGCCAGTTACTGGAAGCGAAACAGGGGGGAGGGAAGGCGAGGAGGCAAAAACATATCTCCACAGTTCTCCTCACGCTGATCCAGATTCCGCAGCGACTTGCAGCGAATTCACCAAGTCAACAACAACAACAACAAAAAAAAAAAACAGATCTCAGTGTCAGGTCATCCCCAGCGCCATGCGTGCCAATATCAGAACGCGCAATATCAGCCTAATGCCAGCGAGGCGAGGTTTCGGTAACGAGGTGATGACAAAATGTTTGATTCATACTCTCCGGCGGTGTTTGCCTCGGAGCTGCTCTGGGCTTGGCCGGTGGACGGAGGGAGAGACGGTCCGGGCACACTGGGCACATTTAGCTGCTCGGTTTGGCACCGGAGCTGCTCCACGCTGGGGTGTGCGCCTCTCTGCCTCCAGGGTCCAGATCTCCAGCTTTAACTGATAATGCTTTTTATTTAGTTTTGCTCTTGGTTGTCAGCTCCAGAGAAACCCCATCACTTTTGTAAAATCTATGTTCCATCTTAATTTTTTTTGAACCTGAGACAAAGAAGCAACAATAAACTGCAAACCAACGCCGTGAAGGCAGCAGTAAAGCAGAGAGAGTCCTAACCGACTCCTGGGAAAGTTTAAAAACTGCCTAAAAAAAAACTCCTAACTCGCGTTTAGTTGCTTCTGCTGCGTGAACTAATCCCACCGAGTTGAATGAGCCTTTCACACGGAGAAACACGAGAGAACAAGCAGGAGACATTTGTTGTTGTTCACAGAGAAATTACACAGAAATACTCTATTAATAATACTCATAATAATGAAGTAATAGCGATAGTAATAATATCTGAGTCGTGCTGCTGTAGTTTTAGTTTCCTCAGTCTTAATAAATTTAAACACGTTGAATAATTAATGTTTTATTTTTCCTTGAAGCTACAAGAGTCGTCAAATAAACTGAGGGCTCAGCCAGTGTTGTAGTTTGTAAAATGTGAATTATCTTCCACTTAAACTTCAGTGATTTCTTGAAAACTAAAACAAAATAATTCACAGAACTCTGAGGAATTTATTTCTGCTGTTTTCAAATGTTTTTTTTTTTTTTTTTAACTCGGTAGTTTGAGGGAGCGAAAGAAAAGAGGCAACTTTAAAAATAAACAGCACTTTCATTTAATACAATCAAAGACAACTGATTTTGGAAATTAATTCAACTATTTCCCACTGGGCACATTTTCCTGCCTGTGTTTTAAAAGAAAGTTTCACGTCGCCAACTTTGCAGAACTTCTCTAATGTTTTCCAGACCTGCACTTTGATAGAGAAACTTGTTGTGTATTCACGCGCGTTTGTTCTGTGCAGTACGAAGACTTGCCCCACTACGCCATGGACGGGGTGGGCATCCCGACCACCATGTACGGGGACCCGCACGGCGCCCGGTCCATGCAGGCGGTGCACCTCAACCACGGGCCCCAGCTGCACTCCCACCAGTACCCGCACACCGCCCACACCAACACCATGCCCCCCAGCATGGGCTCCTCCGTTAACGACGCTCTCAAGAGAGACAAAGACGCTATATACGGGTAGGTCCGAGCCCCCGGTCCGCGGGGACAGCATCTCCTGGGTCCAGGCCCAGAGGGGCCAGCCGGGGTGGGCGACAGGCTGCACAGGCAGTCCCTCAGCAGGGGAGAGCCCGGGTCAGTGCCCGGGGAGAGGCCTGGTGCTCAGGCAGGAGGGAAATAATGTCCTGTGATTTCTGCCCAGTTTGGATTTTTACACTTCTCCCGTCAGCCATGTTTATTACTGCAGGTCTGTGAGGCTGAGCTGAGTGGAACAGAAAAGTTGTGTCTGATGAAGGAAATGTTTCTTTTAGGACTTACAATAACACGCACACTCAAATGAGACAGTGTCCCATATTAGTAGATCTATTTTTTTGTCCAGAATTTCACTTTCTTATTTTGAGCATGAATTATATTATCTTTGAACAATTTAAATTAATTGTTCTGGCCTCACCAAATTAAAAAAATAAAAGTGGGATGTTTTAAAGGAGACCTCACACGCCATGTCAGTATTTTTTACAGAAGTCATAATAGAATAATTTTCAGGAGACGTGTTGTCACCGAGGCTTCAGCTGTTTACTCTGATGCCTTCGACAATAAATAAAGCCCTGGACGTGCACACGCTCAACCTCCTGCAGCTTCAGAGCAGTTTACCCAACACACACACACACACACACGCGCGCGCCTGTAATCCGAACGGAGACCTGTGCAAGAAATTGTTTGACTGACTCTAAAGCTTTTATGCTATTAGGCGCGCTCAGATCTAATCACAGGAGCCTGCTGTCCGCTGCAGCCCTGCAGAGTGGAGGAGCAGCGGTGCAGCAGCGGTGCAGCAGCGGTGCAGCAGCGGTGCAGCAGCGGTCCCCACGGGCGACTTCGCTGGAGAGTAGCACGGCTGGCTAAATCTAGCCTGGAGTCGTCTTGACCCCGGCGCTGTTCTCTCTGGTGACATTTGCTATTGTGTGTGTGTGTTCCCAGGCACCCCCTGTTCCCCTTGCTTGCACTGATTTTTGAGAAATGTGAATTAGCGACGTGCACCCCCAGAGAGCCCGGGGTGGCGGGAGGAGACGTCTGTTCATCGGAATCTTTCAATGAAGACATAGCAGTGTTTGCAAAACAGGTCAGGAGAGTTTGACTCTATTTTTTTTTTTTTTTTTTGCCTTTAAATCGTGCATGCTCGGGCTGGTCGAGCTCCCATCTGCACATGCAAATTGCGGAGCTCGTGACTTTTGTTAATTCTGCATTTAACAGAAAAATAAAATGACATGTTTTGTGAAAATGTTTTGATTTAATTCAGTGTCATGGCGTAAAGCGAGAATTAATTCCCGATGCATGCACGTTATATTCCCTGTTACACGCTTTGTTCTGTTTAACTTTATAATAACTTTATATTCATGTGTTGTTTATGAAAATGTTTTCGCTGTTTTTTTTTTTTTTAGATTCGGGCAGAAAAGCCTTTATTTTCATCAAATCCAGAATTGGATAATCTGGTAAGCAGCATCATTTATTTATTAAGCGTTTCTGACATTTCTCCGTGTTGCAGCTGCACGTTTGCGTCACAGACGCGTGCATGTGGCGCTGAAAACTAAAAGCACAATTGGAGGTGATGTTCGTCTTCTGGGGCTGTTTGATATCGCGATGGCCCCCGGTTGTATCTGCACATGAAGGGCCGCTGTTTGACAGCTGTCGCAAACCTTTGAACTCTGTCTGGAAAGTTTTTTTTCCTCTCTTCGTGCTCTTGCTCTGTGCAGTTTAGCTTCCTCTGAACGGGATGTGAGGAGAACGCTTTCCTCACCACTAATAGATCTCTGACTCTGAGGCTTATTGCTGCGCCATGTCTGCACCGTATGCCTGCTCTCCATATTGCAATAACGTCCAAGTTTAATATCAGTTCCACATAAAAGCTACTCGCATGAATATTTTCTACTTGTGTGGAGGAGAAACGTGCCTGTTTAATATCAGAAGATGTGAGCAGCTCATTTTTTTTTATTGTTATTTTAATTTTTCAGATGATTCAAGCCATCCAAGTTTTACGATTTCATCTTCTGGAGCTGGAGAAGGTAATATTCTCTGTCCACTGCACCACCTCAGACCTATGGGCTGTTATTTGCATAAATGTATTTTTGCGAGTCGGTTGTAATTAGCGTCAAAATCAATCATGGGGCCATTTCTCTTCCGCGTTTAATCACGACGCAAGCTGTTACAACTGGAACGGATATCTCTGTGCCCGAATCTCCCCGCGTGCTCTAATGAAGTTTAATGTCGGCAGAGATTGCACGCAAGGTGAAACATATCGGCGAACTTTGCGGGGTTTTGTAGAAATGATTCTTTGCGGAGGGCAAAAGGCCCCA
>JAFBJW010000033.1:783096-938682 GCA_016785235.1 Pseudorhombus dupliciocellatus
GCCATCCCCTTCCTCTCTCATTCTGTGTGTGTGTGTGTGTGTGTGTGTGTGTGTTCTCCCTGCTGCTGGTTATTCAGCTATTCTGGGTCACTCCTCCGCTGCGCTGTTATTTGCATATTATTACGACCGTTTTACATTCCATCCATCGGAATGAAAAAATTCTGAATAATGTTGCTATTATTTGCCCATTAAGACTTGAACCCGGAACCGACCTGGGGAGATTAGCTCGAAAAAGCATCGCCATAAACTTGACCTGTTTCATGTCGATTTTAATTTAGTGGCTTTCTGGGTTTTATTTTCTCCCTCGGACTCGGATCGGAGCGGTATCCTGAGCAGCAGCAGGCTGTGGTCTAGGTGCCTTTGGTTTCTCCACCGTGCACGTTCACGGTTCATCACGCGCCTAGTCAGTGTTTTCCCTCAGACATGAGTGCACATTGCTTATCGAGACCTCCTCCTCCTTTTTTTTATTTGGCTGGGAGCGCACAGATTCAGGCTCGACCAGGCCGTTTGTTTATTTCATTTTTTAAAAGCAGCGGGTATTAAAGGTAGATTAGGGGAGTGTTTCCCTTTGTGAAGATATCACAGATAACCGCGGCCTTCATTATGTGCTCCACTGGCTGTTGGCACTCCGGGGACATTGTAGTGCGCGCACAGGCATGACCCTAATGGTCCACACTCTGCCGTTAAATAATGATAACAGCCACCGATGATTACAATTATGCAAATCTGGATTTTCGGCCATTAATAGCCGGAGTCATTTGGTTGCAGGCTATGAGACCATGTATCAATAAGTTAAACTACCCCCCCCCCCCATCTTTGCGCACAGACTTATGGGAGATCAGCGGCTGTAACTTATGGACACCGATGAGGGAGAAAGAGAAAAATCAAGTGTCCAAATTAAAGGGATTAGTTGGGTAGTCCGACATAAAAAGCAATGAAGCGATTAGGCTAAATAATTTAAATCCGTGGACTTCCATATGGCTGAGTGGCTGGACTGAGAGAGAGGGAGAGACGGCCACAGGCTTTTATGTCCTGGGCTCAATAGCAGGACTGGGGCCTGACTGGGGCCTTACTGGGGACACCCCCGCCCCGCTGCTCCCCTCCATCCCCTGGCCCTTATGTCTGATTATGGAAATGAGAAAGATCACCCGGAAGATAATACTTCATTTAATCCAGAAACAGAATTAAATAACACAGACGCCACTGGTGCATTGAAGTGTCTGTTTGAAGCGCTCCTTGTTTCCTCCTGGGGATTCAGTTGTCAAAAGTTTTTTGATAGATAGGTCAGGACACGGAATGAAGCCTTATGGTATATAGATATGGAAATGGAGTGTGTTAAACCCCTGGGTTTGAAGGTATATGAAGGAAATTATGTTGTGCTTGGGGCATTGATGCAGATCTTTAATTGACTGTAAGATGAAGACGTGGCCTAATTTAATATAATGATCGTCCTCACATGTCTAAGGACAGAACCACACACGCTTTTGTTTACACTGACAGGATCTTATAAATGACCCACGGGTGCAGTTTGCAGAAAACTTTGTGACGGATGTGTGATGTTGAGGGATGGGCTGATGTTCCAGTGCGCTAACATGGAGACTGTCCACAGCAGCGGGCTCTGTGTAAATGGGCATATCCAAACAGGGAGAGCGTGCACGCTGCTCCCTGCTCATATTGTCAATCTAATGGCTCTGCACTTCATGACTCACTCGCAGCAGAATATATATATTTTTGAATTTTGTGGGCTATTTTTGCGTGACGTCTTATCTGCAGTTGTTAGGCGGTGACATCCTTAACGAATTTGCGTTGTGTGGGCATTATCTCTTTCCATATGTATTTTTAATATATGCCCTGGAGCATAAAGTTGAAGTGGACTGGAAAAAAAATGCTCAGAATTTGCACAAAGAACAATGTTAACAAGATGGAGAAAGCAGGCTCATTTATTCATAAAGCAATTTATTCCAGTGAGGCGACTGTAGCAGGGGGAAAAAAAAATGTCAGACGAGAAAAAAAATACTTTGAATTTATTAAACTCAACAATCCAACAACGCTGACTTTGTTGCTGCATTATGCGCCCGCCCTCGCGTCACAACAGTAATATCCTGAATATTCTTTACATGTCTTTACATCGGGCTTGTTTTTAGCCTGATGCCGGCGAGTGTGGAGGGGGGGAGGGAGGGAGGGACGCCGAGCGCCCCTTTCAAAAGAAAGCAGAGCATAGCTGAGAGGTGAAAAAGTCAGAGAGGCTCTGCGCTGGCTCGTGAATGCAGCCCAGCCAGTTTGGGCTCACCCTCCTGTGTGTGTGTGTGTGTGTGTGTGTGTGCATCTGTCTACAAGTGTATGCATATGTGTGTGTGTGTGTGTTGAGACTGGCCTGATAAATGCAGCACCCCCTCAGGTGCTATGTGAGTGGAGTGACTGGTTAGCACCAGTTGGACTTTTTTAACCCCGTCCCTGCCACTCCCCGGAGAGCTGCCCACCATGGTTGCCTCGGCTCTGGACTCAGGCGCAGACGCCCCCCCCCCCCGGGCTCTGCTGTGTGTGGACGCTAAGGCAGAATTGAACTGGGAGCGAGCTGAGCTCTCCGTCCTCCTGTTGTTGTTGTTGAAGCGTTGTGTCGGTTGCCCTGCTGATTGCCGTCCCAATTTGCCTGGAACACATGTTCACCTCAGCCTAAAGAAGCATGGGGGTATTTCCATGCCGGCGTACGTCATTTGCACAGTCGCCTTTAATTGCACAGAGAGCGAGGGGAGGGGCGCAGCAATTTGCTAATGAACTCCGAGGGCCTGGCTCTCCACTGTAGAGCAAAACACTACTAATGGTGCTGAGGACTCGCTGCGAGTCTCAAGAGCTCCTTGACTTGATTGAGCCACGCAGGCTGAAGCTGGGCTGGAAATAATTGCAAATGCCCTGAAAAATATTCGGCGGCAGACTTTCTGTGGGCGTGAGCGAGCCTTAAATGATTCTGAATGATCGGCAGTGGGTCTGTTGACTTTATTTATGTTGTGGAACTGACACTTTTGAGAAGGTGATTTGCGTTTGCTGTTGAAATCGCGTGAAAAGAATGTGTGAAATAATCTGCTGCTGTTTCCTCGGCTCAGCAGACCCGGGGCCTGTGTGAGCTCAGGGCTGCGGTCACTGTGTAAGAATTTACTCTTGATAGCACTATCGCCATATCTTCCCCCAACAATTGGCCCTGTGAAGCCATACAAGTGCTCGTTTCCAGGTCTTTGAGGCCCGGCAGTGTTGGTTTAGGTAACTCCAGCGGTCAAAGAGTGAGCCACCCTCCCCACCCCTGCCCACCCATCCGAGCTCAATGGAAACGCTGACTGCCAGGGTCAGCCACAATTTTCCTAATCAGTACACCGCTATCGCTAATCTATCGCTGAAGTATGGACGGAGTTACACCCGATGCGCTGCCTCTTTTTCACTGGATCTCTCTCCTACAGTGGCACGCTGCTGTTCTTAATACAAACTTTTGAACCGTCGTGGTGATTGTTGGTAATAGCTGCTTTTGTAGTTGAATGGGGGAGAGGGTTGACCCCCCATCCCTGCTGGCCTCCTCCCTCCCTCCCTTCCTCCCTTCTCTACACCCACCCCCAACCCCCTCTCCTTTTTTCCATTGGGGAGTGAATGTGGGGCGACTGCGAAGAATTCAACAAGTGATACAAAGAGGCGACCACGTGACTTGTGTGTTTCTTAGCCTCTTCATTATTGTGGTGGAATAGCAAGTAGGGGTGATTATGATTAAGCAACTCAAGGCCGGAGTGACTTCAAAGTACACGGGACGTCAGGAGCCTTCGTATATTCTGAGACGTCCGCAGAACGTTTGTTTACTTGTCCAAGGTTCTGGAGTCTCCCGGTTGATTTACTAGTTGTTTTTAAATCATTCCTTGTCGCTGGAAACCAGGGCCGAGCGGAGCGGCGCTGTGTCACAGACACTCTGTTGTGATAGCCACAAGATCCCACTTGCAAATAAAGTTCTTGGCGAGTATCTCGTGTTACTTATGATGGGCGGCCATGTCTGTCCCTGAGGCCCGCTGTGGTTTCTTTGGCTAAGTAAACAATAACCTGGCTTAACACATGTGTACTTAGCTAATGGAAAGTTCCTCTCCCTCTTAACCCCCTGCAAGCCTCTGACAATGGCCACCGTCACAAACAGGCCGTCTCCAAGGAGTCCGTGGAGAACATCCCGGCGCGGCGGGTGTAAGTCAAGCTAGGCTAACGAAGAAACCGCAGCAAAACATGTCATTAAGAAATCACGCCCGCCTTTTTCATTCACAACGGAGGAAAATATTCTGTCTTCGGGGTTTGATAGTGCGGAGGGGAGGGCGGTGGAGTTCATGTTTTTGTTTGGATTTCGGCTCAGAGAGTAAACAAGCGAGAGCTGAAGTGGAGGAGGCCGCGGAGCGAGCGAATCAGAAAGAAAATCAGTTTCCGTGAGTGTCGTCTAAATGGACTTTGAAAGCTCTGGTAATTATCTCAAACATGTAATTATCTTTGGTCGTCTCGATGAGGTTAACCCGTCGTTTTTAAAAAGCCTGCTGAAGAGTACCTGACGGCTATTCACTGCAGCATACTTTACTTACTCAAGAGACCAAATCCAGTTTTCTCCCTCACCCCCTTCAGCAATTATAAGGTTATTTCTTCTTTCTTTGTCTATTGTGAAGAGTTAGAGGAGGAATGGGAGTGCAGAGCAGAAAGGGAGGGAGGAGGTCTTTTGCTTTTTTTTTTTTTTTTTTTTTTTTGCATACCATTATCAGCCCCCTCCTTTCATTTTGGACGTACTAATATTGCAGCGAGGGGAGGAGCGGGGTGGAGAGCAGAGGTAGCTGGGTGAGCTCTTGCTCGGCTGGTTATCAGAGGGGCCGATCCTGCCTGTGCTTTATCTGGTCACACTGGAAACCAAAGCAAACAAGAGTTTACAATAGCTCTCAGCCCCTTTCACTCACAGCCTCACGGCCAGCGCTCGGCTGAGCGCGTCCACAGTTGGGAAGCAGCCCCTGTCGCAAAAGGTCACAAATGTGTCGAGGAAAACGTGTTAAAGAAAACAACAGATGCACCAAAGCATTCTGGGGGATGAAGTCGCCCAACTGTCATCTTTGATTCAGATGTACCACCGCTGAGGAGTGTATGTGTGTGTGTGGGGGGTTATTTGGATATTTATGTCGGTGCCGTTAAGTATGCACATATGATTATTCCCGCACGCTCGCTGGCACTGAGTGAAAAGTAAATATCCATATCATCACAAAAGATATTTCAGAGTGAGGAAGGAAGAGAGCGTGGGGGGGGGGGGGGGGGTGCAAAGCACAACAACCTTAACCATTTTCTTTATTATTGCAAATGAATTGGCAGGGCAACATTTCTTGCATGAGCGCTTGTATGATGCGGGGCCTGGCACCGCGAGAAAGGGAAGCCCCCCTCGCATCTTAGACGCGGCACAATGAGAATGCATCGGATTGGAATGCCTCACCGATCATAGCGGAATCAGAATTTCCAGCAAGGAAAATCTTTTCATGGTGAATTAGGGTGGTGGAGGGAAGAAAAATGGTAATGAAAAAAAAGAAGAGGAGAGAGAGAGAGGAAAAAAAAAAAAAGGTATGCACGGCTCACAAACAGGGTTCCCTCGGCTCGGCGCGGCAGATTTAAGAACTTTAGCTAAAGCTAGGCAGAATAGAATGTGGAAAATTGAATTTACTAAACAATTAAGCTTTGAATTAATCTACATCCTGCACAGGAGCGAGGGGGGGGGGGGGAGAGAGGAGAGAGAGAGAGAGAGAGAGAGAGAGAGAGGCTCATTAAGGGGACAGAATAAATTCAGTGTGCACTAGACGGAGAGCTCTTTCTCTCTCCCTGTTTCCTTCAACTTTCTGTTTATTCACCTTGTGGATTTACATCTCCCACCTTTAAAGGAGGACCTGTTGGCCCAGGGTGTGTGTTGTAGTCAAGCTGTGTGCTGTCGTCAAATAGGAATCGTGTGGTGTGTGCAGAAGTAGATAAAGTGTGTGTGTGTGTGTGTTGTGTGATCTCAGCTGTGTAGTAATTGTGTGTTGGATCAGTTTTGGGCCTGTTCTGTCGAAGGGCGGCCTGTGATTATAAATAAACTCCCTGTCCCCGCGGAGATGCCACCAGGCCCTGTCTCAGCCCCGCCCCCTTTCCCATGGGACCTCGGCGGCCACCTCCCAGCGGGCGAAGCACTCTTTTGTTCAATTACAGCTAACGCAGTAGTTTGCCGTTAACCCCCCCTTACACTTTCTAATTATATTTTCGAGTGGAATTTGTTGCAGAATTAAAATAAAAAAGGAAAATGCCAAAGAAAAAAGAAACTCTCTCGTTTTTGGACGCTCGCGGTCCCTGGAGAACCCTGCTATTCTTTTTCACGTAGCTCTGAATAAACAAGTTCTGCTCATTTTTTAAAAGCTGCACTTTTGGAGGAGCTGGCAAAAGCCCGTGTTAACTGTTTGCATGCTGAGCATGTGGTCTGGATTACCTCACTTCTGATGTTCTCTGGAGTCACTCAGTCATGCACGGGTGTTTCATTTTTCAGCGTTCTACGGTCAGCAAAAAAGAATTTGTAAGAGTTGGGGATAAAAGACCCTCTTGGTATCTTATCCCTGTTAAAATCAACGTTTATCTACTTGATCGCGTCGCAGTCATGCCTTTGTGCGCTGAATTTCCTCTTTATTGCAAAGCCTCAAAGCTAATTCAGAAGACAATGATCGTATCGTCCATGTAAGCACTGGATTATAATTTCATAGCCCAGGAACATCAAATGGGTTCTAATAGACCCCAAATGTGTTGAATTTGCTGACTTATCGTATTTTCTTTCCTTTTATTTTATTCCCTTTGCATTCTGTTTAAAACAAACCTGGTGTCGTGAATTAAAGCTACTTTTTTAAATTGCTAAACTCAGCTCTAAATCTCACTCGCAGAGGCAACAGCGCTCGCAGTTTCCCAATTGAAACCAGTTGTTTCTCCCCCCCACCTCCTCCTCTTCCGTGTGGGTTTCTATCACTCATTTCGTCACATAGCCCTAAAAGCGTGATGCGAGCACCACATTGCCCCTTGATATCTGCTTCATTAGATTTGACAGAGCAAAGATCGGCTCACGGGGTGGGAGAGGAGTAAATGTGTGTGCGTGTGTGTGTGTGTGTGTATTTTTTGTTTGTTGTATGTATGTTTGCGTTAGCAAGCTGTGTGCGATAAGACATGAGATTGTATTTCCTTTCTCTTCTCTCTCCTGTCCTCAGCACTTACGTTGCTTTTCAGTGCATTGAGAGATAAGCGCTAACATCTGGTTTAGTTTCAATATTATGTAGCAGCAGCTTTGTATGGGGCAGAGTGTGATGTCTGTGTGTGTGTGTGATGTCTGTGTGTGTCTGTGTGTGTGTGTGATGTCTGTGTGTGTGTGTGTGTGTGTGTGATGTCTGTGTGTGTGTGTGTGTGTGTGTACTCTATAAGTGTGTAAATGTGAGTATTGAATGTTGTGTGTGGGGATCTCGATATTATTTTATCTGTGTGGGTAAAAGACAGTCCAAGGAAAAAATGAGTGTCAGCTGCACAACATACAGTGAGGAGCGCGCACACACACACACACTGCACTATATATAAACCCAGGGCTTTTGTCAGTGAAGTTTTATTTTTCTTGAAGTCAAAGAGAAAAGAACGGGCCTCAGCTCTGTGGTAAAACTCGACCTTCCTCATTTGTCTCTGTGAAGTTTGTAGCCGGCGTCAGTTTCGTGTCGTCCTGTGGGAAGACTTTGTCTTATTCGGTAATGTCTGTCCGTCTCTCACTTGGCTCTGCTTCCCCCAGATGAAGTCTAAATCTACAATACATTAGGCGGACTGGTCATCCATTTCTTTATTTAATTTCATTTTGGGGAAAAATCGGAGGAATTAGACTTATATGTAGTAATACTTTGAATTATTTACCGCTTGGTCCTTCGCTCTCTCTCTCTCTCTCTCTCTCTCTCTCTCTCTCTCGCTTCCTCTCTGTCTCTGCTCTGTTTGGCCGAGATGACATCACTCCCTGGCACTGGATGTGGCCTATCTTAAGTTGTAGCTGTTTTGTATTTTCATCTGCTAGTGGTTTGAGCCAAATGGAGGCAGCCATGGATTGCATGCCTCAGAAAGCTGGGAACTAATACAACATGTTCGCTCGCTATTCATCTGGGCCTTTCTCTTATTGAGCCTCCTCGCTCCAGGGACACACACACACACACACACACACACACGCTGCGTGACTTGGTATCGAGTTGGCGAATTATGAACTGTGTTTGAGTTTGTGTGTGGGCTCTCTTCTGTAGTTTTCAAAAGAAGATAATAAAAAAATGAGATGCTTAATTTACCCCCAAAAATCATCATGTGTCTTTCTGTGCAACAGACGTCCTGGAACAGAGATCACGACGACACAGCGTCCACGCGCTCCGGAGGAACGCCGGGGCCGTCCAGCGGCGGACACACATCGCACAGCGGCGACAACAGCAGCGAACAGGGTATGAGCCTCAGCTTCTTCTGTTCGTCATTTCGGGGACACAGAGGGAATCAGGGGATACGAGGCGCAGCTCCTGCAGAGAGGTCAGAGGTCAGGTGCGGGTCGATGGTGGGAGAGATACTTCACCAGTTCTGTTTACCTGATGCCGCCCTGGCAGCCCGGTGATTCATGTCAAAGGTCTTTATTCTCGTGTCCTCATGTGAGACTGGAGGCTCTGGTTGTCAAACTTCTTTTGTCATTACTGGGATTCAGATGAATATTTTCAAATCAGTGTGAGGCCGTGATCTCCTGTGTAGAGAAATCCGCCGGTTTGGAAAGTTATGGCTGACGCACGCTGCAGGTTGCACAGTCGTAGCGCATCATCAACTTCAATTATTTGCATATGAATAATACAATTTTGTAAAATAAGCAGAAAGTCTATTTTTAATTAAGAAATTTTAGATTTTATAATTATACTATATTCACCCTCATTTATTATATTTCACACTTCATTGCCTCTTTAACCGGTGGACTCTACCAGGGCCTGGTGTGTGTGTGTGTGTGGGGCAGCAGTGGGAGGATGGGTGGTGGTGGTGGTGGTGGTCGGGCAGCGCTGCAAACAAACTGTAGGCTAAAAAGCAACTTCATATATTATTGAAGGCGGTGTCAAGGCGAGCAGTTTGCAGGGTTGCCAGAGCCAGGAGGCAGAGCCTGGGTGGGAGCAGGGAGCAGCGCCATACCTTCCACTCCAACGAGCAGCCATTTATATGGTCAACACACACACACACACACACACACACACACACACACACACACTCTCCATCTCTTTGTCTCTCTTTTCCGTCTCACACTCAGGCTCATGCTCTCTCTTTCTGTGTCTTTCACACACATTCTCTCTCTCTCTCTCTCTCTCTCTCATGCTCACAAACACACACACACACACAGTCACACACACGTTTTATTCTTACTCAACCTGAGGAACTGAGAGGTCAGATAAAAATAAAAGATTACGAAGAAGAGAAGAACAGACTTATTAAAGAAGGTGAAACAGGGAAAGACAAAGAAATATTTGTGTGTGTGTGTGTGTCTCTACCTCTGATGACTAATGGTCTCGGGCAGCCAGGCACAATCTGATTGGTCGCTCTAATGAGTGTGCTCTCTGCCTGTTTGGGCTCCTGCTTCTCTGACCTTTGCCCTCTATTGACCAAACTGACACTTCATTTTTCACATCTTTCCAATTATAGGTCCAACTCCTTATGTTGACCCGCCTCCTGTCCTTCTCTCCGTCTCTCTCTCATCATCATCCTTTCTCTCTCTCTCTCTCTCTCTCTCCTCATGTCTCTTCATTCTTCCTGTCTGACTGCCCCTGACCATCGGAGGGTTCTGTTTGTTGTCGAAGTTCATCCGAGGGTAAAATGTGGAGTGGTGTGTGTGTGCACGTGCACTCTGTTGCGTGCATGTGTGGGTTGGTGCGCGTCAGCTTAATGAACGAGGTGCTTTGATTTGTCTAAATGTTACAGGACAGTCGGGAATCCTTCGTCATAAAGATAGCGTCGTTGTGATTCAGTCGATGACCTGAAATTGAAAAGTGGACGTTGGTTGTGTCATCAACCCTCAAAGGACTTTACACAAGAGAGAAAGTCTGAGGGCAGGTGTGTGTGTTTGATTGTTTGTTTGTTTGTTGCCCTGTGATAAGTTGGCTGGGGTGAACCATCCCCCCCCCCCGACCCCCCCCCCCCCCCATCCTCGAGGGACAAGTAGATAGACAGAGGATGGACATGTGGGATAATGTCCAGGTGTCCACACACACTTTGGACATATATGTGTGTGTATTTGTGTAACTCAAACTCAGATAACAGCTCAGGCAGTGTCCCCAGCCTGCAGGTACCCTGATGTCAGCCAGTGTGTGTGCATGAGATGTTTCTTTGTTTATGTGGGCGCGCGCACACACACACACACACACACACTCACGCACTCTCAGTGGAGCATCAGGACACAGTGACAACAGTAAATACCGGAGGACATCTTGGACTGCGTTCAGGTTTATATGGGTTAAGCGCTATCACTGCCACGTCATATTGGCTCTGGCAAATTGTGTGTCAGTCACTTGGTAATCCCAGTAAGCTGGTTATTTATCTGTTTGGCACTTTACTCACTCTCTCCCCCGACAGCTTCACCCCGCTGTCTCTCCTCCCTCTCTCCCTCTCTCGCGCTTTCATCTTCGCATCCTCCCTCTCCACTCCAGTTTTCCCTTGTCTCCCACCTACTCCTCTTGCGTCGCTCTCTTTCATTTTGCTCTCAGTCGGTTTCTCTCTTCTTGTGTATCCCCGTGCTTCCCCCCCCCCCTTTTTCCCTCCATGCCTCCCACTCGCTGTAAAACACCACCTTTGTTTATCCTTCTTCTTTCCCTTTCTCTCACCTCGCTTTGTTCCTCTTGCACTCTCTTTCCCCATCTGCCTCTTTCACATCTCTGTTTTTCCTCTTTTTGTTTTTTATCCCCTCACTTTTGTCTCTCATCTCCTGTTTTCCTCACTTCTTTACTCCTCCTTTTCCCTAATCCTCGCACTTTCTGTTTACCTTCACAGCCTCCTCCTCTACCTCATCCCCCCATTCCCTCACCTCCTCTCTCTTTCACTTCCCTCGTTTCCTTTTTTCTTGTTTTTCTCTCGTTTCTAATCTTATTTCCCCTCCACAGTTTCACAGATTGCTTTCTCACTGACCTTTCCCTCTGTCTCTCTTTTTACACTTTCTTCATTTTCCCCTCTGCCTGCAGAGTTGCACAGCTAATGGCCATCCTTCTCTTACTCCTTATCCTCTCCTTCTGCCTCTCATCCTTTCTTCAATCGATTGCATTCACTCCTTTTCCTCAGTCTTTGAATGTGTTCCTCCTCTTGCTCTTAGTCTTTCCTCCTTGTTAGTCCCTCTATCTTTCATATACATGTCCGCCCCAGTCTTCCCTCCTCCCTCCATCCTGCACCTACAGCAGAGCAGAGAGAGGATGCCGGATGGTCGAGGGCCTTTAACTAGTGAACACCAGCCTCTCTCTCTCTCTCTCTCTCTCTCTCTCTCTCTCTGTCTCCCCCTCTCCCTGCCTTTATTCTGAGGCTGTTCCTGAGATAGACACATGCTCTGCTCTGCCCTCTCCTCTCAATGGTTCACTGCCCATTGGTATAAAAATCCCCCATCTCTACCCTGAACTGTAATACTCTTACTCTCGAATGCAGGAGCTGCAGGAGGAGGAGGAGGAGGAGGAGGTCTCTGCGTCTCCTCAGATCAGAGGTCTCTTTATGTGCTTGTTGTGGAGCTTGATTGCAAAAGAAGAGGCTTGTCCCAAACAGATAATAACGTGATATTTAAGGAGAAGTTTTGGGTTTCTATTTTATTTGTCAGCAGATGTTTCGCAGCGCTTCGTGTCCCAGTGGCGATGTGCTTTATTTTTGCATGTGGTGACAATGCTCACATG
Organism: Pseudorhombus dupliciocellatus; assembly: GCA_016785235.1. NCBI lineage: Eukaryota > Metazoa > Chordata > Actinopteri > Pleuronectiformes > Paralichthyidae > Pseudorhombus > Pseudorhombus dupliciocellatus. The sequence continues at coordinate 795,033 of JAFBJW010000033.1, forward strand.
CCGAGCTCAGAGTTATGTTGTTTATGCTTTGACCATAATGGTGATGGTATTTTTTAGCACTAAATTCCATTGGCAGTTATAAAAAAAAAAAAAAAAAAAAAAAAAAAAGAAAGAAATGAGGGAGGATCACATTTGCTTCACACATGTCATTAAAATCAGTTCTGGGTGTCTAAAAAAAAAAAAAAAAGAAAGAAATGAGGGAGGATCACATTTGCTTCACACATGTCATTAAAATCAGTTCTGGGTGTCTCCTCGCTCCCCGAAGAGCAGACAAAGAAGAAAGCCTCTTATTTTTCTCCTCCCTTTCTCTTGGAGATCTTTGTAAACATCCAGCAAGCTTCGACAGGGAGAGCGGCCCTGTAGTTAATTAGTCCCACTCTATTAGCCCAGCTGTTTGTTAGCTAGTTCCTACCAACAGGGCCCTTTGTTTAATACCCAGAAGCCCTCTGGAGAAGCCTCATTGTAGCTCTTGTGCCTTGGATCACGCTCCTCTGTGAAGAGTAATGCTCGGAGGGCAGAGGAAAAGCCAACAGATCATATACTGTATGCATGCGATGGAGGGAGGGGCGGGCCCCTCACGGACATGAGTGGGCCTTCTCTTTTTCTCGCAGTATAAAGTACTCCTCTTTGCCTGTGTGAATTTGTAAGGACACCCCTTGGCTTCTCTGAGGGCCTGGCGTGCGAGGGAAACAGCATAACATTCAGGCACCGGCTCAGACGGCTGCGGCGGCGTGGATGCGAGCGGAGCGGGCGGCGCGGAGCAGAGTGGTTTGCTCTGTTTTTGAAAGCTACAGGGTTTCCCCCTCCGCTTGTCAGAAACATCCAGGGAGCGAGGCGATGACTGGAGATATTAGATATGTATCACCAATTACCCCGGCCGTTTGCGAAGAGGACGGCGCGCGGCGCCAAGGCAAACAGCGCCCTGCAACGTTGTGTGTTACGTGTTTGGATACGTTTCTGCTGTGTGAGCTCTGGTTGCTGTCTGACATGAAGCTCCGAGGGTTTTCTCCTTCACCCCCTGTGATTAGAAGAAGGTTCAGCTCAGAAATGTCCATGTGTGTTTGCCTGCAGTTCATACAGTGGATTTCTTCTGCTCATGACTTCCTGTTATCTAATTGTTCCAGTCTGTGTGGAATTCCTGCATATTTACTTTGATATTTGAATAAATGATGAATAGATCCGTGCAGAGAAGGGAGACATGGACCTGCAGGAATCACATTCTGATTCCCAGCTGGGATCGTTTTGGCGGAGCATGTGGCACGTGGTGGATTGTTGGTTTTCTCGGTTTGATGTGTGTTTGAATCTCATGCGCTAATAACAGCTGCAGCCCATCCGTTGTGCGTCCCCGTGTGCAACCTCCACCGGCTGCGACTCCATCGATCGGGCCGCAGGATTCCTGGTTTCTGTCGTCTGTCCGTGCGTCCAGCCTCCGACCTCTGCTCCCTCCGACAAGGTCAGGCCGGAGAGGAGCTGCTGCCGTCTGTCATCTCATTGGTCAGTCCGTAGGGCGGGGGCGGGCTCATTAGGGGTGCCGGGCAATCGGCGGCTCCATCCAGCTCGTCCAATCACCGGGCGTCACGTGGCTCCCTCAAAGTCACCGATTAATTGGTCCGATTGTCCAGTAGACTGGAAGAGAGAGAACTGTGTGTCTTTCCGGTGTGTGTGTGTGTGTGTGTGTGTGTGTGTGTGTGTGTGTGTGTTCCCCTCCCTGACTTGCTATCCTTTCCCACTCGGTGCTGCTGCTGCTGCTGCTGCTGCTGTAAATTTTCTGTTGCAACAAGGAGATAAAGACTTAATACTGTGAGAGTGACAAACACTTTAACGGCAGGAACACAACATCTGCGACAGCTTTCAGTTTTACAACTCGTCTGTGTCGTTATATCACGTTAAGTGTTAATAAACTAATCAGACGCTAAACAAACCCAGCCTTCGTTTGCAGAAGCGTTCATTCTTTACGGATCAAATATTAAAAAGTGCATAAATCTGCAAATAAAAGCCTCGAGGCTGAGAGGAGCAGAACATAGATGTTCTCAGCTGTTGTCTAGACATCAGCAAAGAAGATCCTCACTCTGGTAATTCTCTTACCGGTGTCCAGCTCTCCCAGTAATCAGTTTAAATGTAAGGCGCTGTGGGTAGATAAAAGGTATGATGCTGCCTTCATTAGTCTGCAGTCTGTATTACTGGAGGTGTGCGTGTGTGTGTGTGTGTGAGTACAGTAGCTGGCAGACACAAACATGATTCTCCCTTTGATATCCTCACTGCCTGAACATGGGGGAAACGAGAGAGGGAAAAAAAAATGAAAGAGGCAGAAAAAGAAAAAACAAAAACAGGAGAGAATCTCAGGGTGGATGCTGTGAAAGCATTTTGATGCCGACTGTGTGTGTGTGTGCGCGTGTCAGAAAGCCGTACGGTGAGTGAGGAACAGAGCGACAGAGACAGTTATCCCTGATCAGTGTGTTAAGTGCTGCTGAGCGTTGTTTGGGAGTCTATTGAGACGCAGACACACTGCTGCTTGCAAACAGCATTACATCTTTATTACATCTTCTCCGGCGGTTCAGAGGTGACGGCGCCGCCATGAGCTCACCCTGCGTCACACGGGGAGTCTGAGCAGAGAGTGTATACGCACGTGTGTGTGTGTGTGTGTGTCCATGAGGATCGTCATGTGCAGTCACAAGAGCAGAAAGCGTAACTTTCTGTTCTCATGCTGTTTATGAAAATCAATATAGGAAAGGCCCAAAGGGTGAATGCATCTCAGAAGACCTTGAGAAAACATCCCTGGACCACTCCAGCGTTCCCAGTAGCAGTGTTTATTCAGCCTCAACTGGATTTACTGCATCTCAAACATTATTATCTGTGGTTACCTGGGAAAATAGATGTTTGGCCTTTCGGTGACCAATCACGACCTCGCTCTCTCAGATTCTCTGAGATCTTTACTACCTCGCGGCATCGGCGACGTCAAACAACGTGTAGTGACTTGCTGGGCAAACGATAGCCCTCGATGACTTTTTATTGCCCCGCAGGCAATGAGCAAACTGCGAGTGGCCTGAGTTTGCCCCTCTTGAAAAAGAGGAAATTGTATCAGGTTCCCACAGCGAGGGGCCAGTTTGCTTTGTGGATTAAGGCTGGTGTCACCCGGCCGCTGGGGTCGAGTGGAAGAAAGAGTCAGAAATACAAGTAAACAAAGTGACTTCCTACACCTCCTCCTCCTCCTCCTCCTCCTCCTCCTCCTCCTCCTCACACATGAAACAATCTTTGTCACCAACTTGTATTTTATTGGCGTGGGTGAACATCTCATCTGGGAGAAGCTGTAAAACTCTGTGATAAGGTGTCACAGACTATTTGATTGTGGGATTTATGTGCTGTGGATGGCATATGTTTGCATATCATTATATCAGCCTTTGTATTTGGACATACTGTCTTTATACCTTCTCATATTCCGAGTGTCCTGCTAAATGGCTTCTTCTTCTCTCACCGCCCTCGTTTGTAATGATATTCAGACGACGGCTGCACACGTTTTGAAGGTGAATAAAACGTTCTCCTGCTTCCTCTCTCACTTTAAATCTGCATTCATTCGTGTCGGCCTGTGTCTGAATGTTGGTTACATGTGGGCATGTTTGCATGACCAAAGAAATGCAAAGTCTAGCTCAGACCAAATGCCTCGTGTGCACAATTTACATGAAATACATATTCATTCCTGACGCGTGTGCACAGGAAGAAGCTTTTCTCTCCTTCTTGTTCCTCTCGTTTTTTCCTCTTGTTTTTTTTTCCGCACAAAGAACAACTTCGTTATCATTTCTGTCTGTTCATTTTTTTCTTGCTTTCGTCTTGCTTTTCTTCTTTCTTGCTTTTCTTGATCACATCATGTAGTTTGGCACTGCAGGACAGAGGACGACAGCCGTTCATTTGCAAAAAAAAAAAAAAAAGAAAAGAAAAAGAAAGGAGGTTCTACTTCATTTGCTCCAGTGAGGGAGTTGAAGCAGGATGGAAATGTATCTTTAGCTTCCATGTTATAATTGTGGCACGCTAATGATGTAGACACATTCTCGCTGTCTGTTTACAGGAAATGCTCTTCTTTAATTTGCGACCGGCGTGAATGCCAAATGCCTATATCTAATTACTGGTGTTTGCTAAAAGATACTATTTACACACACTTTTTGCCTTGTAGAGGTCTGTTGTGTGTCGGGGCGGAGAGATTATGACAAGAAAAAGCTAAATGTGTAAACCTGCTAAAGACTTTGTGTTTTTTAATAAAAAACGCTTATCTGCAAAGTCTTTTTCTCCCTGCACACAGGAAGTTTAATTTGGCTGAGGAATGTCTTTCCACACGTTGGTTTTCTGTTTAAAGATAAAGATATTTTCATCTCTCCAGTCACGATCTTGTTTGACAAGTGTCGACCGAGGACTCCATCCAGGTTTATTTCTGTTTCAAACACCATAATTTGCACCATACTTGTGTAATCATGTCCTTAAAAGAAGATGCCACTTTTGCCAAATTACTGGATATCTCCTCTGGGAAAGAGAAATTCTGCATCTTTGATTTGCAAATGAAAAACAAGTTGAGTTGTGGTGTTGCACTTGTCGTGCGAACAAGGGAGATAAAAAAGAAACACGTGTTTGTGTGAGTGTGTGTGTGTGAGCATGCATGTGTGTGAGGGCTCTTGTGTTCTTGCCTTGGGAAACTACTCATAGTGCAGAAATGTGACAAATTTCCAAATTTGTGCTCTTAATTTTGACTACTTTCAATTCACCTCCCAATTGCCTGGAACACACACACACACACATACACACTCTCTCTCTCTCTCGGACTGGAAAGGCCCTGGATCTTAATCGTGGCTGGTACAGGTTCATAGGGAATGTGACAGTGAAATCACAGTGACTCATCACTGATGTGTCACAGCGCATTACATCTGGCTGATAAAACAACCTCAAATCCTCTCACTTCTCTCTCTCTCTCTCTCTCTCTCTTGCACTCCCTCCTCCGCCTCCATTGAAGAGGAGCTGAGCTCAGGGCCCCTGGAGGCCTCTGATCAGATAGATGTTAACTTTCTCAGGCAAAAGCCTGATAGCAGGACTCACACAATCACCTCTGCCGGTGCACGGTGAAAGACCAAATGAGCTTTCCCATCAGCCTTTATTCAGTTAATGTTGTAATTAACATGTTAGAGAGTAGAGAGACCGACTGCAGCTGATGAGGTGAGAGTGAGGGAGGGAGGGGGACGAGCAAAGAGACAGGGTATTAGCACTTTGTTCTGCATTGTTTGGCCGCTTGGCGCACACCAGAACACACACACAAATAAGCAACACACACACACACCCATGCATGCATGCAGGCAGGGCACTAACGTTTATTTAAGCTTTTGATAAAGAGATTAGCCCCATCATCCCATGCTCTAAAGCTGGCCGAGGGGGTCCATGTTCAGGAAATCCTGGCTTTCCTGACACATGGTCTTAAAGTGAAACCTGGCTCAAGCAGCACTTTAACCATATTAATGCTTTTCCTACAGCTCCAGATTAGCATGATGTGACCTTAGCGTGGTCAGACGCTGTGTTCCCGTGGACGTGTTGAGAGAGAGAGAGAGAGACAGAAAGTTAGTGCAGAGGCAGCGTGGCTCTGCCAGCTGGGCCGTTCTTTTTCTTTATTATTAGCCCTATCACAGTGGTTGGACTCCAGCTTAGAGCTACAGCGAGGTGCTAATTTTAGCCTCCAAAGAGGATAAGGATAAATAGCTTGCTGCCAGTTTGCCATATGGTCCCCTGCCGATTATATTGTGTCAGGAATATTTTCACCCCCACCCCCTCCCCCTCGCTCACCACAACACACAAACACATACATGTCGTTTCAGCGTTTATCATGCCAGGAGATCTGCTCATCTCACGGAGCAGTGACTGAAGAGTTCATTTCCCAAATAGTACAAATCATGCAAATTGAAATATTCAACCAAATGAAAACACATTTTTCAAACATCTGACGGCGTTTTAAAGTCACTCACTTAGTTTTTTATTAGTGTTGTTTATCTGTGTGACTCTGGAACTGTCATTTTCAGTCAGGAAATTGTTGTCGCGGTGATAGCTGCCTCCATCTTCAGCCGCTGTCGCTTCCAGCTGCAAGGTCATATTCAGCTCCTTCTGTAATCTCCTGCAACTGGGGTGATATTCTCATTTGGAAACGTGAGTCCCGTTGAAGAATAAAAATGAGTCTCTGTCCCCCCCCTCTCCCCATCAACACACATGCATATGTTCACATGTAAATGCAACACACACTCACTCACACAGCAACTCTCCATTATTCTCTCTCTCTCTCTCTCTCAAATTGAAATAATTCAATTTATGGACACAGTTCCAGACCTCCCTGGCTAAGACCATTATGCATGGATGCCCCCCCCCTTTCTAACAAAAGAACGGGAGAATTTACCAGCCGGCTCTCCTAACGACACCCACACAAAGCCAATTTCATGCCAGGAAAACACCAGCAGAAGCACCATATTTGGTCAAAACCTGCATCCCTTTGGATTTTCCTTATCGTTGAATATGGGTCGATGAGACTTTAATTTTTGTTGGGGCTTATTTTATAACCCTGATGTGACCAGTGCAGCTATTTTTGCTTCCAACGTTCAAGTGTTAGTTCATTGAGAAGTGAAAGACTCAACGTTATCGCACCTCTGATTCAACCACTGCTGCACACTCATGCTGAACTTCCATTTAGTTTGGATTCTTGAAACATTAAGGTGTGAAATAGCAGGGTTCAGTTAGTGTGGTGTGAGCCCAGGTAACCCTGGGACGCAGGAGGTTGGAGGTAAAGTATGTCAACTAGGCCAAAGCTTGACCTGAGGCTGACCCAGACCAAACATGCTGCCCCCTCAGGCCTCCTCCTCTCGGCCCTTTTGACATGGATACCTACTTTAGGGATTTAACTGAGAGATAAAGACCTTGATGGGCCCTTTCTCAAAGTTTACAGAGAGATCTAGGTAACAAATACCTGCAGGTAAACACAAAGCAGCAGGGCGGGCTGGAGGGCAGCATGGGCGTTTACTCTGTGTGTTTGCCGAGCAACACAAAGCATGCCACTTGCAGGACACACACGCGCATTCGGATGTAACCCGATCATCCCTTCTCGCTCCGAGCTGGTGAAACTCAAAGAGATGAGCAGAGACTGGGGCGAGATTCTCACTGGTAACTCACGATAACCTTTAGAGTAAAGGCCTCGGTGGCCGTGTTAAGCGCGCACAAAACACACTCGCTGCACGGTTCAACCACACATGTATTGTGCACACAAGCTCCCACGGGCATCACCGGGTCTTTGTTCCACTGAGAATCTCCACAGCGGCAGAGAGGTCAGACTCTTACAGGAAGTCACCCCCACCGAGGGCTGCCTTTTCAGGAAGTGACTCGGTAGGAGTGTATGGGGAGAGCGCCGGTGTCCACGGGGGGCATATCACTCCCGTCCACATGGGCCCATGCTCCACAGGAAGTAGGCCCGCTGTCAACCCACTCACTTCCTCTTCCCGCAGCCTGTCCCGATAGCCTTATCAGGTCTGCGTATGGGGAGACTGATAGGACTACAAATCCCCCACATCCCCACTGCACCGCATCCTGTGCCCATGCAGACACACTGACGTGGACGGGGGGGGGGGGGGGGGGGGGGGGGTTCTTCAATTTAATGCAATTCTTATGATTGTGAAACACAGAGGAGTAGTGTTGAGGTCTTGAGGAAGGGAAGGCTGTGATAAAAAGGCCACAGAGCCCTCGTCTTTGTCTGTGGAATCATGTTTTCACTCATTAGAAATTCCCTTAAACCCTGAAATCTAAATGCGACGACTCAACAACTCAAACCGAGTAGGTTGTTGCTCAGATAATGACTTATCCTGTTTTCCTAACCACCCCATAAGTAACCTGAGCTTGTGGGCACAGGCCTTATAATACCCCCCCCCCTATACTAAAACCTTCTGTTATTCCCAAAAAACTCACTGGGAGCTAATGCGCTATTATTAGCTGGTGCCACCGCAGGGTTAGCGTGCCTGCATTATCTAACTGCATGGCTGGGGCTGATAGGTTAGCATGAGTGGGAAAATCCTTGTGCATTATAACTGTTTATCGGAGGCTGTGCTGTTCAGATAGTCGCCGCACACAGAAAATAGACGCACGCGCTAAGACGGTAAACTGAAGTTTGGTTAATTTATCTACACCCCAAACACGAAGAGGTGATTACAGACAACGTGTGGAACTAAAATTGCAGATTTCCACTTAACATAATTCAACTGAAAGCGAAACTAGCTGGTGCTGCGTGATACTGTTACTTCTCTAAATGTAGCTCATTGTAAAAGATGCACGGGTCATATGAGACGATGTCTCCTCTGTGAATTCATGTTGGACAGAAATGATACCTTCATACTCGACGTTAAGTAGCGACATCCTGGAAGTTAGAAAAGAGTCTTTGTTCATAGAAAGTTGTATTTACTGTTCTGCAAAGTTTATTAAAGGGCTTCTAACAGTACATCTAGTCTCTCGCTGAAAACATATTTTTACTCAAGGCTGGGCCACAGCAACAATTAGACAGGATGTTTTCCCTTTAGTTTCGCTGAAGGTTCCTTCTCTTTGTCCAATGTCCACACTGAAGGACTTTGGAACGCCCTTCAGCACATCAGCTGACTTTTGGAAAGGACCGCCACGCCATTGTGTTGTTAAGTGCTCTTAGCTTTTGTTATAGTCCTTGTCCTCTCTCCCATCCCTTCCCCCCTTTGCCCTCTTCTTCCTTACTCTGTTTGACTCCCTCTCCCTGAGCTGTGTGCCGAGTTTCAAGAGAGGCTCGAGGAGTCGAAGGTGTCAAAAGCAAAACGAGAGACTGGTGTTTCAGACTGAGGGGGAAGCAAAAATGGCACAATTTCAGGAATCCTGTCATAATTTCAAGAACCATTTTATGTGTGTGTGTGTGTGTGTGAGGACTTCCCTTCATTGAAGCGAAGAATCTGAGGGCCTCCCCCTCGCCAGTGCTCCCATTTGAACCCAGTCTGGCCTTCTATCGTCAGGCTGGAAAAAAAGAAAACGGCAACACAAAGGCAAGAGGGGAAAAAATCAATAGTTACACAGCAAAAGTGCTCAACATGAAAGGGTGAATTCATCGCCCTACACTTTCATTTGAGCTTGTACCGACCGTCTCTTTCTCCCCGATTCCTTCTCTCTGGCGTGATCTGGAAATGGGACTAAAAGGCATTCGCTGTACGTGTGTGTGCGTGTGTCCGTCCGTGCCTGTCTGTGCCTGTCTGTGCGTGGAGGCATACTGCAGTTTAATGTCGTGTCGGTGCCCTGTGCTCGAGGCAGTTTCCAGCGTGTCAGGCAGCCTGTGGAGATGACCCTTTACGGGAAAATGGCACAGAGAGAGCAGTCACATTTACACTGACATTTTTGCCATCACCTATGGCTATGTCAACAGGCCTGATCCCCCCCACACACACACACACACCCTCCATCTCCCCCCGTCCTCCCTCCCTCTCTCACAGGCCTCAGCCACAGAGAAGCACATGAACACTTCCACAGAGGCAACAGAAAGACCATTAACACAGATCTTATGTTGAATATTTTATAAAAGGTTAACCATGTGCTCTCAAAAACATCATAAAACTGAGAAATGCCCTGAATGATTTCCCAGAGCCCGGTGTGATGTCTTGAGATCGCTTGTTGTTTGTCCAGAACTCAGAAATATTCAATTTGCAAACAAAACAAGCCTGAGTCGCTGGAGACATTGAATCTCTGGCAATAATATTCCACATGAACGGTTACAATAAGGCTCTCAGACCACTACAAAGAAAACCACATGAATCTAATAGACCTTCTAATTAACTCATAAATATCAAAACCGCCATTGTTATTTCCTATTTTCTTGTTGTTAGTAAAACACGTGCCCTGCGTCTCACTTCCTGATCTCGTCCTCGTCAGATCACCGCGAGTGAAGTAATTGCACGAAACTTGGCTCAAATTCTAACAGCGAGAACTCTCCAGAGTGCTTTAATTACAATAGCCCTCGTATATGACTCACCACTTACTGTCATTATTGAATGTGTCAGCGCCGCTCCACAAAACTGTCATCGTTCAAGTGTCCCAGCTTTGTTATCGCAAAACACTCGTTATTTACTGTAATTACTTCAACGCAATTGTGTTTGATTGCAGGAAGCAATTACTTAGCTCTCCCCTGATTGTTTACCTGGCAGCCCCCCGATTCCTTTTTCCTAATAATTGCAACTTTCTCTGTTTGCTAATCTGGTTTTTCATTACGTTGCTATCGTTTACAAAGATTAATCTGTGCTTCAGAGTGATACAATCGGAGAAGGCACCAGCTGGAGTTTGGGGGTCTGAACATAGTGGGGTGTCTCTCCGAAGGGAAAGGCAGGAAGGGAAGTCTAGACGAGCCATATTGTTTTGTCGACAGCGCATGTCATTATGCACAGAGGAGTGGAGGGGGATTTCTCTGTGTCTCTCCTCCTCCTTTGGAAGAAGAGGGAGGCGAAACAGCATTGCTCACAGAGAGTGTTTTGTATTTAAGTAAGTGTGTGTGTGAAGCTACCTCACGGAGGATCCTGGGAAATAGGTGCATGTGAGTGTCTGTTTTTGCTGCAAAGGGATGTGCCCCTACTTGGGAGTTGCGTTGCAAGGAATTCCTGCATGTTCAGAATATTTGGCGATGGGAGGGGCCTCCAGAGCCTCCGTGCGAAAGGGAACCCCCCACTGCCTGCCCCCACCCCCCCTGCACTCCCCTCCCCAGGTCTAGAGCTTATGAATGGCCTGAATACAATAAATGCTACTTTTCTCCCTCCCTTTTGCGAGCCCTTCTTTACCCCTCTGAGGATTTCTGGGAATGTAATGCGTGTGTGTGTGTGTGTGTGTGTGAGAGAGAGAGAGAGAGCGTGTGTGTGTGTTTCTGTGCGAGCGCTAGAGAGAAAAATAGTGTGAAGGAGAGCACTTTAGTGAATGTACCTCCACACGTGTGTGTGTGTTATGTGTATCGTGTTTTGAGTGTGTGTATGTGTATGAATTTCTCGCCTGCCAATACGAGATGTGCGTATCCCATGTGGAACAGGATAACAGGCCCCTGAGGCCTGAGGCTTGCCTGGGCAACCAACCCAGGGTCATGTGAGCTTTCTGGGGTGTGAAACTTTAGGAGTGGCCCATGAGGGATCAGCTCCAGGTCACTCGCTCTCACAGTGACGCACACACACTCTCTCTCTCTCCTGCAACAAATAGCGCACGGATTAAATGCACTGTCATAAACTCAAAAAAGATTTGTCCCCACCTCTCCTCCCTCTCAGTTCATCCACAGCCTATAAAACCTTGCAAAAACATCTCACGGTAACGTCCAGGAACGCTTCCTCACACTGGATCCCCCTCATGACATCTGGCACGGAGCTAATATTCACAACCCTTACACCCGATCTCAGCTGAAAAACAAGATATTAGAAAGCTAAATGTCACAGTTCTCCCGTGCCGCGCTCGAAGCAACCCGTCCGATGGGATCACTGTTTCCAGATGACGGGCTGGTGAATCTGTGGCTGTTAATTTGCCAGGCAGCAGAAAAATGGCTGACACCTTCAAATGGCACGTGTGCCTGCGTAGAGAGGGCAGGTAGCACCAATCTCCGCCTTCATAATCAGATCATAACAGATTAGCCTAGATATGCCTTGATAATGTCAGGGTATGCCTTGAGACAGAGGGATGTGGAGGAGGCATCATTAGCATAACTTGTTGAGGGAGGTGGGACGGGGGCATCACCTGGAAGTTCAGCCATGTTGAATTTGTGAAATAGCTTTTAGCCACAGTTTGGTTTGTTTTAAGAATCTTCAAACCGTAGACTGCGATGCCTCACTCTGACATCCTCTCACTGCAGCTCACAGAGAGGGGAGGTAATGAGAGAAGCATGGAGGCAGAGCCACAATAAAAGCCACTGAAGCTGAAAGAGCATCGAACTGAGTGTCTGTTTGGCTAATGCTAACGAAGCTCGTGGAAATGCATGAAGAAAGCTAACCTAGTTTTTACGTCATTATCTGTTTGCTCACTGTGTGTGTGTGAGCACGCCCATGTGTGTGTGTGTGTGCGTGCGCGTGTGTGTACGGCATGTGAGGGGACTGATAAAATATTCCTTCCCTTGGTTGGCCCCGGGGCATTTCAACTGCCCCTGGCTCCTTCCAGTCACTGGCCTGCTCCCTAATTGACACACACACACACACACACACACACACACACATGCACACAACATTCAGGGGTGGTGTGGCTGGAAACACACATGCATAAAGAAAGACGGGGAAAGACACACACACATACAGACCAATGCACATCCATGCATGCATGCATTCTTCACACACGAACGTGCACCCCCACCGTCCTGCATTGATTCCCCATCCCTCCACCTCCCAGCCCCTCCTCTAACTAGTTGCAAAGATGTTGTCATGGCCGATCATCGGGGCCAGGCCCAGAGTTGTGCCTGTGGCTCTTCCTCGTGGGGGGACTGGAGCCTGCTAGCCTAGCTGCCCCACGCTGTATGTTTGCAGCCCTGGGTTACTGCCTGCTGATGCTCTTAATGAGCCTGGCAGCCGGTGCATGGAGAGCCACTGACTGTTTGTTTTCTGGCTGCCTGGCTGACTGGCTGACTGCTCTGACGAGCTTGTTTTCCGACTGACTTGATGGCGTTACAGGCTGATTAGCTTACTGGTTTGCTGGATCACCTTCTGCCTGACCGGACTGACCAAGACAGTGGCCGAGCGCCTGGCTGACCCCCTAAAAGGGTCATTGGCTGAGAGATCGCTCGTATTGCCACTGAGGCCATTTTAACATGAATGCAGAAATCACTGCTCACGTATCAGAGATATTCTTCCCATTCTAGCACGCTAGCACTGCACATTAGAACCAAAAACAGTGATGCTTGATGCCAGATCTTCCATCTCCACTCAGAGTTCAGTCTGTATGCTGAACTGAATTCATCGATTGAGGAAGATGATGCAAGAAGGCCAGAGCTGCGGATGTTTGTTGCTCAGAATGTTGAGAAATGATCGCATCAAAGCAAACTGTGGAGAAGCGAGTGAGGTGTGGGTTTGAATCATCATCAGTTTCCTCCGTCATGTAATGCTCTGGCTGAAGATACATGCTGCACAGTGTATTTTTCCAGGTCGTCTTTTGTGTTGTTAGAGGACCTCAGATTCAGAGTGGACACTGTCCTGCCTCTCAGTGGACGTGGCCTGTCTTCAGCGTGCTATCTCCTCCCTCTCCTGCCCATTATGTTTTCCTCCAGCACCTGGGTCGGTGGCACCAGTTTGATCTCCCTTTTATTCTCGCACACTGATCACTCCTCATCCCTCCTTCTCCACCGCCATCTCCCATTCCCTTTCCCTCCCTCTCTCACTCGAGCTGAGGTAACACTGTTGACATTTCCCCAACATGGCTGCCAGACACAACTTCCAACACCTTTTCCTGCCTCACCCTGACCGCTCACCCCCACCGTCTCTCGCTCTTTTTTCTCTCTCGCGCTCACCAGGGTTAAAGAAAACCAGAAATTAGCCCCAGACCTTGCGGAGGTGATCGGTATCAGATTGCAGTGAAAATGGAAATGCCAATAAAATTGACAGCCCTTCTCCAGCCAGCCTTTCCTTTTTCCTTCTAGGTAACGTGAGCGTCTTTAGGTCGGACTCACTCACAAGCATCAGGAGGAGAGAGGAGGAGGAATATTGGGACAGTTTCGCTCTCAGGCGTGAAATCTAAATTCTGTTCTTTGTTCGTTAGTTAGCAGCATCACATCAAAAACTACTAAACCTGTAGTATGTAGTAACTGTGAGCGTGTGAGACGTGGCACAGGGACCGTGGGGCCTCTGCTGAGCGCCACTCTGGCTGAGATTAATTAGTTCTGTGGGGTTATTTTATACTCTCTTGGCTCATGATTAGGAGTTTTAGATTATAGTTGCTGCCCGTGCACCGTGTTAATCACCGGCACGCAACCGATTCGACGCACCGCTTTAAACGTGGTTGATATCGCACAGTCTGATATTGTGCTGTTTTGTGTGAGGCAGCGGCAGCTCACAGGTTAGTGGTTCAAGCGCTGGAGCGAGTGTGTCTGTGATGTTTATATTTTAACACAATGCTTAAGAGCATGTGATGCGGCAGTTCAGACAGCACGCACCACCACGACTTTATAATAACATTATACACTATTATTTCTTATTCTCTTCCTCCATTGAACTTCCTCTTTCTTTTCTCTACTCTCCCCATTTCTCACCTCTCTCTCTCACTCATTCATCCCATACGCCCTCACTCGCTCACTGAGCTGATACTCGCCAGCCGTTTGCTTCTGTTTTCCCAACTCGCATGGGACGAGCCCCTGGGTTTGTTATTGTAGGCTTTGCTGAACATGAGCCGGTCTTTACAATGGATTGAAAGCATTTGCTTCCAATGAAAATCTGGTCTTAGATTACAGGTCCGTAGCTTGCCCCTCTTTTCCAGCCCGGCCGACAGAGGCAGAGAGGAAGAGAGAGGGAGGGGGGAGATGGAGGGAGACGGAGGGGTGGGTGTATTTCAGCCCTGAAACAGTAGGCAGAAAAAACTCACATGTTAAGCTCAGGCTGTTTGTCCCAGGCTAATGATGTAACTCAAGCTTGCAATGTGAGAGTGTTTTCAGACAGGGAGAGGTCTAGAAGCTGGGCAGACATGTGCATGTGTGTGTGTGTGTGTGTGTAGTGTTAACGCAGGTTAGTCAATGAATCAATGACTCAGTTGTCTGACAAGCATAATTAACTAATTGATTGACAGAAGTAAAACTGCTCAAATAAGGAGATTTGTTGTCGCTCTTATTATTTTAACCTGTATCTTAATCTCAAAGCAATAATTAAGTAATCTGTAAATGAAATCAACCGATCGATCAGGCATGATAATTATTATTCAGAGTTATGTTAGTGCATGATCAAACAGTTCATTATCTGTTGAAGTAAACATGTCCCTGACTGGGTCAAAGCCTCTTCCAGCCACCAAGAAGCTTTTGCCCGACACCAACTTTTGACCTTTGGGCGATGCCACAGTAGCCTAGCCCGGCTAGCTTCACATGCAGATGTGCATTATTAATGTGCAGTGCCTGGCGTTTGCATCAGTATCGCAGCATCTATGAAACGCAAGCCCTTGTTTTAACCCCCCCCCCCACCCTCGGCACCACAGCGTCACCTCCGCTTCTGCATGAGATTCATTAAAAAGCCTTCAATATGTGTGCATATGTATCTCCTTCTGCCAGAGCAGTCGGCGAGAGAGCGAGAGCCGGCCAAGAATGTTGTTTCATATGGATCGTTGCGAACCTCCCTCTCCTAATGGTGTATATAATTCAGGTGCCCTCCAGGCATGCTTTCAGGAATTCTTTTGCCCGAGGTAATGGGGAGCAAAGGCCTGGGTTTTCGGCCCATGATTATTCCATTGATGTGGCAGGCTGGAAAAAAGTAATCTCCAACCGGATTAGCGCCAACATCCCCATTAATTATCGATGAACCGGGGGCTTAGGTTTTAGCTAGGTGCTGGGTGTCGCCCTCTGCGAGTTAGCGTAGCACAGGCGCGCTAGAATGCAGTTATCTACTGCCGCCACAGTGAATAGAAGCCACAGCTTTAGAAGTGCTTTGTGTGTAATCAATAAATAACTGGATCCAATTCTGTGCACTGCTTCAGCGTTTTTTATTTTTTTTATTTTTTCCTCTCCTTTCCTTCCTCCTCACTTCCAGTGAAGAAGCGTGGCGCGGGTGCCACTTGTTTATCCTGTCTCATGTTTCTTTTATGATCACCATCTTCATTGAGGGTGGCTTGCATTTTTGAATAATGATAATAACAATTAGGCTTTTCACAGCCACAGATGGGAAGAGCCTCTTTCTCTCCACTGGAGCTGTATAGAGCGCGTACAGTAATTGGGGAGAGTGTGTGTGTGTGTGTGTGTGTGTGTGTGTGTGGGCTCTGCTTGTTGTGTCTGAATGCAGAGAAAGGGCCCATGGTGCACACCTTCCTTTCACTTCTCCTCTCACTGCTCCGACACTCTAAGCTGTCCCAGTGTTCCCCTCAGGTGAGGTTAACTGGCCTTAATAGAGTCTTATCGAAGCCCTACAGGTTGCTGTAAGCAGCCATGACGCCATTGTTATGAAAAGCAGCTAGCTTTGTTAGTGCTGTTTGTGCCTCTGACTTCCTTTTTTCCACCTATTTTCCTTTCATCCCCCCCCCCCTTCCTCCTCCTCCTCCTCGCATCCTCCCTTTTGTAGTGCCATGTTACTCTTTCCACCTCAGGTAAAATGGCAGAATGCGCCAGGGCGACGCTTCAATAACTATTTTCCCCTCAGGATAATAAAGACTAAATCTCTCTGTCATTTTCAATTCTGCGCGGGCTTGGATGGGAGAGTGGGGAAATGCGACCTTACAAGTCCTTTGTGCTCCCCTCTCCTCTCTCTCTCCTCCTCGCAGAAGGATGCGAGCGCTCGCTGTGTTTTCAAGTGGGGGGGGGGGAAATGAAAGGCAGGGTTATTTATAAATGTATTAAAAATGAATGCATTTATGAGGTGCTGTTTTCCAGCCATTCTCCTCTCACCATTGTTGTGTCTCCATACCCCTCCATCTGCGCATACAAAGCCCTCCAGAATTCCTTCCAAATCGTATTTATTCCCTTTGAATACCGAGGCGCGGCAAATGCAGGAAGTAAACAAATGGTGTGTGTGATCTCCGCTGTCTCTTCCTGTCTCCCGTCATGTGACAGGTGACGGCCTGGACAACAGCGTAGCCTCGCCGAGCACGGGGGACGACGACGACCCAGATAAGGAGAAGAAGCGCAACAAGAAGAGAGGGATCTTCCCGAAGGTGGCCACCAACATCATGAGAGCGTGGCTCTTCCAGCACCTAACGGTGAGTCGGCCGCAGCGGCGTTGGTGCTCTGTCCCTCCCAGGGTCACATCACGAGTGCATGACCAAACTTCACTCGCCACACTCTCTAACTCATGCACGCACACACACGTTGTCTCTTCCTAGCTGCGCTCCATTCTTATTTGACACGAACACACGTGCACAGCCCCCCCCATGTATTCCGGTTTGTACAGAGAACACTTCAAAGACGCAGGCCTGAGTAATCTGCGGGCGATTTCGGCTGAACCTGAGCAGGGTTGAGAGAGAGAGAGAGGGAGCCTGCCCCTGGCCATAACTGCTGCTGATCCATAGATGAACCTTATTACGAACAAATCTGTCATTATTTAACAGATGCCTGGGATGCTGCACGGGCCTGTGGTTTGGCTTTTATTTTGACGCAGTTCTTGCAGGGAACATCAGTGAGCGAGCACCAGCTGACAGCGTCACTAATCGTCTGAGGGGAAGAGAGTGTGGGAAAACACAGGAAGACGCACGCTGAAGAGAACAGGTTCTCTGTAATGGTTCTGTAGCTTTGCATTACACCAACGAGAGAGAAGAAGAAGAAACCTGTTCTCATGTTGAGTCACCGTAGTTAATGGAGCTTTTCATGAACTCTTCTGTGTCGTTGAATTTGCATGAGTCAGAAGAGTGTTTAAAACATTCCAGGTGGAGGAACACATCCCTTAAACAAGTTCAGTTAGAGTTAGTCAGCGTTCAGGGCTCTTTACAGTACGAGCCACTTCCTCCCATTCATACACTTCATTCAGTGTCTCACCCATGGGACGCCGAGGCCGGCGTCCAACCACAGACTTCTGGTGAGACAGACTTCTGCTGCCCTTTTAATAATGAATGATTTAGGTGTAGCCGAAGCTTCTGAATACACGTTGCCGTGTATTGTCAGTAAAATTCAAAAAGAATTTTCCAACAAGCCGTTCACTGTGGTGATCGAGTCGAACCCCTGATAACGTCTCCGTGCCGCTTTAAGGAAGCGTGTTTCCAAACTAACTTGATCCAGCCGTGTGTCGCACAGATTCTGCCGATGTCAGGAGTTTACGGAGAACACGATGCAGTTTGGCTGTTGAGTGGGCGTCGGCTTGAATTGCAGAAGCCAGCAGGGAGGAGGATGCTCGGGAGAGTAATTTGGTTGTAGGATTATGGATATTGCACGGCTTCCGCTTTTCTATGTTTATTTGGAGCCTGTGTTTGATGTCAGTGGTGTGTGTTGTACTGCGCCCTCCTGTTGCCAACACCGGTGAAGGCAAATTGGAGAAACTTTTTCTTAGATTGTGCATAGTTTCGTGAGGCTCCTGGGCAGAGGTGCACGGTGCACGGCTTCTTATACTCTCCTCTTTCTATATGACCCTCTCCACCTCCTTAACAAACCACCAGCTCTCCATCACCCTGCACACACACCATCACACACACACACACTAACCTCTCCTCCAACTCCCTGACCTCAACTCACATATCCCCCGAAAACCTTCAGGGGCCGCAGAGGAAAGGTGGTTGAAACACACACACACACACATCTTGTCTGTGGAAATACAGTTCAGCACACACAGGGAGCAACACACCTACTGTGTCACATTACACTGTGAGTTGGGCTTATGGGAGGTTTCTGCACCGTTAGATCTCAAACAGTGGGAAGGATATAAGTGAGTGTCAAGGGAGTAAGGGAGAAAAGAAGGAGAGGAGGAGGAGGAGATGGCAAGGAGGTGAAGGAGGGGATAAGAAGGATCCGGTGGAAGGATCTCAAAGATGTTTTCACGTGTGAGCACACATTAGGTTAATTGTTTTAAGAAGAAGCTGCTGTTTCCTTCCACGCAACAAACTGAACGGTTGACAGAAAAAAAAGAGAAATCCACCGGCGTGTTTATCCGACCAGGCAGAAATGAAACCCAGACTGCAACATCTTCTTTGTTTATAGGAAATGTGGTTTTAATTTTGAGAATCGCTGGCACGGGCGATACCACTGGTGTCAGGAAAACGCTCTCGCTGGCTTCAGCTGTTTACACTAATCATTCCTCGGTGTCACGAGTCATTTCATCAGCGCATGTCGTTGTTACACGCAGCAGCGACGTCCATGGCATCTCTTCACACTGGCAGGACGGCTCTGCAGATCCGGACTCGTCCACACTGCCGCTGTCTGGACTCTTAGAGATAGACACGATGCCAATTAGCCACACACAGATGCACACACCCATGGCAACACAACGCAACCCCGCACGAGGTTATCTCTCAAGCATAGCACGCATTGAGATACTGGACGTAATAAACAGGAAACAACAGGAGAGACTTCAGGAGAGGGTTCTGTACCCACCTTGGTGTATTTTCTGTTATTCGCCCTCACACTCAGACCCTCAGGGGAGAGCTCATTGTACTGAAGCGGAAGGGGAAGGTAGGTGGCAAACTGAGGCTGTGAGTGCATCAGCAGTGTAGGTGGTAGATGGCATCCACGTGGCTGTTATTTTAGGTTTGTTTTTGAAATTATTTCTCCATCTCTGCTCATTTATCCATCAATGATGTTCATGACTAGTGTCTTATTCCTGCAGGAAAACCATTTCAAATCTGTGCAGAGCTTTAGCCTGGGTGAAATTACTGTAATATACTGAACATATGTTGCGACAAATGACAGCGTACAGGTGAAATAAACGGAATATGTGACGAGGCGTCAACACAAATATCCACCATGAACTCACAGAGGATGTGCTTAAAGGCACAGATGTTGATCTGAGGTGTGCGTCTGTAATTATGTCATAAATATATTAAACAAAATTCACGTTGTAGAATGAAAGCTGGTTGCATCACACAGAGGCTACAACCAGGGCGACGAGGCCTGACATCAAGAAAGAGCTGGTCCCTCTATTGTGTGCAGTCTGAATCCAGCCCCCTGCACCCTCCCCTCCTCACAAATGGTATTTTCTTGTTTAATTTAACAAGAAATGAGTAGTAAATGAAAGCTCAGGCCTCAAATCCCCGACGCACCCTGTGCTCTGCTCTCCACTCCCCTATGAAAAGGCAATTTGTGAAATTATGTGATAGAGTAATTAGATGGAATTCACCCCCACCTCCCTGCTACACACGCCACCCATATCCCCGTTAGATTGTTGCCTTGCTAAACTCAAGTGTGTGTGTGTGAGAGGAGGCAGGGGGGTTTGGCATTCAGAGTGTTAGCATCGTTATATTAGCCTGGCAGACTGGGACACACTCTCATACACATTATCACTAACACTCTCTCATTCTGGCTCTCCTCCCCTCCTATTTGTACACAGACTCAGTGTAACGAGGGGCAGCCGCGATCGCAGCTCATAAAAGAAGCCAACCCGCAAACCCTCAATGAGCTGCTTTTTTTCCAACCTCCCCCCCTCCTCCTCTCTCCTCTTAAAAATGTGTAAAATGAACAGAGAGAGAGCGGGTGAGTGTAAAAACTCCAACTGGAAGGCATAATCCCCTGTTAATACAATTAGAGTCTAATTTAACTGCTCGCATATACGCAGATGGAGCTGCGTTGCTCCCCCACAGCAGCGTGCATTCGGGCCGTTTGAGCAGAAACAGGTGTGAAAAGTGATATAATTCATTTCTGCACCGGCAGAGGAGGCCAGGAGCCTCGCTGCGGTGGGCTCCGGGTGGGAGTGTGGTGACGAGGTGATGGATGGACGGACAGACAGAGAGGGGGTCACCAGCAATTAACTCTAGGCAAATTATTTTCCCTCATATTAAAATGGTTTGGTTGCAGAGAGAAAAAAAAAATCTTTAAGGTATTTTGTGATTTCCTTTAAAAAAAAATCACTTCAACTATTTATTGATTTAAAGTTCGCGCTGTTGGACGTTCAGGTCGGGAACGTGTCGGCGGAGAGAACACAAACCAGATATGTAAAGTCAAAGCCAAACAACAGGAGCGAGGGAAAAGGATCGCCAGAGGTCAAAGTTCAACATTGCCTCAGATGCCATTAGTCTTCGGCTGTTTATTGCTGGAGCCTGGATGTGTCAGCACCCCGGTCACCCGCGGCAACACAGGCCTGTGATGGTGTTATTCCACTAACCCTGTGTTCGGACTGACTTCAGGCCAAATTTGCCTTAATTGCCGTTGTATTGTTTAGAGAAAAACACAAGCACGAATTAGCATCAGAATACAGAGACTTATTATTTGTTTATTTATGGCTTTAGTAATCTTGTGATTTTTGTAATCTTTCCCTTTTTTTTGTTTTCCACTTCTTGCAGTTTCTGAAAAACAATTTCAGTTGACCTTGTGAGCGGCCGTAATGCTCCGTTAACAACTCTGAAAAGTCATCAGGACCGGAGCCTAAAAGCGGAGACCATCATCTGACTTCTTAAGTGTTTATTCATGAACGACAACAAAGGCACGATGTCCATCTTGATACTGTAAAGTAATATAGCGGTCTATGTGCCTGGTGTCTCCGATTAGGTCTTAATTCAATCTAAGTGGCAGTCAGAATCTTAGGCGCCACAGCATTAGGATTTCAAAGAGGCCCTAAGAGACGACAGACAGGCGCACGGATCTGCCAAAGGCCTGGCGTGACACTGTGACGAGACAGAGCGGCAGCAAAACAAGAGAACAAGTCTTATTCTCAACATTTTTATTCGGTTTCAGATACATTATCTCTAGGAAAGGAATTGGCTCCGGGCGGGCAGGGTGTTTGTGTGCATGTGTGTCCGTTTGTGAGGGCTTTTGTTTCTGTGTGTGTGATGGCTTTAGTTTGCATGAGGGCATTTGGAAGCAGTGACTTGTCCGTACCAATCGGAGAAGGAGTGGTTGGTGTCAAAGAGGAGGCAGCTGAGTCAACCTGCCCACCCCCATCTCACACACACACACACACACACACATTGCAGAAGCACTATTACTGTGCTCCAACCCCCACATTACCCCACACCTTGTAATGAAAACATCATCAATTATCCCTCTTGACAGGCCCCAGGGACTGAAGGCAGACAGCTCTCTTTGGGGGCTTCTCTTTGTGAACTGACCCTCACCCTCACACACTCACACACACACACACACACACACTTGATTCTCACACACTTTGCAACCATTCCATACAGGTTTTTTTCACTCTGTATATTTAAAGCTGATAGTCTGAAGGCTCATCTTTTGCAGGACAGTAGAGTCGACAGTAGGTCGGGTCCATCTGGTGGAGATGTAGGGGGGCAGGAGGTGTGTGTGTGTGTGGGGGGGGGGGGGGGGGGGGGGGGGGGGGGGGGGGTGTTGGTGGAGGGAGGGGTAATGGTATGGCGAGGGCAGAGGGAAGCCATCAGTCCTGACATGGGCGCCTGAAAGGCCATCTGTTTCATGATTGATGGATGGAGTGATGGATGGAGTGATGGATGATACAGTAGTGGGTCACTGACACATGGCAGATGTGGACATTGTGGTTGTTTGCGATAGTATTGTTGTGGTTCTGGCATTTTGTCGTGACTTTGACGGAATTGTTTTTTCTACTTAAAAAAAGAAAAAGCAAACCCCCAGTTTGAATGATGAATTAGATTTATATTATCCATTTAAAACCAGTGTAGCGATTCCCTTACTATTGTGAGAGTGTGGTTTCTGTGCCCTACTTCAGACCTGTCAGCTGCACTTAATGCTTTTCAGAAGTTTGGGTTTCCATGGCATTTGGTTTTAGAGGTGTTTCCATCCTGCCAAGAATCCAGTTCCTGGAAAAACACTGCATACTTGAAATTTTCAAAAATAGCTCTTGTATAAATATGAAATTCTTACGTTAAGTGTTGAAGCGTTTCCATCCGTCGCTCTTTCTGGTCAGACGTCATGTTTGAGTCTTGGCTACATGCGGCGATGTATGGAAATGATTCCTGGGACTTATTTGACATTTGGGTTGCATGGGTTCAAACCCGAACACGAGTCAAAGCCCACAAAACAAAGTTTGCCACAATTGGCTTGGAGGTGAAGCTAACATGCAAACCAAGGGAGAACTCAGGCCTCTAAGCTGGAGCTGGGCGAGTGAGCGCACAGTTCTTTTCTTTTCCTTTTAGAATTTACTGTCATGAGAAGCTATTCCTGATGATATCAGACAAATCAGGGTGAAAAAATGCCTTAAACATGTGCAGCCTGTAAGATTCAGTCTCTCCTCCTCACCACCTTTGATTCACACTGTTCTCACACTCGCTTGCTTCTTCTCGGTATCAGTTACCTCTCTATTTAAAATCCCTCAAGGCCAGTTAACTTTGAATTCATGTCACCTTTGAACTTTTCCAAAACGGCGACGGTGGAGTCGGAGTGTGTGTGTGTTGATCTGGCCTCGTAGTCCAGGGGTGGGTCGATGTGTTTCCTCCAGAACGTGAGAACTTTACAGACCCTCAAGGTCGGTCAGCAGCACTGGAGAGAATCAGCAGTCACAAGAGATCTAATATGGACACACACACACACAGATCAGTCCATACTCGAACTTTCAAAGCCTGTTGTGATGTGCGGAAAGACTTAATATCACTTGGTTATTCTGTCATCCCTGTCCTCCCTCCCCTGTCCCCTCTCCTCTGTCCCCTGTCCCCAGCCTCCAATCCTTGGCCCTCATATCATTTCATAGTTGGGAAACTATGGAACAGTTCAGTGTGCGGTTTCATTGTTATACGTCAGGATGACTGATGGCTCTATGCTCAACCTGTGTCTCACACTAGTTCTATTTTTCATTATCGGCCACATGTGATAAGAGTGTGCGCGCATGTGCATCCGCGTGCGTGTGCGTCTTCAGACTGGGACAAAGGCCCATTAACCCGGATGTGTGAAATCACTCTTGGTTTTGGTGCCCACTAATCAGTTTACAGTGATCTGCAAATCCGAAGAAGAGGCTCACTCTCAGCCCCCAGACCCACACACACACACACACACACACACACACTGACATAGGGCCTTCTAGTAGTGTCAGGGGTTGGGTGGGGTGTGGAGTTCCCCACCATCACTGTGGTATTTATTGTAGAGTGAGTGGCAAGTCGAAGAGTGGAAGAGTCAGGGAAAATTATTGTCATACGTCTGTGGTTAGCTTGATGGAATGCTTCGATCGACACTTTGACATCAGCCATGTTAGTCTCTTATCCCCACTGTACGCGAACGCACTCAGCCTCCAGCGTCCCTTTGTGTAGCTCCACTCAAAAAACTCCTCAATGAAGCTTTGGCAGCTCAAGGTTCACACGATTCAAGAGGCTCCGTTTAGCATAGCTGCATGGAGCACGGCTCTGCTCATCCAGCCACATATTAACTCTGCTGAGTGTGAAATCACATTAGCACTAGCTGTTAGCCATTATCCATTAGGCTGCGTTTGTTGATCCACAGGATTGTGGGATCTTTTCTGGCTGGAGTCAGCAGCTCAATACCTTTTACTTACAGCAGCTGCAGTGGCCTGGCCTAGATACATGTCATATGTGTGTGTGTCCGCGTGCCTGCATGCACATCTGTCTGTGGTGGCATACGCAGTCGCCCTGTTATTTGTAAGTGTCAGCTTTATGTCTCTTTTGTCAGAAGAACGTTGCGTGTGTGTGTGTGTGCGTGGCTCCCTCCATGCGTGTGCCTGATGGATCCTGTGGCTTTGCCGTTGTGGTAATCAGTTTGCACGTCGGCTGAACTAATTTATCAATTCAGTTCCTCCCACTTGTATTCTCTCCCATGCGTGAACCTGCTCTCGTTTCCCCTCACTCTCCGTCTCCGGCGCCCTCTCAGACAGAACACTCCTTTCTGGAAAACCGTAAGGGCTTCCTATCTTTTATGCATAGCCCCCCCCCCACCCTCCTCCTCCTGCTCATTCTATTTCTCTGTAATGAACGGCTGTGTTGCCTCACATTTTAATGGCCTTGAACCATGATATGGCAGCAGCCGTGCTGCATTGATGCAGTTGGGGAAACAGGGCTGCGATGCACACACTTGTTTTATGATCTTGTGATGGTTGTCGCTGTGCGGCAGGTGGCATGGAAGGTCTGGCCATAGGCTGGTTTGTTTACACTGGGTCAGGTGACCCAATGTGCCGACATCTAGGGGGATGGTCAGGTGTGTGTTGGAAGTGCATCTGTGACACACACACACATACACACGAGTATGGATGTGTGGTTGTCTGTGTTGTGTGTGTGTCCATTGGAGTGAGAGAAATCATAACTAGTGACCCAGGTGGTGAATGCAGACAGGAAATAACTCATGGTAGAGGAGCTGGACAGAGCTGAGGGAACGTGGTGGGAGAACCCACCAGTTTCTCTCTCACTTTCTACCCTCCTGTCTTTCATTATATCCCCTTCTTTCAAAATTCGTCCTCCTGTCCCGCGTGCTTCTCTTCCTCCGGACACTTTCAGAAAAATACCTTGCACATTCTTCGTCGTGCCTCCTCTCGCTCTTGTGGTGTTGGTAATGGTGGGGGGAAAGTGAACGCGGCTGAGGGTGCTGCTCACTTGTTTGTTACGACAGATTAAGTCATTGATTTGTAAAAGCGGTGCACTGATGGAGAAGGCCCTCTGCTGCTGGAGACGTGGAGAGAGGCAGCCACATTGCAAACCCCCCCCTCCTCTGCAGGCGAGGATATTAAAATCGAAGGCAAAGATGAGAGCTAACGGTAAAGACAGGAGTTAAGGGGCGGGGGGGAGGCAGCATGAGATAGTTAAGCAAAAATGCTAAATATAGAACAGAGGGATGGAGGGGGCGGAGACGGATGAGTAAGATGGGGCGATAGCATGATGGGAGGGAGAAGGTGGGGGGGGTGTAGGTGTGCACTGAATGACAGAGATGTCAGAGGAAGACAGGGGAGGGAGGTGGGGTGAGAAAGCTTCATCTTTCAAAAGCATCGGCTGCGTCTCCTTCCCTCTCGTGCTCCCCGCCCGCTCCAGAGAGCATAAGGGAGCAATTGTGAAATACCTTCGCCGAGTTTCAGCATTCCCCCCCAACCCAGGTTCTGCTCAGCCCCCTGGGGCCGACGGTGAGTTTCTAATTAAAACGTTGGGAGCAAAAGGGTAATTATGATAATAACATAATAATATCGCCGGGGTTATTAGAATGTTCTGTGGTCGCCAAATTGCTTCCTCGGAGAGATCAGATTTCAGTGGCATTACGTAAAGTCACATTTCCTTGAATGCCAGGTGAAGTGAAATGAATTCCCTCGTGGTTGAAGGATAATCTGAGAATTCCCTCACGTCGAGGAGACCAACTCCAAAAAAGAAAAAGTTCCTCACCACAATCACATGTACGGCGTATAAGCTCAGCCTAGTCTAAATGGTTCGTATGTTCAGGAAGTCCACTTGTTTGTGGAACACTGTTTGTTTTTTCTAGCTTGAACTCTTGGTTCTCTGCAGCTCCGTGTTTCGCAGCTGTGTGCAACAAGAGAACATTTGTTTTTGGGGCTTTACAGATCACTGCTAGAATGCTAGCTCCGAGCGCTGTAGCTTGAAGATGGCACCGGCACTCCGAGGTGCATCCCGCTGTTTCCCTCTCAGCCTTCTGTGGTACCTGACTGGGATCAGGCTTTGTGGATCCCTCCCACTCCCCATTTACACACCCCCTCCGACTCAGGCAGCCCCGAGGCAGGCCACCTCCAGCTGTGGCTGCCGTTCACCGCGCCACTTGGTGCAAGTACCGATTGCTTTGGAGTGCCTCCCCTCGCTCAAATAGGCGGTAATTATGGGCTTAAAGAGGTTTAGTGGTCCAGCAAACTACATAATCACCCCCTGAATTAGCCCCAGCTCATCAGCCTCAGTCCAACGAGCAGCGCTTACCACTAGCACTAGCTATCATGCTGCACCCCCTTCCCTTTATTGCACAGAGGGAAGCGCAGCAGCAGGTGTTGTGCAACATCCGGCCCCCTTAATAAATTTAGCCTCCCCTGAGCTGGAATGGGGCGGACTAATGAAGCACGCCCTTGCTCTGAGGGAAAGCAGCCGGAGAGTACAGGAGCCGCTCATATAGCAAACAGCAGAGACGTGTTCCTTTAGCATCGACCTGCCTTATCCTTCACATTCTGTTCAACAACAATGCAGCACTTTGTCTGGACTTGAGGTGGTCATGTGCTTACATGATATAAGCTCCAGTATACACATCAGCTGGAGACCCACCCAATTGTAGAGCTTGCGGATCATTGTTCAAACCCTGCGACGGCGACTGCTGAGTTTTAAAGAAGTGATGATGGATAATCATCAGCTATGGTTGAGGAGAAGTTGTTGCCAATGCAGTTCATTGTCTAATAACACTTTAATAACACACTCTTCACCCTTTCCTTGTCGGCTAACAAGATTTATCTGATTCCCAGAGGCCTGCTGGGAGATTTCCCTAAATCAACAAAAGCTGTTTTTGCAAAGGAAAATTCTCATTAATGAGTAAAAACCCTGTTTTTTTTTTATATCACTTTCTCAATTTCCAGGAGAGATTTCACATAAAAATACATTTGAGATGATTTATTTGCCATTTTCAGAGCATTTGTCTAGTTTTTTAAAAAGGCCAGTGGTAAATTATTCATGGTACAAGCGTGTTGGTTTAATGCCATAAAAGACGGAGGGCGTTTATTTTGCGCGGATCTCAGAGGGCACCACGAAGCGTCTGTGGTCGGTTCATTTGGAGTCTCTCAACACATGAGCTCTTGCTCTGTTTCCTTATTTTGCATGGGAGCAGCCAGAATCAGAGGAAATTAGGTTAGGAGTGCTTTGTTTTGGTTCTGTTGTTGTTTTGTTCGCCCTCCCTCCCTCTCCGTTTTTTTTCTCCTTCTTTAATCCCCCTTTCTCCCAGAGCCAGCTTTGTTGCTGGGTCCCTGCTCCCTAATGAAGTCAAAGGGATGTCAGTGGATGCCACCTACACAGAGAGGAATCTGAAATGGCGTAGCTCTCCCGGCGCAGTGCGAGCACACAAACGTACAGGGGAGGATGAAACTTTCACCGAGCGAACAGGAAAGTTGGGGGAATTGGAATGGTTGAGAAACAACAGACTTACAGTTTGGAACGCTTGTTTTAAAGTCTGCTCATGCTCAGGGTTCTGGGCATTTGTTGTTAGCATAACAATGTGCTTGCCTCCCCAAATATTTAAGGTAATCTCATACACTTTTGGCAGGAGCAATACTACACTTCCAGTAAACTGTGTTCATGTGACTGTGTTTGTGTGTGAGGGAGTAGAGTGTGTGTGTGTGTGAGTGTGTTTAAGACAGTTTGGTATGATACTCTGATGCCCTCTCTAGCCAAAAAGGCCCCCGGATTAGCCGTCAGGCATTCCTGATGGGCAGCTCAGTTTCCACAGAGATTTGACCTGGGAGCAGTGAGGGGAGCAGACCTGGCCAGGCGGAGGCTGTTCGCCTTCACCTCCGCAGCCACATGCCCGTTAATAACCATGAATAATGTTGTTTGCTGTAACTTTTGGCTCGTTGGGATCCTCAGCGTCAGGACAGACATTTCCTGTGCGAGCGCCCTGGGAAAAGAAAAGACCAGACCTGAAGTGTCTCATTAATAAGAGAAAAGTGCAAACTGAAGAAACGGCAATTTGTTGCACATTCACTAGCTGCCTTGCGTGGATGCGTTTCCTTCGCTGGAGTGGTTGGCCAACGCTTTTGTTTTTGAGGATTGTCTCGTGACTGTGACAGCATAGGAGTTCCCTCGCTCTCTTATTCCTCCCTCCATCCTGTTTCATGGTTGCAGTTTTGAAAAGCTAATGTGGCATGTCGAGCCTGTTTAATGTGATGCACAGAGGCCTGGGAAGCCCAGCTTTAAATAGAAATATACGCAATGATAAGACTAATGGCTGAGGAGGGGGAAAGGACTTTCACTCCAGCCTTGTTCGCTGAGGATCCTCACACATTAAGATTGAGGCTTTCACTTAAAATGCAACATATAGATTTGGAAATATACGCAATGTACTGCCACTTTCTCATCGGGAGATGGGGCATTTAGATTTGGACATTTTGTGGAAATAATTCTCCATGAGTGAGTGAATTTGGTGCAGCTTCATTGAGCGTGTTCTCCTCTGTGCCATTCTACTGGGATGTTTAAGATATAGTTGTCAAACCTGCTGGGATTATTCAAAGCAAAGCGCAACATCATGGGCTCAGTTTGTCCAAATTCAAAGTGAATCGCGTGTTTTGCTGCAGTGACACAGAGGGAGAGAAAGAGAGAGGGAGAGAGGAGAAGTGGTTTTGCTGAGGAGGCAAGATCAAGCGACGGGAGAACAGCAGCAAGATAAAAAGACATTTCTAAAGTTGCCCTCCCCCATAGTGAAGTGGAACATCTCCTACAAAAGCGTGACTCAGACTTGTTCTTTCTTCTTTCGTTGCTTCTGGGACGCACGTTTATACAGTTTACAAGTTACAAAAACAAGAATTAGGAGTCCGTGACCTTTAGAAAGTTTCTCCCTCTCTCTCTTGTTTTATGACTGTAAACATTTCAGTGAGTTATTGCTTCTGCAGATTAAAAATTTGATGGGCTGGTTTGTCCCGTAAATGTCAAAAGTTCAGGCGTCTTGTCAGAGTGACCTTGACGGTGTTTGAAATTGCTCTGTTGTCGGGTTCAAAAGAAAAGGGAGGAAGTGAACATCGTGTGGAAATTCCAAATGTGAGAAAGTTATTATATTGTTACACTTAATTAATATATTATAAACAAGGAGCAGTAACTTTTTGTTCTGGACCTTTATTGCAGGATTGGTGAATAACATATTTTGGGGAATGGAATGGTTTTCCTCTGTGATGAGAAGGTGGGAGGAATAAATGATATCTGTGCTCTTATCTCCTCGTTAAACCTCTTGGGCTCTAGATATCCATTTCCATGTCTCTTTCCCTGTCCTCCTCCTTTCCTCTGTACTTCTTTTTTTTTCATGGGGGGGGGGGGGTTACTGATGCTCTGTTACTCCCACACACACACACATCTGCACACATGACCATGCACGGCATGAATTGACTCGTTGGCTCAAATGAGAACAAACGCACTCTCTCTCTCTCTCTCTCTCTCTCTCTCTTAGTCCGTGCACAAATGCACACAAGCAAAATTTGACACACAACATAACGTGCACACACACACACACACACACGCACACACAGGGATTGATAAGACGCACAGAGGGGAGCTGAGTGAAGACACACGCCCCTCCTGGCACACACATGCTCGGAGCCTAGCGGTGGAAATTCTCATGAAAGGAGTTGTATATTTGGAGAAGACATATCATTAAGATAGGCGGAGGGAAGGGAGGGAAGGATGCACAGAAACTTTCCATCTGCTCTTTTAAAGAACATGTTGTTGCTTTTCTCTCTCTCTCTCGCTCTCTGTCTTCTCATCCCGCTGAACGTGAGCCAAATGCCGTTAAAAGACACCAGAACCACTCACAGACGATATTAAAACATGGCGACTCGTTGCCGAGCGGGAGACTAAATCATAGAGTTCTGACAGATAGGAGCTAATTTAGTGATTTGTAGAAAAGGAGGACGAAAACATTTGTCCGTGTTCCTGCTGACTCCTCCATTGTGAGGGCCGTATCGGTGGGAGGAGGAAGTGGTGGGAAATATTTTCAAAGGGGGAACAGTAACACAACGTGTAAACACATAATTACAAAATAAAAGTAGTTTTTATTGTATGATCAATCAAAGGTACTCGTTACTCAGCAGAGCCCTCTACTCCTTTCATATGATGAAGTTAATCTGAGTGAGTATAATAATATTATATAGTATGTGTTGTTTTATTGAGTAATATAACACCCACAAAACTGTACTTAGAGTGTGCTGTGAAGTAAATATACCTGGTTTCCATAGGAGAACCCACTGGTGCCATCCAGGATGTTTGGAGGTTGAACTCGTGTGTGTTTCTGGTTGTGTGTCTGTCCATCTGCAGCCTGGAAGGCCAGTAGCATTGAGACAGGGTGTATTTGTGCTGCACCGTGGCCCCCGGGCGTGGCCACAGCCCCCATATATCACGAGGAGCGCACTCCTGCTCCTCCAGATCTGCAACATGTAGAATGGACACATTGATCTGTTCAAGTTCAGTCGACTTTGTTTGTGGAGGAGAGCGACATACAACGAATTATTCACACTGGGAACACTTTGATTTGTCAGCAAAACGCAGACAAGCCAGGAGTGTGTGCAGCGTCTATATGTGCAGCGCTCCACGGGTCATCACATGACACACGCCCGGGAGAATGTTTTCTCACTTTCAACTCAAAGGCGGACGAGTGGCAACCCAGATTTTGCTGTTGTTTCGATATTATCTGGTCGGTGTGCAGACAAATGGATGGACAGTTCACATGTGTGGCATGCATACGCACGTAAATGCACATAAATGGTCGTCGAAAGACAGTGGACACAGATTTGGCCGGAGGCAACAATGCAATAATAACTTAGCGCATGAAATTAGCCTCCTTGCGTTCCCATTCACCACAACCAATCACATGGACGAGGGGAGGCTGGGAAAAAAGAAGTCTGTCTCCTCTCCCCCTCTCCGTCGGCTTGTTCCAGCACTGAACACAATCCTGCTCATTATGTGCTGAAAAAACCATAATGAAAATATGAAAACACTGGCGCCACACTGATTTTGCACGTCTGATTGACTATTAAGTGTTTGTGTGTTCTCTGTAGACTTACTGTATACGTTACAGAGAAGCCCAGAGATGAGTGGCGCCTGCTGTCGGTCACCATGACGCAGCGTGATGAATGAATGAATGTCCGCCGCCTGACGTGAATGACTTGATTCTATCATTCACATATATTAATTCTTGTCACCGACACAAAGTGACAGCTGCTGAAGTTTTCCTCTTTCACGACGGGAAAGTAAAGTTTGATTCTTATCTGCTTACTGTTTGATTTGATCTGAAAACAATCTCTCGTAAAACCAATTCCAGAATCCGACTCCGAACTCAGGATTCATGATCATAGATTGATTTGAATCCTAATCCACTCTTCTCTCTCTCCTTAATGTAAACATAGCTTTTTTGTAATATACACATTTTCCTCTCAACAATCTATTTTCTCCCTCGCTCCTCTGCTCCTCCCTCCGCTCCTCTTCTTTTATGGCCGGCCTCTGGTGTTCAGCACAGTCCATGTCTTGTCTCAGTCATGAACAGCACATTGTCCTCCATGAACAAGGCTCCGTGCATCTGCGATACCCCCCCCCCCACACACACACACACTAATATAAATCAACACACTCCCCAAGCTCACATTTATTCATTCTATGTATTTAAACAGGTGCTGGTTCTGTTGATGTAAATGTTAGAATGAAAGTTCACGTTCATACACTGGAGAAGTGATATTGGTTTGTATCCTCAGTGAGGGAAGAATTTAAAGACTCAACCTCAGATTAAATTAGAATGACACTGAGTAGATCACATTCGGCCAAAGATCCTGGATCGACCTCTCTCCACATTCTACCATCAGGTTTCCTGGAAATGCGTTCTGTGGTGTTTGTGTTATCTTGGTCACCAACAAACAAACCGACAAATAAACTGGCAGCAGTGAAAATCGCTTCGGCTTGATTTGTCAAAGAAGAGACAGAAACCAAATGGAGACTGACTGAGGTGGCTGCGTGGTCCTGGGGAAAGCCTGTACTTCTTCTAAAGGACAGAAAACCTCGACTGTCAGTCGCTTAAGTTCGCTCTCAACCTGCGTCTGGTAGAAATTATTCCAGCAAAGAGTCAAACGTAACAGAGTCGTGTTATTACACCGACCGCAGTGAGGATGAAAGCAACCGGCTGCAGTGCAGGAGAGAAAAGAGATTTTACATTCTCTGTGAATGTTATTCTCCCAGCTCGCTGA
Organism: Pseudorhombus dupliciocellatus; assembly: GCA_016785235.1. Classification (NCBI taxonomy): domain Eukaryota; kingdom Metazoa; phylum Chordata; class Actinopteri; order Pleuronectiformes; family Paralichthyidae; genus Pseudorhombus; species Pseudorhombus dupliciocellatus. The sequence continues at coordinate 827,618 of JAFBJW010000033.1, forward strand.
TTACGTATGCGGCGGGGTGAAAGGGGGAGGGCCGTTGATGCAAACATATTTGTGTAAGAGGCTGCCTAATTACCAGAGCTGGTTCTCCACTTCACTTAACTTTCTAATTGGCTTGCCTTTTTGGCTGCCATTAATTACAGGATTTCATATTCCATTAATGATTGGGGGGGGGGGGGGGGGGGTGGAGGCAATTGGGGGGGGGGGGGGGGGTAGAGGCATTAGCATGCACACACTCACGCATTCTTACAGTTTACAGAAACACCAGCTGACACTGACACCGACGCACTGATGAGCATGAGCACACGTCTTCTCCTCCACCTTTCAGAGTGTGTGTGTGTGTGTGTGTGTGGGTGACCTGCCACATCTCCTTCTCCACTTAAGGGGACATCAAACCCTCCTCTTCTTCAACAAGAGGAGGCTTCATTAAACGACTTGTGGTCAGGTCTTTTCTCACACGCGTCCTCTCTGTGTCTCTTTCTCTCTCTCTCTCTCTCTCCTGCAGCATCCCTACCCATCAGAAGAACAGAAGAAACAGCTGGCGCAGGACACGGGCCTCACCATCCTACAAGTGAACAACTGGTGAGTCGTCTCACAGTTTACAAGTAGTGCATCTCAGAGGTTCGACCCCCACAGGCTATCCCAGGTCTTAATGATTGGAATTAATGCCTCCACTCCATCACTGTTAGCATCCCACACACACACAGACACACACACACACACACACACACACACGTCTACCACTGACTGAATCATCCTCATCTAGATCAATCCGTCTAAAGAGATATGGCCTGCAGTGATTTTCCAGACCAAGTGCCGAACTCAGCCCAAACATGAGCATCCATGTTAATTAAGAGTCAAACTACATCATGAAAACATCCAATAAAAACATCCAACATGCACGAGTAAGAGCAGAGTGATTACTGCAGGAGCGGTAGCTCTGAGACTAATTATAGGGTTTTTACTTTGGAGTTTTCTGAAGCCATTAACTTTTGTTTTAATCAAACACCTCATTCTCAGTTTCGCTCTCTCATGGAAACATTCATCCCCAATTCATGTTTACTCTAAAAAGTTCAGTTTCAAGTGAACTTAAGTCAAATCATTATTCTCAAAATGATGATGAATTACAGCAGCGGCTGCATGTTTCCCTTTTTAATTACTGTATAAAGTTCTTTTATTGGCTGTCAGTTGACCATGTTTCCTTTTACACATTGTTTTTTTTAGTGCTTTTTCATCACGCATGAAGCACGTGAAGTTGTCCTTGTTAGCAAAGAGCCGCGCTCAGAGGCCCACAGCCTGCCTGAGCAAATGAAAGCCATGTAAGTGCCAACTAGCCAGTTAATTGGGCGCGAGCGTGACTGGGCCGGGCCGTAAAATATGGCTGCTAACTAGCCAGTTTAACCTCAGGTAGCACTGTAAAAGGTAGAAAGGGGCCCTGTGTCCTTGTGTGGCTAGCCTTATCAGAGAGATGGCTATCAGCGCATGCTTAGTGTTATTAGCCATGTCTAATTAAACGGGCTGGAGTCTGGGATCCTGAGGTACGGGGCCCAGGCAACGGGGCGTTTGATCTGAGCGGCCCTTAAAATAATCCTTGAAAGTATCAGTCAGCTGCAAAGGTACGAGCATGAAAGTGGAGACTGCAGGAAGAGAGAGAGAGAGAGAGAGAGTTAAAGCGCCAGACGGAGTGAAAAAGAGACGAGGAGAAAGAGGGGAAGATAAAGAGAAGGGGAGAGAAAGAGATGAGACAAGATAAAGCCCCATTAGCAGCAGTCTAATGATGTTAACATTATTCCCAGCCATTGTTCAATCTGAGACCTCAGAGACAGGCTGACGTTAGATTAGGGGATGGTGTATCAGTCTGTAGAGAATTCATTTTATACCAGGCCAGAAACAATGCATGCACGCACACACACACACTGTTGAAAAAAGGCTCCTGACCAGAGGGAATCCTGTGGAGGTTATCAAATCACGTGACCTCTCTGAAATCCATGGGGGATCAATTCTTACAGCTGAGATAAAGCCAAGTGTGTGTGTGTGTGTGAGAGAGAGAGAGTCAGACAGACAGTCACATGAACAGTAGCTTGGTCACTTAAGGCTGACTGTGTGCTCTCATTCTGTTTGTTATTTTTATTGGTAGGGGGATAGCAACACACCCTGGAGGTTTGTGTGTGTGTGTGTGTGTGCGCGCATGTGCGTGTGTGTGCATCTGTGTAAGACCAACACACACACTGTATAAATCGTGGGAGGTTAATCTTGGTTTGTGTAAGATGCATGTGTGTGTGTGTGTGTGTGAGAGAGAGAGAGAGAGGGGAACCGGGGGTGGTTAATCTAAGGGGTATTAACTGTTAAACCCTGCATGCCGGGATCCCGCTGCCCCCTCACATTTCGCTGTATACGTATCAGTGTGTGTGTGTGTGTGTGTATGTGTGTGAGTGCTTGTCCACAGGCATATTTCCATGCATGGCTGTTTGAGCGAGCAGTACATTGTGGCATGGGAGGGTGATCGGGAGGGAAAACAATAACATGAATAGAGGGGTTGATGGAGAGATACGGACAAAGACACGGATACAACAAGGGATGAAGGAGTGAAGGGATGCAGAGGAGGAGAGAGGGAGTTGAAAGGGAAGAAGAGAAAACATGACAGAGACGACAGAGGGACAGCGAGAGAGAGGAAAGGAAAGAGAGGTTACGTTAGGGGAAGTGCCATTTCGCAGGCGTGTTGTTGTGCTGATTGGGAAGCCCCGTCACTGGGTGTCTCCATAGCAACCATGGTGATGTTACCTCCTGACCCACTGATTTGTTGAAGTCAATTTCCCGAGCTGTGATTATGTTTGTCAGTGCAGTTGAAGAACACACACACACACACACACTCGCGTGTCTAAATTCTGTCCCAGTTACGCACGCACACTCTGTGATATCGAGCCATAGAGGACGTAAGAAACCATACACACTTAGCTGGAGTGTGCTTCACGGTCATACGCAGGCCATCATCACTGAATTGAATTCACGTCCAATGACCGCAGATGAACCGCGGGTCAAAAACGCACAAACGCACAAAGGCATCCTGTGACATCTCACCACACTGAGCATTGTCACATAGACACAGGCCCTTACATCACGGTGTGTAATATGCTCTCCTTCACATATAAAATCTCTCTCTCTCTCTCTCACACACACAGCAGAGATGTGTTAACACACATGTTGGTGTGTATTATTGATGAGCGAGCACACAGTGGGGCTCAGCAGATTAAATAAAAATGCTAAAGGCCGGCAAGGGGCGCAGATCACTCATGAATTATTGGCAGAAATACTCTCCACCAGGGAATCTCAATTTGAATGGAAAAAGAGAGAGAGCGATAGAGTGAGTGTGTGTGTGTGTGTGTGTGTGTGTGTGTGTGTGTGTGTGTGTGTGTGTGTGTGTGTGTGTGTAGGGCAGTACATGTTCACATTTGCACAGCTGAACCATATAGAGAGAATCCACACCCTAATGCAAATACCTGGACACAACCCCAAATAGAAGACAGTGTGTACACACACACACACACACACACACACACAGTCATGCACTTCCTGGACAGGGAGGGTGTTCACGCAAAAAAGTAAAAGAGCGTTTGTCGCAACACCCCCCCACAGCAGACACACAGAGAAGTCACCGCACCACTCCAACAAACACAACTGGTCCAGAAACATCTTCAAATCAAACACATCGTAGAGGCGGGAGTCAAACTTCGCTGTGTTAATTTTTTTTTTTTTTTTTATACAAACTCCAGTTGTTCAGAGCCTCGAGCTGAAGATAAAATATATAAAAATATAAACATTTCTAGATCATAGGCAACATGTGATTAAACAAAGATAAAGACAGATCTGAAACGTTCCCACTAACAGCCGTCGTATCTCAGCGTCCTTGAATACAACAAGTTACCTGCTTCAAACCTCTCAGCAGCAGCTCAACATGAAGGTCTCTCCCTCGCCCCCTCTCTCTCTCTCTCTCTCTCTCTCTCTCGCTCTCTCTGCAGTCAGTATCTCTGTGCTAAGTTCTCCTAACACTCCGGTGATGAAAAAATCGATGGAGAGGTCATCAGGTTTCCCTTGTTGGCCGCCCCTCCCCTTCCTGCCTGCAATTTAATAATGCCCCTTTAAAGGCAGTGTTTAAGCCTCGCCGGGCGATTGTTTTGTCAATAAGGCCTCCTTTTACGAACGTCTTAAAAGCATGGACCAGGAGAGACGGCACGAGAGAGAGGGAGGGATAGTATTTAGGAGGGCAATATGGACGGAGGCTACTTAGGAAGAAGCGGTGTGGCACGTACATGTGCGTCTATCATCGGGTTTCTGAAAGGACGAGCCGGGCAAGTGGAAGAGGAGAGGGAAGGAGAGATGAAAGGGCTGGAGTGGGAGAAGAAGGAGAAACAGAGACAATATCTGATTCTTTCCTTTTTTAGTCAGTTCTATAGAGTTCCGTCCACTTTACCTGCAGCTCACAGACAAACCTCCAAATGCTGCTTCGACCCGCACCCACTTTTCGTCTGTGGTGACAAATGAATTCAAATACTTTTGATAGTTTATACCATCAACAGACGTGGATATGAATGTGGTACTTAAATCAGTTTTAATGGAGCAGAATTATCCTTTGAATAATGAGTGTCAGACAAACAGGTGGGGAGATGATTCAGTGCGTTGACGAGCCAGAGACGCTGGAACTTGTTTCTTCTCAAGTGTGTGCGTGCGTGTGCACGTGCATGCGTGTGCACGTGCATGCGTGTGTGTTTTGGAATTAGCAGGCCCAGTTTCAGTCAATGCCCTAAAGCCTGTTACATACACTGCATCTCTGTCAAGTTGCTTCAGCCTGAAACTCCCTGCCATTACAGTCAATACCGCACACACACACACACACACACACACACTCCTTTAATATGACCTCACCCTCAGATTTCAACACCAAGTTAAAAGAATCTTGTCAGAAGCAGCGTTTTCCTCTCAGAGTGTGAAGTGTGTTTGTAGCGATGGCCTTGTACAGGAATCTTCAGCCTGTGCAGACACGACCTCGTCTTCACTGTATTATGTCAACAGAAGTGTGTGTAGACGAGCGATTGTGCTCACACACACACACACACACACATATGTAGGTGTCCATTTGCAAAGACACTCTGTGAACTGAACACCATGCCCTCCCTCCACCCCTCCTCTCTTTCTCTCTCTCCCTGTTTCTCTTACATCACAGCACGCCGCCCGAGGCCAAACCTGCATTTCTCTTCAGTGCCTCTCTCCCTTTCTCTCTCTCTCTCTCTCTCTCTTCCTCTCTTTCGTTTTTATTCCCTTCTCTTTTCTCCCTTTTGCCTCTCCCTTGCTTTTCAACCTCCTTTTGTGGTGGTGGTGGTGGTGGCGGTGTTGGTGGGGGTCCTGAACATGAAAGGCAGCCGCACGTGAATGCCGGGATCTGTGTGGAGGAGCACACACGCGGCCGCTGTTCTCACGCCGCTGTTTTCCAGCGTTGATCAAACGCTGATGAAGCGAAGCGCATCGGCGAGGATATCGAGCGCTTCGTGCCAAAATTAAATATCATCGGGGAAAAATAGGACACAGACTCGTGCAATTAACAGACAGGAAACGGACATTGGTTTCATCCAGTTAAGACGACTGAGAGTAGAGGATGCGTGGTCAAAGTAAATCATGGGTGCAACTTTTTATTTGGATCATTCATCAGTAAATCTGAGACGATCCATCCAATTATTCTCTGAGAATTTAGTGAAAATGTTGAATCTGAATTTCAAAGAAAGTGAACAACAACTCCTGGATCCGCCCCCAGTCTGCGGATATTATGTGGTCACCTCACCTCCACACCCAGGTGGGCATCATCTGCCTCTCGTCATTTCTGGGCACTGGGATGGAGGCCTCCTGCAGTGCTGGCTGCTGGGAGCCAGCGGGGGAAGTGATACACGTGGAGACAGGATATGACACGGGCTGTGTGAGGGGATTTAGGTCAACCACTGTGTTTGCAGCCGTCCCCGCTGCAAGCCCCGTCAGCAACACTGGCTCTGTGTGACACTGTGGTCATCTCGCTGTTTGTCTCAACTCGTTTTTCCCTTGTAGCCAGGTTTGTGAATTTATTTGTGTGCAGTGCACGCGCACACACACACACACACACACACTGTATGTATGTACATGCAAATTCATTCGCAAACCCGCCCCGACAGCATGCACAAGGCAGGCATTGCTAATAGAGCTTCTACACATGTCGACATAGAGCGCCACAGTCAGCCATACACACACACACACACAGATGCATATATGTTTCGGTCCAAGCCCAAAGGCTGAAGGACACGGGCAGCACAGCCATGTTGTTTCTGGGTCGAGCGCGGCTCTGACGCTGATGGATGAGCGGCTCACTGAGTCCAAGAATGTGTGGATGTGTATGAAGGGAGTCAGGGACAGAGATAAAGAGAGTGACGGAGGTCAAATGTGACAGCAAGACGCTCCTCCTCCGTCTTGTCTTGTCTTGGTTTTCCTCTCCTGAACGGTTCCTCACATTATATTTGCACTTTTTGCCCGATCCTGTTTTGGAGCCAGTGAGTTCATGTGTTTTTCAAGCGGCCAACATTTCCCCTCTTTAACTCTGAGAGGCACCTGGTTGCCATGGACATGCGCACGTACACACTAAACACACGGAGCTCGTCTCCCGCCCGTGTGGTTACCCAGCCTGTCGCTCCACTCTGTAAAACCAGCTTTAGTGGTAGATTCATGGCTCTCTTAATGGACGCTGGGCTCTCGGGCTGTGGAGCAACAGGGAGTGTGTGCACGTGCTCACATACTTGTATTTTATGTGGATGCAGTAATGGGGATTAAGTGACCCCATGGCTGCTCTCAGTCTAAAGCCCCTTTTAAATTTCACAGCTTTCTTATGTTTCCCTGCATATGTGACTCTGGATCCAGCTAATCCACCTCATGCTATTAGGAGCTGGATCTGTGCGTGTGTGTGTGTGTATGCACGGTGGGTGTGTCTCTGCGCAGCATTGCAACGTATTCAGAGATGATGCTTCAGGAAGTGTTTGCCTGTCAATAAAGACTTTTATATGTTGATGACTGAAAACACAGGCCTGCTGTCTGACAACAGCTGAGCCGCAGCCAAACAGCACTAAGATTTCAGGCAGTGTGTGGGCGTGTGTGCTTTGCATATTGCTAACATGCACGTATGAACATGCGTGTGTGTTTATATTGGTTTACGTCTGTCACAGTGACATTGCTAATCCCAGGCACCACACCTGCCTTTTCCATTCAGGGGGGAAGTTTCAAAACAGAAAGGATCATGGGAATTGGCTGTGTTGTGTTTGTGTGTCAGAGCGTTTAAGCCCCAAAACACTATGGCCAATCACTAACCTAAACTAGTGATGCTCCCGGTGAGTGCACGTGGCAGAACGTAACTGTGTGTTTGTGCCTGTTGAAAGCTGCGCAGGCGAACGAAGGAATCTGTCGTGAGAGCTGCAGTCCTCCTCTGCAGAATCTCTGCTCAAAGCTTAAAATTCCTCAAACTCAGTGGTTCCCGACCTTAGAACCTGTCCAAGATCCCAGTGTGAATCTGAAGTGGTGCTCACATGATGATCGAAGGGACGGGAAGGAACAACGATTCTTGACTTTGTTGAAAGCACTAACCTGACATGAAAGCTTCAAAAACACAAAACAACCTCTCTCCATCATCTCTCCATAACAGCAAATATTCATTTATGTTAAAATAAAAGACATTTAGGTCCTAATAAAATACCAAGAAATCTAAATCACCACCAAGTCAATGCAACAACGAGTTTTAGCTTTGAAGAAGAAAAAAGGAACATTTCATTTTTTAGTTGTGAGTTGATTGTTTCTTTATTTAAACTAAACTAAAGCATCGAATCTCACTCTCTCTGACACTGAGCAGGAGCAGGAGGAGGAGCAGGAGGGGGAGGGGGGGTGGAGAGATGGGGGGGGAAGAGAAGGAGGTGATTTATGAGTTAACTGAGGAGAACAAGGGGAGAAAATCATAACTGCAATTCCCCTCGCACCCCCGCATGCAGCACGCTGGCATACATTTACACACATATAGTGTGACGGTACGTGCGCTCCAATGCACCGCCACCCCCTGCTGCACATAAAAGAATATGTGAGCTCTATAATAAAATAACTAATTACTTAAGAAGATGGAGATGTGCTGGGACACAGGACGGGATAATAAAGTTGTGCAGGGATACAGTGTGTGACAGCTGCGTGTGTGTGTTCTAGGTGTGTGATTGCGTATCCTGTGATTTACAGCTGCTGGATGTATCGAGTGCACAAGTGCAAATCAAGTACGATTTTTTGGCGTTTTGGATTGGTCTTGACCTAACTGTAGAACTAGATTAAATAGATCTACCAATGAAACAAAGGAAATGAACTCAGACGGGCAGAGCTCGGTTCTCGTGCGCGCGAGTGTGTTTGTGTGTTCGGCAGTGGGAAGGAAGGATGTTATGTGTTAGGCGTTAATTGTGGTTGAGCAGCACACAATCGATGCGAGCCGCACACTGACAACCTGATGATGAGTTACACGGTTCTGCCCGTCAGTGCTCGCTTTCTGTTTTAGCGCTTTGTAAATCACATTGATTGGCAGCCAGGGCGAGTGTGTGGTTAAACAGTTATTTTAGGCGGCGCCCAGATTTGAATATGCATGTCAAAGTCTGTCGGCACGCACCGACATCCACCACCAGGTCCCGCCGCGTTCGTGTACCACGTAATATCCAGCTGCACGTCACTGTGAGGTGTGTGTAGGCCTCTCTCTCAGATTACTAATGTAATACTGGTAGCGGGTGCACAGGACATGTGTGTACATACAGTGTGTGTACGTGTGTCTCACATTACTAATATAATATTGGTAGTAGGGAGATGTGTGTGAGTATGAGAAACGGAGAACTCCACATGAATTTAAATGGACGAGCTCTCAGAGTTACCTTTTGTATATCCAATCTGCATCTTTCCACCGCTCGTTATTAAATTATCCCCTAATTGGTCACGCATCAAAGGCAGCTGATGAAAAAGACAATTTCTTGCTTTTAATTGGGCATTTCACGTGTGCTTCGTGTACACCTGTGTGCGGCTGCCTGTGCCTGTGTGTGTTCGCGTGTGTGGGCGTGTGAGTGTGTGTGTGTGTGTGTCTCGGGTGTAATGAGAATAGGACATTAGCAAGGGCTTGGCAGACGCCGTCGCAATCAGTTCCACTCTTTCCAGAGAAGGAGGTAGAGGGGCGGGAGGATTAATCCAGACATTAGAAATCTCAGACGGAGAAATGGATCGGAGGCAAAACAACAAAGAATGAAATTCACCCGGTTCGCTGTCGTGATATTTAAGAGCCGTCTGCTCCGGCATTACACGGACGCCGTGTTGTTTTTTTTTTTTTTGTGGGTGTGCTCGCACGCGCTCGTCGCCTTTACAGAGTTGACGCCATGTTTCCAGATTTATTGAACTATAGGAGGCTGAACTTTACCTCAGGTCATTTCTGTCGTTCGGTGCTGCTGCCTAACTTCGGCTGCACCACCAGTGGTGTGTCACGCCAAAATAGCCCAGCTATTGTTGCAGTGAGCGGAGCCGAATAGTGCAGCTCATTGTGTTGTGATGGGAGGCAGGGGAATGAACAGGCCATAAACACTGGCCCTATAGCACCCAGGGGTCGTGCAAAGGTGAAGCCTCTCTCCCTAATAGAGGAGCGCCGCTCTCTCTCTTTCTTTCCTCTCTATCTCTCCATCACTCTTTCTCTGTGGCTCCTCTCCCGTTCTTATTTCCTCTCCCTCTCCTTCTCCCACAGTCTTGCTCTCTGTTAGCTTATTAACGGTCACAGCGAGAGTGTCTGGTTTTGCGGACCAGAGCCCCTCGTCTGCCCCCTCCCACTCTCTCACTCCTACTTTCCTCCCATTCTCCCGCTTTCCATCGCTCCGTTCCCCTGGCTGCTATTATGAGAGGCATTTTATCCTTTGTTCCAGCCCCCATGGTGCATCTGGCCTCAGATATGGGGACGAAGGGGACAGGAAACCAGTGAGAGTTTTTGCAGAGAGGAGGGGGAGGTTGCTGGTTCACAGTGTGGATTCATTGCTGGGAGGTGGACCGCCAGTTTCCACCATAGAGGGAAGGAATGATAAGGGGGAGTGAGCAGGAGGAGGAAACAGATACAGAGGGGGACAGGGAGGGAGGTACGACAGTCCCTGTAGCTGTTCTTTAAGGAGTCGTCTGAGCTGCACTTGTCAGTGGAGTCGTCGGATTATTACCTCTCTGATAAATACTCTATTTAATCCTCGCGTTTCAGCAACGTGAAATCAAGGTGGATTCCCCCTGAGCTCAATTTCTACCTGGAACAAATGCCTGACTTTCGAAGAAGTGCGCACCTATTGCCAAAACAACCTCCTCTCTTGCATCAGTGTTTGGGAGGAGGGTGGTCAGCTTGCGGGAGAGAAAGAAAAAGGAAGGACAGAAGCGAGGAGATGGCAGAGAAAGACGAGAGGAAGGAGGTGAAGAGAAAGAAGTCAATAGTTAGTCAGCGCTGGCCTCGAGATGACCTCATCCCTCACTACAGAGAGAGAGCGAGGAGGAGAGCAAGAGAGGAGAGTTGAAGGAATGCTTGGGCCTCCTCAACCCTCCTTGCCCTCTCTCCCTCCCTTGCTCCTCCTTCCATATCTCCCCCAACAAAACAGAGTAGGAGGGAGGAGGAAGGGAGGGGGGGTGTTGGTGATAAAAGTCCAGACATTCCCTCATTTGATGGTGCTCTGCCATGTCAGTGCATTCTTGCATTCCTCCTCCCTCCCCCCTGCCCCCCCTCACCCCCCAGTCCTATTTCCGATTCCACCAACTTTATTTTAACAAATGCAGAAGAAAAGTGCGGATGTCCCTGTTGAATCTCTGTTGTTTTACAGAAATCTCCGCATGTGTCAGAAATTCATAACAGCTTACAAGACACTGCAAGGCAGCGATTTATAGAATCAAACAATTAAGGCTGCTAATCTCATTGTGTTTCCTTTGCTTTGTGTCTCCACATTCCCCGGCCGCTCCGCCATTAGAGGGGATTCAGTTCAGATAACAAGCTGGAAAAAGAGGAGGAGCACCGCAAAGCAGTAATATTAAAGAAATGAATAAAACAAATGGATTCAATCTGACTAATTGAAAGTCAAACAGATGCACCAGCGAGTGTCCTTTTGTCTCCATTCACCCTGTCCTCCGTCCCTTGACCCCTTAAACGCTCCTTTTTTGCAGCTTCAGAAGTGCAGCAGGGCTATTGTTTCCTCGGAGTTTAGCTAATGCTCCTTTTTTTGGAGAGATGAAATAGAAGTGTCCGGTGGGGGCAACAGCAGGAACACATAAATCAAGTCAGAAGCCCCAAAAGCCCTCGCTCCTCGGGGTCATCACAGGTCAAAGGGTCATTTCACAAGGGGTTAGGCTGAGCAAGGCCAGAGCAGCGCCTGCATGAGTGTGTGCAAGGGCGTGAATGTGTGTGAAGGGAGAGATTAAGTGTGTGTGTGTGCGTGTGTGTGTGTGTGTGAGTGCAGTTAAAAATGAGCGAGCAGCAGATTTAAATATGTGTAGCTCTGTGTGTGTGTGTGTCCATGCAATAAATGGTCTGACCGTGGGATTTTATTGGAGGTCACGGGGTAAAGGGGTTGGTCCAAGGCGACCAAATCTGGCTCCTGTGAACACACACACACACACACACACTCTCTAAATAAAGCTCCTGCCGTCACAGAGTAACACATGGTCACCTGTCTTAATGGAGTATCGCCCAAAACAATGCCTCACACCCGTGGCAACGTGGCATGTTTCTGTCAGCAACACGTCCCTCTCTGCCAAGCGTGTTAAACAGTGGGCGCTCGCAGCGCGTCGCGACGTGGAACGCCTCCAACGAAGCAAGATGGGTCGACATGTTTCGAACAGGCACAGAGAGAATCCCGGTTAAGCCTCGCCCCACAAAGACCCCAGTGTTCAGGTCGACGTGGCTGCGTACACACTGAGGCTGTGCACGTTCGTACAAGTCCCATTTGCAAAGACGACCGCCTCGGTTGTTAAGGTTATTAAGATGTGACTCTCGCTGCGGCTCTGCGCGGCTTTAGAGGCTCAGAGACGCTTACGGGAGAATCATTTCTCCATATTACTGTTATGGTTAGTGAGGAGAAGGAGGTCTGGCAGCGCGTTTGTTTTCATGTTGTGGGCCAACATTGTCATGGTCTTAGTCAGCACTTTTTGCCTGATCTTGATCGTCTCTGTTTGTCCCTCTTTCCTCTCCTCCAGGTTCATCAACGCGAGGAGGAGAATAGTCCAGCCCATGATCGACCAGTCAAACCGTGCAGGCAAGTCTCCCATAGTTACTGTATTCAAGTCGTGCCGGCCAAAGCCGTCCACGCTCCATGCACCTGGAGGCCTCTCAGCTGGTAAATACAGGAGTGACCCCCCCCCCCATCCTGGAATGTCCAAACCCTCCAGGGGCGTTAATAACATTAACGTTAGAGAATTAACCGGAGTTATTAATCAGCTTTGACGTGACATTTGGAGTGAGAAACTCTTAATTCATTATATTTTCACTTAAAATTAGTTAACGACGAGTGGATTTATTTTTCTAAAGCCCATAAACAGACCTGGCTGTGTTCTCAGTAAAGTTTGCTCTTAACCCCTTCCTCCCACCTTTCACCAGCCAGGCAAAACACACTCCTCCCCCGACTCAAGCCAAAAACATAACGAGAACTACACTCGTTTCTTTTTTTGGGTGACCGTTGTTTGGCTTTTTGGCTCCAGACCTGTTTTTACCCATCCCCTCCTCCCTCTCTCCTTTAAACTCCCCATCACGGCCCTATTTGTGGCTGTTTGAGGGAGCGAGGGGAGCGAGCGGTCCCCCGGTGCATGGCTTGGTTTGGACTGCCGTAAACTTTATTACCTGTAATAGGGGTCAGAGGTCAGGGTGGCATTAGGGGCGCAGTAAAGTTCAAAGGCATTCAGTGGGGCCGAGTTCTTGCTTTTGCTTGACTGACCCCCAAACGGCCTAAATCGAAGGTAAGTGGATTTCTATGAGCGCGGAACAATGGAGGCGCGCAGAGCGCAGGAACCCGATCAGGTTTCACTTAGCAGTGCTGCTCGGCTCTGGCCAGGATTTATTAAATAGAGGCAGATTCTAAGGCCAGACTGTTGCAACAAAAAAAATCATGTTCTGCGTAAACAGCAGGAACTGGGTCTCAGATATTTCACATCAACATTAAACTCTTCAACAGTTTGATCAAAAATATATAATGCCTTTTTGAGGCTATATTTACTTATTTAAAATATTGCTTTTTGGCTCCACAAAAAAAAAAAAAGATCCGCCCACTTCACCTCTCTTGAAATAGCGAAACATAAGAAAAGTCCAGAGATCCCAGTGAGTTTCACACATGTTAATATTTCTGAGAGACAAGGTGAAACTGTTTAATGGCTGAGCTCCTTCCACCCAGGTGTATTAATGTGTTTTATTGTTTGGCCGTTGTGTGAAAACAGTCGTGACCTCTTCCCTGAAGGTTCAGATCTCATCCCAACAGAAAAGTCTTTGTGTCCTCGGTGTGCGTTGAACTCTTTCAGTCAGATCCCGATTAGAGCATTTAGGCGCATTAAAGTGGACCAGGGGCTTTACAGTGGAGTGCCGGCTGCAGGGGCACCGGGCAGCCTGACGTTGAAAGACAACGGCGGCTCCCTGTGCGTGCACCGGCCAGCAGATGATCCCGCTTCGGCCACTGAGCCTTAATTAAAAGCACTAATTGACCACTCCATCCCCTCGCTCCAATCCCTCCATCCCTCCCTCCCGCTGTCTCCTCCTCCATCCACAGTAAGTCAAGGAGCTCCCTACAATCCAGATGGCCAGCCGATGGGGGGCTTCGTCATGGACGGCCAGCAGCACATGGGAATCAGACCACCTGGTAAGGCTTTCTCTGCGTGTCTGTCCCTTTCTTTCCTCCCTCGCTCTTTCCATTTTGGTCCTTTCTTTCCTTCCATTAGTTCATTTTCATGACTTTGTCCTCCTTTTTCCCTTCCTTTGGTCCTGTGTCGTCTGTCCCTCCTCATATAATTTCACTTCTGTCCTGTCTCTCTCTCTCTCTCTCTGGCACCTTTGTTCTGTCTCATCCTCTCACATCTCTGCGTGTTTCATACAACCTGGCATGATTGCAGTTTACTCTAGCAGCACTCTCCTTCTCTGTACTCAAAAGAAAGCTGTGTGATAACCGTGTGGTTGAAGTGTAAACTGTGCCGCTTGTGCACCTTCCACACACTGATACCTCCCCCTCCCTCGACACACAAACTAGAACAGGTGTGGTCAATCACATTACACAATCCTCTCCCTCCTCACTCCCTCGCACTCTGTCTCTCTCTCTCCCTCTCTCACGCCATCACGTCTAATCCCAGAGTTTGTCCTTAAGCTCCTCTCCTCCTTCTCTATCCCCTGTTTTCTGGGATTCTCCCAAGTCTCTAACCCAATCTCAACCTCCACTCAAAGTCAGCAGGTTTGGATAAACTGCAAGGCTACTTAACCCCCACCTCCACCGCAGCCACCGCCCATCCTCACGCTCTTCACCTCCACTCACTCTGCTGGTTCCTGAACCAGTTTCCTGCGCTGCTATGTCGCCCGGCCAGTTCATGTCGGTGTGAAACCAACTCTTGAATGTGTACCTCGGTGTTTGCAAACACTGTGTCACGCATGAATGTGACAACGTATGGCTTCTCAGTCGTCTCCACCAAAGCCCGGCGACGTTAAACACGTTTTAGTTGGGTTTAGTGGGTTCAGATCTTTATTTGGATCTGCACCGAACTGCTCAAGTCAAACGCTTTACTCATGTGGAGTCAAAGGAGGTGTTGAGAATCGTCCCTGACTGTGCTGTTGTATGAAACCTCTCTCCCTCTGTGCTCCACAGGACCAATGGGTGGAATGGGGATGAACATGGGCATGGAAGGTCAGTGGCACTACATGTAGCCCCGCCCCAGTCCGACCAATCGCAACACAAAGGAGGATGTAAGTACCAAACTGACACTCGCAGGCCTGTACTTACGTATTTATTTAACTTTCCACGTCGGCACAGGCACGTCCACAGCGTTTTGAATGGGGTCTCACACTCGGCCTTTCAGGACATTATTCATGTGTTCATGTCAGGAGGTTGTGGTCGTGCGTTTAGGTTGTAACCCCTCATTTCTTTTACAGCATATGTAAATCATGTGACTGCACTCACTTCAAAGGAATTAATTTGTATGTTCCTGCTCTGAGTTTCTTACCAGACTGATTTCTCCGTGTTACTCTCTCCCACTCTGGCCTGGTGATAAGAGCATTTGATCACAACCTTGTAACTACATGCATGTGTGTGTAAGTGTGTGTGTGTGTGTGTGTGCTCTCACATATCCAGTAGTAACCGGACTAAACATCCTGCATATCAGGGAGGATAGGAAGGTTTTCAGGATTCAAGCCAAACAAGAGACACAGAGTCAGAGGAAATGTAGGGAAACACTCACTCCAGTGAACGGAAATTTCTCCAAATTGGAATGATTTAACAAATGTATATTAACCAACTATTCCTGGCTTGTTAAGGAGGAGGAGTAAAGGGAGAAAGAACATGAATGGAGCAAAAAAACGGGGGAAGAGGAGTGATGAGTAGGACGGGGTGGGGAAGACTGAAAGAGGGGGGCAGGTAGGACGTTGCCATGGCAACAGACTGATTGGCAAAAATGTAAGCAGTCGTTGCTGGTGCAAGGAGAAGGGGAGAGAGAGAAGTGAGTGCCCCTTAAGTGTCATAAATCTGCCGGGCTTCTGTTGATGCATGAGCCACATTAATACACACACTAACCAGCTAGAGGAGTCGTCTCCCCCGCCCTCCCCCCTCTCCCCCCCCACCTCTGTCTCTCTCTCTCTCTCCCTCTCCCTCTTTGTGGTTTCTCTCTATCTCCTTCACAAACACCTTTATTCTCTTTCTCTTTAATTCTCTGCCTCTCTCTGTCCCCCCCCCCCCCCCCCCCCCCCCCCTCGCCCCAGGGCCAAATAGACTCCCACATAATTCTGGATGTATACAGGCTTGGTGTTGTCACAGTGCACAGTGTGTGTAAAGTGGCTACGGGTCCAATCATTCTGAAACACTATTGTTTCTTGTGTGTTACTGTGTGTCTGTGTAATATGTGTGCACCTGAATGTATACCATAAATGTCCACATGTGAAATTCATGCATTTGTCCATGTGTGGGTGTGTGCACACGTACCAACGTGTGTGTCTGCACAACTGTGTGTGAGTGTGTATGTGTGTGTATGGTAATAGGATTACTCCTGGCACAGGGAGGGGACACAAACTAGTGCAAAATGGAGGACATAGCCAGCAGGGTATGGAGCTTAGCTGGGCCTAATTGACTAGATCCAAATTAAATATGCCATCACCAGAGGTGTGACCAATGGATTTGACTTATTCAGTTTACAAAAATAGAGACCATTAACCCTCCACAGAATGTGCGTGCATGTGTGTGCGTGTCACGATGACAATATACCGCCATTTTTTCCCTGTCACAAATCTCCTCGACCAAAACAAAGGCAAAAAAAAAAAAAGAGTCCCACTTGGAATGGCATGTTTCAGGTTTGAATCGCAGGGAGACGTGGTAATAGAAAAGTCTGTGTGTTCAGGATGAGGCGAGGTGTGTGTGCGTGTGTGTTTATGTGTGCGGGAGTGTAAACATGAGGGCTGGTTCTCCGTGTCCAGGCAGCCTCTTTCCAGCAGCTGCTAGCCTTCCCAGCAGACCTTGCTTTAAACAGCCTCAATTTGCCTGCTGAATCTCGTAATTGGGCCACCAGAGGAATCCTCTGCGAGACGGGCAAAGCGCAGAGAAGACGAGGAGACAGCAGCGAGAAGGGAAAAAAAAAGAAATGAAAAGCGAGGGAGAAAGAGAGGGGTAGACATCAAGAGGGAGGGGCGGATGAAGAGATGGCGAGAGAGAGAAGAGTAAATGACAAGAGGGAGGGAGGTCGGGAGGAGGAGGAGGGAGAAAGGAAGAAAGAATCCGAGTGAGAGAGATGGCGACAGAAACACGTCCTCGCTTCCTCGCAACTAATCGTTTCTTTACAGCTTCATCAGCTAGTTGTCGCTAGCTGCTAGCTCGCACCGTCAAATTGCTACTTTCCTTTTCTAGGTCAATTAAATATAAGTGATGTGTTATATTCTTTCATGACCAATTAAATTAATAGGTTATTACAGGAGGGGGGAAACAGTTATCTTATTTGATTAAGAGAGCACAGGTTCATTATATTTTATAAGCAATTTTCATTAGCCGAGCCAAGGTTTTGTTACCGCGGGGCTAAAATGAGTGGTTATTGTGCTGGGGAATGGTAAGCCTTCGTACAGAAGGTGTGCCTCACAGTAACACTGCAACATTAGTTAAAACTAAAGCCAATTAGTCCTGCTTAGTGAGGAGCGTTATGCTTTCCACCCGATGATGATTACAGAGCTTATATCCCCTTGCGAAACAATACACCTGTCAGCCCAGATGAAGCACAGCAAGTGAAGCAGAAGTGAGCTGAGCCTTTGATAGCGACCAAAATGACTATCGGGTGACCCTTACCCCCTTTCCCTTCTTTCGCTTCCCTGCTTTCCGTCTTCCGTGGAATTAGCCTGGGGTGGCCCCCGAAAACTGTAATTTTAATTTTCGAGACAATAGTTATCGCGCGGTGGAAGAATTAATTACGGCGCAGAGCGCATGGAATTTTTTCCTGGACCTCTCCGCTCCCAGCTTTTCCCAAAATGTCGGCCGAAACGCTTCAGTGAATGCCGCTCGTAACCCCTTTGCTGCCGGTCTCGGCTGGAGACCTTTTGTCCCAGGATTCATTGCTCCAATCATTAAGCACAAATTTGTTAACCTTCTGCTGAGGGGTCAAGATTTCCCCTCACCCCCCCACCACCGCTCATCCTCCCACCGCCACCCCCTACCCTCAACTTCTCTTCCTGGTGAATGAACTTTTGCTATTAACGAACATTAGGGGAGAACTGCTCCTGATGAGGATTCTGCGCCCCCTCGTATTGTCCATGTGAATGTGTGTCCCTGTTGGTTTGGCCCCTCTGGAATCCCCCTCGGAGTCTAAGAATGGAGGCCTGCAGCTCAATGTATTGATTGGCTTATTAAGTGAAAAGCCGTATTAGCAATGTGTGCTCTTTCAAGCACGCATTGTGTTTATTACACCCCCGGTGCTGCGGTCCTTTGTGCCACAAACATGTGAATTATTAACCCGACAGATTCTTTATTTGATTTATTTCCATTTGTAAGAACATGGTCGTTATTTTGGTCTCTCGCCGCTTGTTAGTCAAAGTTTGCTGCTAAAGTTTTGTTTCTGTTCAAAAACTAAATTAAACAGTGTTAAGCTAGCATTGCTAATGGCTTGCTGAGGCTCCGCAGGTTATGTTTCTGAAAAGGTCACAGGTTTGATGCCATTAGGTCCAGAAAGACGTGTCACCCCGTCCACCTCACGCGTTGAAGCAAGCTAATTTAAGATAGCACCACTGAGCTAATGGCTCACTAGCCGAGGTAAAAACTGATGGTTGAGGGAATAACAAATGAAGGTCCTTGCTTGTAGTTGTCTATTGTCCTCCTGCGGCTGCACCTCCATGTCCTTCTCCCTGTCTGCCTTTGTGGCATCTGTAGTGGCCCTCTTGTGCTCGGCGAACACGTGCACGGGCCCCGGGCACTCTCAGGAGACGGGCAGCCGCGAGCCTCACTTCGCCCCTTTGGTTTTGACAACAATGGCCACGGCTTCTCTGCAGCGACTTTCCACCTTCAGAGATGGATGGCAGCTATTGTTGGCTTTAAGTAGGGGAATGTTAGGAGGGAGCAGGGCAGAGATGGATTTCTTTACATCGTCTATCACTGGCGCAGGAGCTCTGACGGCAGGTGTGCAGCGGTTGGAGTTGAGTGGGTAGATGTGTTGACATAGCTGAGGTAATTACACTCTGATATCTGTGAGCGTATGAACTTTAGAGCAGCTTGATTGAATTTGAAGGTGGCGGTTTGGTGGTAGCACCAACTTTTCTGGAGCCATATTTGCTCACGTTGGAAATCAATAGAAAACATCCAAGGCTAATTTTGAAGTTTGGGCCCATAGTTCAGGTTTAACAGATTATCCAGGAGATGTTAAGCTGCGGACCTCTGTATCACTTCGAGTTGATCATGTGTGTTTGGTCTCTAAGTCCTCTCCTACTGTTAAAGCAGCATTACTGAGCGTAGGATTAAATCTCCGAATCCTCTGATGCCTGTTCTCTCTCTCAGGGAATCTGTTCTGACCCAGATTAACTTTATCACTGCTCCTCTGGGGGTTTTATCAGCGGGTCCTGCCACGTTTGTGTAACTGGAGAGTCTGCTCTCTGAAGTCTGGTGTGGTCTGTTGTTGTATTTAATGAATGATTGATTACATCGAACGGGTCCAATCGTTTTCTGATGCAGTTGAATATTCCCTGTCTTAGCACTGGAGACAACAAAACAACTAGAAAACATTTGTTTTGGATTTGTTTGACTTTATGTAGGTGACGCTGCCGCCAAGTGAAGCCTGGTTATCTGCTTGCCATCCGAGGGCCTGAGTCTCTCCTGGCTTGAGTTAAAGACTTCTCCGTGACTACAGAGATTAAACTGTCTGACTGAGAAACTTAAACATGAATCCTCCCTCTGATCAGCCATTCACAGCGGGCGCCAATCTGCTTGCCAAATGCAAAGTCTCTCATGTACCTGCGCACATCTGATCATTTATTAAAGCCTCTCATCCTCTCCTTTTTCCTCAGAACTGCAGGGAACACCGGGGATAACGTGTCTCACAGAGGGCTACACGGAGCACGGGAGCGGGATTCCGACTTCCTGGCGACGGCGATGACAACAACAACAACACGGCAGCCCCTCTGTCAACCTCCGTGACCCAACAACATTTGATTCGGCTGATAACGTGCAGCAGGGAAACCTCCCGTGACTGCCTACAATCCTTGTATCCAGCAATGGTGACGCACAGAAGATCACACCTCACCCAGCTCAGATGACCCACAAAACCCTGCTTCTTCTCTGGTGGGCACGAGACTTTCCCCCTCTTGCCGGCCTCTAAGTTTCACCTGGATTCCTCCGTTGAAGGTGATTGCGATTGCCAGACGAGAGACACACTGGGTCCTCTGCCCGTACCTTCGGCAAAAGCGGCACTTGGTGATATTTTCTAGACTCTTTAGCAAACGCGAGAGACTTCCTGCAAAGAGCACTCCCCTCTTTGGGATGATGGGACTGGACCAAGGAGAAGCCAATGTCTGTATCTGACAGGACACTAACAAAGCAAAACCAGGTGCCCTTTAAAAATATAGTGGATTGAAACATGGAAAGAGGGAAAGCAAGAGAAAAGAAATTAAAAGTATAACTATATCAGACCCTAGTTTGGGAAGCGAGCGGAGAAAGAAAATATACTGTATACTGTTGTAAAATTACGCTGGACTCTCACAGGAACTGGGAATTTAAGTATTGTAAATGCTATTGTATTGTTCTGCATATTATGTTGTTTCTAATAGATTTTTTTTAAAGGATGTGAACTTTTTTTCTGGTTTCTTTCCACACTATGTGTGTGCCGTCTCTCCATCATCAAATTTGACCCCCCCCCGCCCCCCTCCCTCCCTCCCTCCCTCCATTCAATCACAAAGCATTTTTAAAAGAAGAAATTGAATAAACTGACAATTCGATCAGTCCATCATTTCTCGCAAGCCTTTTTTTGGATGGAAAGAGTGTGACAGAGGTTTAATGCACAGCCCATCCACGTGCACACAGGGTACAGACACATGTGCCTGCACCTCCTAACTCTAACTTTAGTTTGTTTTGAATATTTTCATATCACTTGATGATATTTTCCTCTGCTGGTGGAAAGTTTGGGTTGGTCTAGGAGACGCTCTGACTGTTTGGAGATGTGAAACTTTAATACAAATGTTTGGATTAACTCCTGACACGAGTCAAATGCGGTGTTTTTGAGAAGACATCATTTTGGATTCACAAGGTTTTTAATCCATTTGCCATCGTCTGGTTCTTCATTTGATCTGTGTCGTGCTGGACTTGGATGGAGGACAGACACATAACGTAGGTGTCCACATGGCCAACATCCCGACGTGCTAACAAACATGATTCAGGGCTTCAGGTTAATGCCTAAACAGAAAGTCACTGTGGATAGGAAACTGCAAAGCGCGTGTCCTGGTAACAAACATGTTGTTTCCTGTTTCTCTCTGTCTACGACTGAGGGCCTCTGGAAGTCTGCACCAGTGTCCTATTGATGTGTTTATGTCACAAGGCCGAGCATTTGCATGGCCAATGGATTCTCCCCCCAGTGTTTCATGCGGCCTGATAACAGGGAGAGGCAGAGGCTATGGGAAAACACCAGTTAGACTACAGTCAGCTCGGAATGAACCAGATGATGTAATGATCAACAGACAGGAGAGAATGTAAAAGTCACTCTGTGTGCGTGTGTGGAGTGTGTGTGTGTGTGTGTGTGTGTGGCAGTATGCATGAGAGGGGGCGTGTGTGTGGGTTATCAATGCATCCATTATCCATTGCTTCAAACATGTATATCGCACATCTTTAAGATTCCTTTAAAGACGTCTTGTTTCTTATGCTTTTACTTTGAAGGGTATATATGTGCATCTGTGTTGTAAATAAATACCTTTTTTCTTCAAATAACAGAATCACAACTAGTCTCACGTTATCTTCCAGCATGACGGAGATGAGAAGACGTTAAACACTCGCGGTTAAATTAGACAGCAAACATTAGTAGTTAAAGGAAATTAACCTTCAGCCCATGGCTGTGGAGAATAATAATAATAATAATAATGTGTATGGCTAATGCACGCTTTCTGCTCTCTGCTGTAATCCCCTCACACGTGGAGCTGCGAGGCAAAGGAGAGTCGTGTTCCGAGAATTATCCTTAGTTCAGCATTCAAATTAATTTCGGTAAAATGGCTACAAACATGTAAATGGAGGATTAGTTCTCCCTCGCGCCGTGTTGCCCGCAGTCAGGGACCCGCGCGGAGAGTTGTCTCCGGGAGACGGCGCGCGTCAGGAGGCTGAGAGGAGCCGAGGGGACACGAACTCAACCACTTTCATTGATACGTTTCCGAGAGGAGCTTTGAACCCAGACTCTCTGTCCTGTTCCTCTTTTGGGGGTAAAAACAGCGAACAAGAGCGAGTCTGTTTCATCCGCGACAATAAACGCGTAAATCAATACTCTCCCGGTCCTCCCTCTCTATCTCTCCTCCGCGTAACCATTGTGTTTTTACTGCCTTTGCAGAATTCAATGATATTTACACTAAAGGAGAAGAAGGAGGAGGAAAGACACGCTCTTAAAAAACCCAGGCGACGTTTTAATTGCGGCTCCTCTCCGCCACGGCTGGAAAATCCGAGGCTGTGAAATGTGAATTCCTGAGCGCGTGGCCGCTGGGAGCTGTGGAGACACGAGGAGAAAGCCCATACTTGACTGCCCTCTTTAGGGAGGCCTGGTAACTGTCCGGGCCAGGGGAGGCTCCGGCGATGGCGCACGGCACCAATGCTCCTTTTTACGCACGAGGACTTACACCGCACAAAAACGCGTCTGGAGGGACAAAGCCACGAGGAGTTCCCAGCCCCTCCAACAAAAGATAAATGCATTATAATAAACATTACACACCTCCAAATGTTCCCTCGTTTTAATGTGAAACCCACTTTCTTCAAATAATTTTACAACAAAGTTGAGGTGAAATTATTTCATTGCATTTTCATCTCTTTTAGTTTTCACGACTTTTAAAACATGAATAAATCATCTTTGTGGGTCGGAATCGATGAAGACATTTAATTGAAATAAATGAGTGAAATGAAATGAGTTTGAACGTTAAGGCCGGCCTCGTTGGGTGAACCAATAATTATCGATTATTAACATTTGTTCAATTACAGAAATAGTCTTTTTTTAATGAAGAGAGCTGGTGAGACTTCAGCCAGGTGTTATTTCGGGCCTTTCTGTCACAGCTGACCTACATTTCAAACCGCTCATATGTGATTTGCCTGTTCACTGTTTTTGCGTCTCATTGCACCTTTTACGCACGAAACTATATGAAGTTTGACTCGTGCTAATTTCAAAAATGCTGCGAGTCAAAAAGTAGTTTGGAGTCGGTGACGATGGTGCTGCTCACTCCTGTCTCTCACACACTGTTTCTCTCTCTCACACACACACACACACACAAGCTGTGACCGCGCAGTGAACTGTCAGGGTAATGAATGGAGCAGAAATGTGTTCCAGAGCGGTGGAGGTGCCCGGACAGGCCTCCTGTCTTCCTCCCACTACAACGCACATATTTATGCTTCAGCCTTTATGGCTGGAACAGGGGAACGTGGACAAGTCGAACCGTGAGCCGCATGTTCTCTGCGGCGATTCATGCCGTGACACATCTCCGCAGCAGTAATGTGTGAGGAGGCTTATTAATTCAAACCGCCGGTTCGTCACATGGCTGCTCCACGGACCACGAACGCCTCTTTTTATTTTTCATCCAATCTGTGCACACTCTTTTTTTGGGCTTTTGGTGCAATTTTTTTAGACCCATTTTTCTTAACAACTTTCAAAAATAAAAAATAATACAAATAATAAATCAATAAATAAAAAATACATAACTGGTGAGAGCTTCATTTAAGTTTGAACCCAAAACGAAAGGTTCTGAGTTACTTCGTATTTTATTTTAAATGTTGGTTCAGATCATGTTGTTTGTTTCCCGCGGCGCCATTACATCACTTCACAATGTTCAAGTAAACAGTTTCCAAAGCGAAAATCATTACAGGAAACAAACGCATGTCGGAGATGACGCGTCAATATCTGAGCTTTTTTTAAAATCAATAGAGAAAGTGAAGCATCCAGTTCCCCCAACAAACTTTACACCCCCCAGATATAAAAAAAAGCACCTTAAAAAGGTCGCGCAGCAGCTGGTTCTGAAACAAAAGGAGGAGGGAAAAGAGGGAGGGAGAGAATAACAAAAATCTGTTGGTGGAGAGAAAGAGAGAAGGACTGTTGAGCAGGGGCCATTTTGGATGTCATCTGTCTCCTTGGCGACGGGGCCCCGGCCCTCAAAAGCCCCTTGGGCTCACGGATTGTTTGAGAGGAACCCGCTATTTTGTGCAGCGTCATTTATCACTGTCACCACATAATGATTCCCCTCGCAGCTCCTTATTGATGTTTGTAATTGCATTATCTCATAAGGGGGGATGATCAATGGAGCCGAGAGGAGCATCGAGGGGTCAGGAGATGCCGGATTGCTGTTTGTCCGTTTAATGCAGCCAGGCGCTCATTATCTGCAGCCTTGGTCTGCTCCGCTCCGAGGCTGCACAGAGAGGAGAGGAGGAAGAGCAGCAGCAGGAGGAGGAGGAGGAGCTCGTTTCATTTGTTTAACCTCAAGCCACTGGAGATAAAATAAAATTACAAACGCAAATAGAGGAGCGAGGGAAAGTTTGATGTTGATTATTCCACCAAGGTTCCAAATTAAAGTTGTAACATGAAGTTTAAACATATCAACGCAGCTCCTGCGTGTGATGGAGATCCTGCAGGAGAGTCTGGAGGAGGATGTGAGAGGAGCTGTTTGGGTCTTTAAGGCAGAATCAAGTCATGAGATCAAGTTTCGCGGGACGGTTCTTTAAAACCTGCAGCGGAGCCTCGTTTTTACACACACACGGATCTAAGTGTTGGTCAGAGTGCTTCTTAATAAAGTCTCTTCCACTCATTTATCTTGAGGTAAAATATTTTTGATCCACAGATTTTTCTTGAGCAGAAGGTTGAATATAAGTGTGATCACGTGCTCGGACAGTATTTACATTCGTGCAGGTGAACACTCCTGAGGCTCGCGGGTTTTTGCGGCAGATTGCTGTGGTGTCCCCCCCCCCCCCCCCCCCCCCCCGGTGTTTTTTGTGGTGTCCCCCCCCCCCCCCCGCTGGCAGCGCACCTTTCCAGCGTGGTGGAGCAAAGCCGCGGCTGGATCCAGCGCAGAGACGCTCCTGTCAGCACCTCCCTGAATATCCCCGCTGCCTCTTTGAGGAGTCACCTTGGCGGAGTCAGGCAGGGGAGCAGAGCCAGAGGAGGAGGAGGGTCGGGGGGGGGGGGGGGGGTCCGGGGGGGGGGGGGGGGTTCCATTGCTCACCTGGTTGAGGCCACATCTCCTCCTCCTGCTCCTCCTCTCAGGCCACAGCCTACACCCTCCTCACCAGTCGACCCCCCCCCCCGCTCCAGTAAAACCATGGCAGGTGTTTCTCGGGTTTTCTTCGAAACACAAAGAATCCATTTGAATTCTAAATGTGTCTCAGAGGTTTGCTTCAGCCCCGGTGAGAAATGGAAAAGGTAAAACTATTGGATTTAAATCGGTGCTGTTGTTTGTGGTTGTGCGTGAGAAGGACGACACCAAATCATCAAAACTCTGAGTTTGCAAATCTGGAAAATTCTTATTCATTTAAAAAATGTTTTTAGGAGCTATAGAATTTTAGGACATTTCTGTCGCTCAACAAGTGAAATAATAATTCCAGCATCACCGTATTTTGACTTATTATCTAATATTCTAATGTTGGTGAAGAGGAGGAGCTGTGCGTAACAGCATGGCTGCTGTTCTTCTCTCTCGCCTCCTCCTCCTCCTCTCTCCCTCTCTCTCCTGCTGCTGCCGGGCCCCCGAAAGTAAACAGCGAGGGAGCGAGTCGAGACAGAGGATCAGAATTCCGGCTCCGGCACAATATACTGATAAATGATTGGCCCAGAGCCACGTCTGTCATGACTTTATTTATCTTCACCATCCATCACATGACCGATCTCTGCTCTGATCTCTGGGTGTGTTATGGGGGGGGGGGTACCTTTTTTTAATAGTACAGTGAAGTTTTAATATCACTGGAGAAAGAAGGCATGTTCATGTGGAACATTTTATTAATGTGAAGATGATAAAACACAGTTATCCACCTCACTGTGGAAACTTTCACATATATTACAATAATCAGTTTCAATCTGTAACATGTGATGTTCATTTAATATATATGAATATGTTTATAAGTGTTATTATCCATGGTTAGTTGTCTGGATGTTTTTTTAACCTGTGTTTTTGCTTTATTTATATATGAGATTTTAATTTTTCTTACAGTAAAGTCTTATTGTGTGGTTTGTCGTGGTTTTGGTTTTATATTTACAGAACATTAAATATCCCATCCCTGGATGAATGAATACCCACTAAATCATGAGACAACAAGCTGAAGCAATTAATAAAATACAGAAATAAACTTGTTGTTGTTGTTCAGCCTGATCAAAGACCTCATCAGATTTATGAGTGTTTCCCATTGAAAATAAATTGTTTTTTTTGTTTTGTTTTTTTTTACCAGAAGTTTAGTCAACTCTGGGCCTGAGCTGAACCTGAAGGTGAAGCAGTTTCTTTGCCCGCTCCCACTGGAGCCTGTGAACACAGCACTGATGGGCAGAGCCTCCACCGAGCCTCCACTTCATCTGAGCTGCTGGTTTGTCCTCTAGTTCTCTGCAGCCTCACAGGGTGTGTGTGTGTGTGTGTGTGTGTGTGTGTGTGTAAGAGTTAACTTATCGGTTCATTTTATTAAATTTGATTTTTCATTTTTTAATCTTCTGTGAATCTAATTTCTTCCAACAGAGAAACTTTCAAATCTTAGTTTTCACGGACACAAATAAACACATATTTTTCTACTTCACGGTTTTTAGTCAGTGACTGTGAGACTGCAGCGTGTTACTCCTCTGAGCTGTGATGAACTTGATAATGTGGTTGTGATTATTAGCTCTGTCTTCTACACACACACACACACACACACACACACTTTTTCTTGTCTCTTTCTCAATCCAAATCAGTTTTGTTTTCTCAAATTCACATTGCACAACATTCTCAAAATCTACGTTTCGTGAAGCAGCCGTGTGAAAAATCCTGAGGCATTTGCATCATGTTAAGAACTGTGATGTTGGGGCTCTGAGTTCCTCTCAACACGTCGTCGTCAGTGCCTCCGGTACGTGTAGGAACTTGTATGAATCCTTTAACACGTTTTTATTGCACATTACGACAGGATGTGAATTCCAGGATTGGAAAGACAGTCACTGTGACATTTCCACATTTATAATGCTATGAGCAACTCTAGTGCAAAAATAAATGGAAGGTTTTATGTTGACACAATCAACGATATGCAAAGTGGAGCCAGAAAGTTATATCTTGCAGTTTGGTTTATTGGAGTTTAGTCAGAAATGTTGGGAGCTTGTAAATTAGACTAGAGTATTTCACTGAACATTACAGACAAACAGCTCTTCAGAAACAAGGTGAACCCGTCACACGTGCACGGTTCCATGATGAGGAACACTCTCCTCCTCTGCTCTGAAAGCCCCGGGATCTTATCGCACACTTTACTAAGCAAATCCTAGCCAGGGGAGAGGGGGCCCTGAATGTGCACGTCCCCGCAGGCCGACACTGAGCGGCGTTATGCTCGGCGCTGCACAATTTATGGACCATGGACAGTTTATAAGAAGCAATGCAGTCTATCAGACAGGCAGGAGGAGCGAGGAGGAAGCTGTGTGCTGGAATAATATACGCCCTGATAAAGATGTTTCCCTGTGACGTAAAACAGCAGGGTGCACCAACGGCCACTTACCACTCCAGCCAAATATGAAAGAGAGCCTTTGAGCTGCCGTGGAGCTTCGTTTTTTCCCCCCCCTCCCCGTGTGTGAAACGCTGAGATGTCGAGGCCGCCGTCCGTCAGTCCAGGCTGCAGCAGTAATTGTCGGTGGCGTTTGAGTCATGATGTAAAGGATGTCTGTTGAAAAGAGCACGACACCGACACTTTATCATCCCCGTGTGTTGACATTGGTCTAATACCAATTTAGTCATAAAAAATACTGCCAGTGCTGCAGCCAGCCACTGCCACCACATGTGCTGCAAGTATTACTCAACTGCAACATTTACTGCAATACAGTAGAAGTACATTACTACACTGCAGAGGAATCCTGTTCGGACTGAGTCATTAAAACGAGTTGCAGCTGGTTCCAGAAGCAAAATGACTTTTTTTTAACTTGTTCAGCAATCACATCAACCTTTTGAGGAGGAAGGAACTGAATGCTGCGAATTTCTTCATCAAGATTCATGAGTGAGAAGATCAGCTTTGTATAAAAACAGCATCAGCTGAGCAGACCGGAACCCTTTAATGAGTTCCACACACTCACACACTTCGGTTCTCTAAAGACGTTGAAGGGAATTCTTTTCTGACAATTCCAGGGAAATACTGAAAACAACTTCTTGCGATGTTGTTCCAAAGTCGGATGTGTTCTCCTGGTCAGACTCAGAGGTGAACGAGGAGCGTCCTTGACAGAGGTAAAGAATATTCTCAGGATAAGTTTATAATTATCAGCTGAAACCAACATAAAACACTTCTAATAAATCACAGCATTAAACTTTTTCCCCCGCCCCCTTAAAATTAGAGAAGATTTGTTTTTATTTGAATGATCATTTCTGGAAGTTTGTTGGAGTCCAGCACCTCCTCAAACACAAAAGACATGCAGCCTGGATGAGGAGCGTCTCAGCTCAGAATCAGTGTTTGGTGCGTAGGGGAGAGGCGGGGGGAGGTGAGGGGGGCGAGCAACAACAAAAAAAAGTGACAGCGTCTGAGAAATAATGAAAGGATGCGACTAACTTCCTTCATGAGCCTGACATCTGTCGAGGCGCCGGTGTCACCAGCACGGCTTGTTATGCAAATGTCCTATATGTCCCCACGAGACATGGACAGGCTGAACTACAGCTGTAGTTTGACATCAATGACGACGTCACTGGTCCGGTTGTGGCTCTTAAATAAACAAGTGCTGGTGTCAGAGCATGAGCCTGTTTCTATTGTGTAACCCAGCTTCAGGGGAAAGACTGAGACACGAGCTGCTGACACCAGAGGAGCAGGTCTGCTGAAGTGACGCGCCTCCAAAGCCGTGTTTACGTACGGATGGGAAACCAGCAGAGTTATCATACACACATCCATCTGATAAGAGGCTTGAAAAAGAGCCGCGAGTCCCAGGACACGCACGCACACACACACACACACACACACACACACACACACACACACACACACACACACAGACACACAGGTAAAAAGCTTTTAGCAGCTGAAGACGCGGCTGCTGTTCAGCTCCGTGATGGACGACGCTCACACAGTATGTTCATGCTAACTGGCTAATAGCTGAATTCAGGTAATAAGGAGGTGTTTGTGTGAGGAGGAAATCTAAACGTGTGTGTGTGAGGGAACATGTGAGAGAAACTGAATCCATCTTTAAAAACAGGATGCTGAGCAGCGATGGATCGTCGTCTATTTCTCAGATTTATGGTTACGTTTTTAGAAAGTAATACAAATATTCAGCGAGGACATGAAATGTTTTTTTTTATCTACAGGCAGAATCAATCCAACGAATCGGAGCCAAAAGACTCAAGATTTGTTATTTCACTTGCGACCCTCTGTCCTCAGAAGACAACGACAAAAAACACTGCATGTCAAAACTTGTTTAAACTGTGTAAAATTCAGAATTACTCAAGAAGATATGCTGGTATTAGGAGTACTCTCCATCTTTTTCTCCTCCCATTCCACCCATCTATGCATCAAAAGCAGGTGCAATTGTGTTTTCACGCCCTTTTCCCAGCATCCCTCTCTCTCTCTCTCTCTCTCTCTCTCTCTCTCTCGTCTTCGCCGGCGACCCTGAGTGCACGGGGGCAGCGCTCAACCTTGGCTTGCCTCCGTTATAGCGGCGAGCCTGTTAACAGCGGCCGTGAGTTGTGGCCTGGCGTTAAACTGTGCTCCAGCCACAGTCAATGTTTATGTCCACCAATCAAATGCAATGTGTTTATGTTATATGGCATTATGGACAAGGAGGCTCTCTAAAACACACAGCGCTGGACGAGTGCGGTCCAGCACCGGGGTTTATGGTCCGTCGAGCATCGGAGAAAAAAAACGGAGCGCCAGTGGGAGGCGAGGGTTCGGGAAGAAGAAGAACTGGCTCCGCTTTAGGTCTCAAACCATTTGAGTTAGTTTCAGTATCGTGCTGCGTTTTGGCCGATTTTGCCAAAAGGGACCAGGAGGAAAAGCTGTGGAGAATGTCCAGAGGTGCAGCGAGGAGATGAATGTCCCGACCTTTAATGGAAACTCAACAGCAGCGATCAGCAAACGATGGATGAACGAACAATCAGATAAATCCTGACATTGGACTCGAGATGCTTCTGCACTTCATCTTTTTTTCCACTTGTTTGTCTCAGGATCAAACCCTGGCCACGCGGCGTGAGGACGCTGATGTCCAAGTACAGGACGTGTGCTTGTGTGCTCGTCCAGATTAGGTGCAAAGATTATCCATCCTCCCTGTGTGTCCTCAGTGCCACGTGGGAACACAAAGCAAACACACTTAATCCTCACTGATGCACATCAATGACATCAGTTTGTCCCGGTAGGGGAGGAGCCACAGGCCAAGTTTTCCCCTGCCTCTGTTGTTTCCAGGCCAGCGCCTCCTCACTCCTCCTCTGCTCTCTGCCTTCAAAACATCTGGATGAAGACGCTGTTCTCCAGAACTTGAGCAAGGCACCAACAGCTTTTCTCCACTACAAACATCTGTGTCTCTGGAATTAAACCGTTTCCCTGGTAATGGCTGGATGAACCTTTGATGATATGAGAAGTGCTTGTCTTCTGATTTTGTTGACATTCACGATAAATACTGGACTGTAACACTAGCTATCTTATTTTGTATCTACTACTTTAGAAATTGTTTTGGAATCAAGACACAAAGTGCAAACACAAATACTGAATTAAAATATAAACTTAACATCGATAAAAGGAATGAAAGTGTCCCTCCCAGCTGCTGATACCACAGACTTGGGTTGCTCAAGTCAAAACGCAGGAGGAGCCTCTGAGCTCCGAATAAAAAGTTCCAGGATTCCTGGAAATCAATTTTCTTTCTTCCTATCAGGGCTGAAACTAAATATCAGGTTTTTGATATTGCAAAAATCCAAGAAGCCTCACTTCCTGTTTGCCAAAGAATTTCCCCCCAGAAGAGAAACACCAAGCATCTGGAGGTTGGAGCAGATGCAGAAACTGGGATGACGCATTTGGCAGAGCCACAGTTGGTTTTTATCCGCCGGTCGTAGAAAGTAGCGAAGCAGTGGACATGAAGGATAGAACGGTCTTTGTGCGACTCTCGTTCTCTCTCCAGCAGCGAAGTGGAAGCGATAAAAGCAACGTCTTCTCCGCGGCTCCCACAGAAACGTCACCCATTCATCACAAGTATTTGAAAACATCTGTTTCGTGAGACACTCCAAAGTTCATCACTCAATATATTTAAAAGATAGAGAAACAATGCCGTTAAACCTTTATCATTTTGTCAGTCACAGACATCCCGTTATTTACTGTCCTCCAACAAAATACCATTATTTTGTTTCCATCTCGCCATGAATCTTCTCGGTGATGGGTGTTGCTTTTGTCAAACAGTGACGATCTCATTTTGGAACAAGAAGGTATTTGTTCAGTTGCTCTCTGCGCCACAATCCTGCCTCTGTCCTTCATCCAGACGCTTCTGTGTCAACTCAAAGCAAAATGAATAAATTCTGCTGCTTTTCTCTTTTATTTTTTCTCCCCCCTTCCAAATTATTCCCCATTCAGAGTTGCATGCCATGGCCATAAATCCACACAAGGTGGTTTCAGACAGCGTGCCGTAACTCATGTCACCACTGGAGCTAAATCTGAGCACAGCGGACGGCGTGATGCAAGCATGTTGGAGATATACACGGGGGGATTTATTGTGGCGTATTTCATCTGAAGCAATGCAGGGCCGGCTCTGATGTCTGTTTTGCACTTGTGAACCGGGACGTCTCGCAGAGAGGCACGCGGACGCCGCTGTTTAATGTCCAAGAATAAACCATCAGAGAAATGAAGGGTCCCGTCAATTTCTAGCTGCCTTAAATTTACTTTAATGCCATTTTCTCTCTGTTTCTTCTCTGAGCACTTTATTAGGAACACCTACACCTGCTCCTTCTGGTCTGATTCAATACACCGGTGGTTTGAAATGATGCAGGTACAAACTCACTTCAGAACCATGTGGCAGAACTGTTGGTGCCAGGCGGGCTGGTTCCAGTATTTGGGAAGCTGCTGATCTGTTGGGATTCTCTTCAAAGGGGAACTAGTTTCCATTTCTTTGCTAATTTTGATTTAATTAGTAGTTTGATGCCATTAGAGCATTTTGATTGACGGCTGAGACAGCTGACTCATGATTGGTCAAGTACATGAATCAGTCGACGTGACCCCATAAGATGGCGACGCCCAGATATGGAATATTTTAGCCTGAGTTTTGTACAGTGGGCGGCAGTGGAGCTGCGTTGTCCATCTTTATTTTCAGTGTGTGTTTCACGAACGTAACAATGAGCTGCAGACCATTTCAAACTGGAATCCAGCAGATGAACTTCAGGATGTGGAGAAACGTCTACACACTCCCAAGGAAAGCCATGAAATTTCGTGGAATTGAAGCCAGAATCAACCTGAGAGCAAAGAAAGTATCTGCTCAGTGAGCGTACATCGCACCGCTCCGAGGTACACTGTTTAATAAAAATTAATGTTTTAGAGATAATTATTTTAAGTACTGAACAACGTCTTTAGGCAATGTGTGGGTTTGGACTGATGAAGCCTCAGACAGAAAC
This sequence comes from Pseudorhombus dupliciocellatus, assembly GCA_016785235.1. Classification (NCBI taxonomy): domain Eukaryota; kingdom Metazoa; phylum Chordata; class Actinopteri; order Pleuronectiformes; family Paralichthyidae; genus Pseudorhombus; species Pseudorhombus dupliciocellatus. The sequence goes on from JAFBJW010000033.1 coordinate 860,304, forward strand.
TGTTTCCTTCGTGTGTTAAAACACTAAATAAGATTTCTCACTGAAGTTTATGTAGATACTTTTTATTTCCTTGAAGCTCTTTTCAAGAGAAATGAGCTCGACCTGGTTACGCGTGCTGATAAAACTTGTGTGAAAGATGAGTCTGAGCTTTGTGCCCTCACTGGTCACTGAAACACACGTGGGTGATGTGGAGGAGAGGAGGAGGTCACGGAGAGGGTAAGACACAGACACAGATGGAGAAAACTCAAGCGACAACATACATGCTAGTAGCGTGTAGTTGTCCAGCGGTAGCGTGTTGAAAGGACCAAAAGAAAAGAAAAGGCCTCCAGATAAAACTGCAACTTTCTTTTCTTGCCAGTCACTTCAATATATCTACTGGAGCTGTGTACTTTTACTCCAGAGTAGAGTAGTACTTTTACTGCAAATTAGTCATATTTCAAAAGTCCGACAAAGAAAAACAGAGACATGTAGCCTGTGCACGGCTGCAGTAGTAGCAGTAGTGTTTCAAAACTGGCAATTTCATAAACTATTTAAAATCAAAAAGTTAAAATACACAAGTAGCTAATTGGGAATTGGCCAAAATGCAAAAATGGCATTGGCACCATCCCATTGCTAATTAACTGCTCCCTGCGGGTGGAACATGTGGAGAGTTTGAAAGATTTGTAGAAAAATCCATCCCTGGCTTACCTTTCCCCCACTTACGCGTTTTACTTTCTTCTCCTCTTTCTTTAGAAGACCTCCAAAAAAAAAGCTCCAATGGGGAACTAGAGGGGTGAGGCAGAGGACACGGTGTCTTGTAAAACATATGCACTTAATATTAGCGTCATAAAACTTGTAAAATTAAAAGCTATTTTGGAAAATAGAAAGAGAAATATTTATGCGTCTGGCTCTGTATAGAGGTCGTTTTATCTAGGGGCAGCGAGGGCCCGCCGGGGCACAGGTAACGACTGTCAACAGATGGGAGGGGGGTTCCTCTGCATGCGCTCTGTCTCCAACCAGCTGCATGCGCTCCGTGTCCAACCAGATGTCAATATGTGTGACTGGGTTTCCCCTTTTCTGTTGGCCAGAGTGGCCGAGGTCAAGGTTTCTAAACAGCGAGGAAACTATAGTGGGAGAGAATCGCTCAGAGGAATCCTGACTAAAGTTTATTTTCATTCACCGTCACGCCAACGACACTCAGAGCGGCCGACGCGACAACAAGAGAGGGAAAAAAAAAATACAAAAACAATGTCCAGCAAGTTGGGTTGATTGAAAAGCTGCAAAAAGCAATTATGATTGTGAGAATGTGCAGACCCTCCTCTCAGCAGCCAGAAAACATCGTAAATCGTGCAGCGCTCTGTGTTTACATTGAGCTGACCCCTCCATGCCTTCTGGTCCTGGCTGTGTTCTCCATGTCCTCAGCTCTGCTCACATACACATACACATGTATGAGGCTGCTCCACATGAACTGAGGTCTTTAAATGTCCCTGTGGTGGCTGCATCACACTGATTATTAGAAATTATACCGTCATGTTTGAATGTCAATATTCAGACTCATTGGGGTTTGTTCTGTCTTTGCGGTGTGAAAACCTTCTTTACTGGGGCCTTGAACACATCATCACTTTACCATTAATGTGTCTATTTCCAATTCGTTTTGTTTGATGTGATCAGATAATCAGAGAGAATCTTTTTCATTACTCAGTTTAGGAGACGGAAGCAGATGAAGAAACAGGCTTCATTCTTCATTTAGAACTAAATAAATAAAATGTTCATTATTTTTTGAAAATAATGAAATTTAAAATGACTAACGAGGAGAGAGCAAATAAGAGTGAAGTTCAAACGTAACAATCCTTCAGCTCTGGAGTCTGACCGATGGAGTTTGACCAATGTTCAGGCCTCGACTCACAGAAACTGCAGAGTCATCACTTTTAGTGCGTCGGGCCCGGTGATTTACAGGCGACACACATTTTGCGGAATCATTTCAAACAGCTTTATGAACATAAAAAACTTTCTCCAGCCTCCAGAACACTGGATAAGTTGGAGCCGCATGTGTGCAGCGGTCATAAAGTCAGATTCCTGTCAGAGGAACTCATCACTGACATGCGCTCCAGATACAGAAGAGAAAATGTTTGGGTTCTGTTTGAAACTTTAAAAATGCACTGTCAACCTCATTGAACAGATGGAAGAATGTAAAATGAAATAATGGAATAAAATAACATGTTCGCTGTCTAAATGCAGCAGATTTTTTAATATGGGTTCACAACATCAGACGTTTTACATTTTTGAACCGTTTGTAAACGGATGGGGCGACTAACAACAAAATGGAGGTTGTGATAGTTCATAAAACATGTTAAAACCCCCCACGGTGTTGACAAACCCTCAGCAAAGACCCAGTGGATGAGTCTGTAGCAACTTTGTTGACATCATCTAATCGACTGATTCCAGAAGTTTTGTTCTATTATTTCCTCACTCACTCACTCACTCGCAGACATCGGGTCAGAGGTCAGAGCAGAAGAATTCCCTGTGAAGTACACATGTAATTTGAGATTATAAAATGGTGTGTATGGTTTATATATATATATATATATGTGTGTGTGTGTGTTTTCTTCTCTTTCAAAGTGTCACTAAGCAGCTACTTTCGGAAAAGACGAGCAGAATCTTCGATGTTATATTTAAGCTTTGTTTCGACGTGCATGTGGACGTGCGCTCACATTTGTGTCCTCTCGACACGACTCTGGCAGACCTTTATGTTTTCAAACAATAAATACACACGCACGCTTTCTCTGTGAACCTCACACACGCACACACACACACACCAACGGACATGCTCTTAACATGCACCTATGCACACCTCAGCACGGCCAAAATGCACTAAAAATTTACGACCTTAACATTCCTGCAGGGTCAAGCAATTTATCAAATCCTGCACATTCTGGTTTCAATTACACAGCCGATCGTGGAGAGCGGTTGTTTTAGCAGGTTCATTTGGCCCAGTAGGGGAGGCCGAGTCTTTCTGCTTAACTCCGCATCCCCGGAGCACGGCTGGGCATTACTGCGCGGACAGATGCCGGCCTCTGCTCGCGCTACAGATGGCAGGAGAGAAATTGTCAGGCTGCTAGAACCTGAGCAGATGAGCTGCGGGTGTCATCTCACAACTGTCTCTCTTCATTTGGTTCCCCCTCTCGTCTTTTGGCTCAGCTCTCCTTCCAGACCCTTTTTCAGTCCATCACGCCGCATGTTCCCTCCTTCACCCTTCCTCATCTGTCTGGAGCTTTACGATGATGAAGAGTCTTCTATCAGGTTTTTTTTGCCTCTCTTTATCCCTCTGCGGGTTTCTGTTTCTGCCTCCCTATATCCTTCTCTCCCCCACCTCACCCGTCTCTATCTGACTTTCTTGATCTCTCCGTCCCTTTCTCAGCCTCACACCCTCTCCCTCCGTCTCTCTCCTCTCTCGCTGTGGTAGAGTGGTGATAAATCCCTATTTTATTGCTGGAGAATTCCTCTCCCCCTGCAGGGCTGACAGCTCCCCACGTTCTAAGACACTGCTAGGACCAAACCCAATCCTCCCTCCCTCCATCACTCCATCTCTGCCTCCATCTGGCCCTGATTACTGGGAGAGAGGAGGAGTGGTGGGGGGCCGGGGTGGAGGGGAGAGGGAAGCATCACACCATTACACCCCAGGAAAAAGGAGAGAGGAAGGAGGGATGGAGGGAGTGGATGATGCACAACATGTTGGTGTGGAGGAGGAGGAGGAACTCTCGTGGTGAAAAAACAAGAAGAAAAGACTCTGGGGGGGAAAGAGTGGCTCCAGTTTGGTTTCTGCAAATAATAAATAGGATGATCCGAAGAATGGCAGCACGAGGAGGAGGAGAAATCCACCTTCAATCCAAACAAGAAAAAAAAAAAAACAACAGTCTAAAATGTGTAATCTCACGAAGAGGCCACGAGAAATGCAATTCAATCATAAATCTGTAAAACATCCTGGTTGTTATTGTTCTTAATGTGTGTGCTGATTTTCCAGGTGTTAGGCGATGATGTGAGTTAGGACTAAGTGATGTTGGTTTGCATAATTCAAGTTTCACTAAACATTGGAACAACAGCTGAGTCCTGCAGATCTAATTGAAAAGTGATAATGGCCAGCATTTGAGTGGAAGTGGGCTAAATGGAGGGCTTTTTGGAACTGTGTGTGTGTGTGTGTGTCCTGGCAGGCCGACTTGCTGCAGCAGGTGCCAAAGAAGTGCGTAATAAACACAACTGCTTTGGACAAGCTGGCCTCCCACATCAGATAATGTGTTCTGGCGATGTCCACTTCAGCTGTTCTCATGATCAACACTCAGCAGCAGCGACACTCTCAAGAAAACACGACTCGTTCATGCTCCAGCTCCTCACGAGGAGCCACGCAAGACGAGTCTCCGGTTGAGCTGTAGTTTAAGTTACTTCTATGGACTGTGGACGGTGCTGAGAGAAGAGTTTGAGAGGAGGGTGCATTTGAACCTTAGTCTGTTGGTCTGTTAGCGGGATTACGTTAAAAATACTAAAATGATTTACACAACATTTGGTGAAAGACGTTTTCATATTTGTCCTATAGGATGTTTTTTATTCATGGATATTAAAAAATAATCCATTCAAATCATAAAAAGATTTATTTGATTTAAACAGAGTTACAATAAAAGATCTGCTGGATTTTTCAATTTGTGAGATAATTTTTTTTTAAAACACAGAATGCTAATTCCTGTGTGTACAGCTGAACAGCTCAGTTATTATTTTAACTTACTTCCTCTGTATCATAAGGCTATTTAATGGGTCTATAAACATGTTCTGTATTTTACACATAGAAATGAATAAATCTCTTGGATGAAGTAAATTGTGCTTTTTGCCACTTAGTATTAAAATATGAAAAATAAAGATTCACTTTAAAAAGAAGTAGCTGAAACGTGAAGGAACATCCACAACACACTGTTGACTGAGCTTTAAGCTGCATGTTAGATTATGAATACCCTCCCCCCTCCTCCTCACTTGCTCTCCCGCCACCTCCACCAAAATAATCAGGATAATTTCTATTCATTATTACACCTCCATTTATCTGCGAGACGACACGTGGGGAGGACGGGGTATAACTCTGAGGAATAACAATACCATTAAAAAGCCTGCGCGGCAAATATCAATCATTGTTGCCGTTAATGTCCCTCCAGCCTATTCAGATGGCCTCTCTCTTTTCCTAATGTCCACCCATCTGTGTGTGTGTCAGAGTGTGCAGCAGTGTTCGAGTGTGTGTGCCTGTTATATTCAAAGACCTTTAATCAACAATCGCTGCATCTGGGCCAGATAATGAATGGCATTGTTTATGACCTCACTCCTGTATCCGGTGATAAATGCGTGCGTGGCTAATGCTATCATTTGAATAAGGAATGAGATTGTGCTTTATTTTCATATCGAAGAAAGATCGTGTTAATATAAATGTCTGAGTAAAGTTGTGTGTGACGATGATGATGACGATGATGATGAGGATGTTCCATTTTGTCAATCGGCCAAAGGCCATTGGGATAAAAAGTGTGATGATGCAAAATGTTATGAAGCAGTTTGTGATTCACGGCCGGTGACAAGAAGAGAATTACATTCAAGTGAAAAGTGGATTTATTGAGTCGCAGATTTATTGAAAAAACAAAATCGCAGCATCGCTTAAACAGAGGGACAGGTTTGTAAAATAATTCCTGCAGCGCTCCTCCAGTGTTTATTTTAGCAAAGCTAAATTAGCTCCAACGCCACAATGATGTTATATAAAATATAAAATTCAGATTAAATGAAATATTGTCTGTTTGAATATAAATGTGCGGATATCCGCTTATTTATTTTTGCGTTAAAAACTACCCACAGACAAACAGGCAGTAGATCAAAGCTGAAGAATTGTTCAAAACTAACTATAATGTGTTAAGAGTCACACTGTAAAAAAATGCATGATACATTTTATTCAATTTTACTTTAGATGTAAAACAGACAGTAAAATGAAACTGATGTGGACAGAATTTATTTTTTCCTTCGTTCCTCAAAATTTCAGAATAAGGCGACAAATGTATTCATGCATTTTCACTAATATTCTGCATACTCAGCAAAAAAAAACATGGTGAATATAAATCCATCAGCCCTCCAGTAAATATCGTGTATCACACAGAAAAAAAGAAAAAAGAAGAATGCAGCTCCGACAGTTTGCTGGCATAGTTTCCTCGGTGTCATTATCCCTCTGGAATAGCGGTGGCGCGGTGTTACAACCTCGTGTGCCGCCACAGTGGAATACAGATCGAGAGCAGCTCTGTGCTCGCTGCCCTGAGAGACTGGAGCTGTCCAAATCTGTGACAGTTTCTTAGCAGCCTTTAAACTATGAGCAGCCCCCCATCCCCCACCCTCTCCATATCAGGCTGAATCATTGATGAAGACAGCCTTTCAGGGATGACACTGATAGCTGCTCCAAAACCATTCGAAAAGCGATTTGCCTGCCATTTTAGCTGCCGCTGCTTCTTTGTGATGCACACGTGTCCGCACAGACTGATGGCACACAGGGAATTTAGGCTGAGAAGAAAATATTAAATGAAATTAAGAGTAATTGCTACCAAACTTTGGTTTTTCATGCTCAAAATATCTCAATAAGTTCACAGAGCCGGTCCAGTTTGCAGAAATGCGTCACACTACAAATCAAAAACACAACTTGGAAAAAGAACAATAATATTAAAGTGGATCAGTCCGAATCTTAGAGCGTGAGCGTTCATTCAAGTGTCAAAATGTCAAGACTCGACATCATCTTCAATCAACAGTTGTTGCAGTAGACGTCAGCGTGTAAAAGTTTATAAAATAAAGCCAGTCGAGATGATTTCTTTCAGTAAAGATGAAAACGTAACAGCCCTCGTTTTTTTTTTGGCCAGACGTTTGAAAAGCTGATAAATTTCTCCTCTAGACGGTAAAATATTTCATGATGGCTTCAGTTCAGTGCATCTGAAGGCCGGCTCAGATATGACATGCAGACCCAGCCTCCTCTGCCTCCCCTCCTGCATCCCTTCATTCTCGCCCTCCATCCCCATCTTCGGTCCAAATGAATGACGCCAGCTGGGGCTGGCCGGCTGATGCTGGGCCCTGCTAGGTGGCATTGACAGCTGAATTATCCCACAGGCCACGGCGGCTGATTATCAGTGGAGAAGTCATCAGGGTGTCCCAGCCTCCGCTCCCACCCCCCAATCCCCAATCTCTGGGCCCCCCTGTCCCCGTCCCCGTCCCCCTGTCACCCCTTGTCAAGCCGGGGACGCCTTCTCCGAGCTTGCCGCCCGGGTCCTCTTGACAGGTAATCTCAACAATAACAATTACCGCCATTACTGGTGTCATAAACAAGTGGCCGACCCCAAGCCAGGGCAATAACAAAGGCTTTATAATTCACCATGCAAGGCCATATAAATACATGTCAACAGGTAACAAGTAATCTAGGAGAATGGATGAGGGCTCCAGCTCCCAGGCAGTGGACTGAATCAGAGTTTGTGTGTGTGTGTGTGTGGAGGCTGATGCTGCAGATGCACATTTAAATGTAAGGGGGAGAAAAAAAGGCTTTTTTACACAATGAATATTCTGCTGAGGTTCACGCCAGTTTGATATTTAAATGCAGCCGTGTGCAGTGGAGCAGTTCTGTCAGGATATCGATGAGAGGGTTTTATCTGAGGATGCCATTGATTTCCTGCATGTTATTGATTTAGCAATAGGATCTGTACTGGGAGTATTTCACTGTAAATCTCTAAATATCAGAAAGATGATACGCGGACGCGTCACATAAATAATTTGTTGTGAATGTTCAAAATTCACAAATCTAAATTGGGCTGATAGGGTAAATTCATCTTTAACCGCATTAGGTGGAGAAAAACTACAGGAAATTATATTTTAACAGGGAACAATCTGAGAAACTCAATTGAGTGATGCCCGAGGAGTGATATCAACACAAAAAACATTTAACAGAGAAGAAAATCCTTGTTAGAAATTTAAGTAGTATAAAATTTACTCAATTTGAGAAATAATCACTGTGTGTGTTCAGTTAATAATACAATATGTTTTTCCTATTATATATATATATATACATACATAAATAAATACATACATACATATACATACATGTTTTTTTTTAACCATTTTAATAATAATCTTATTATTTCCTGAATCGCATGCGCCATGTCTGAGATGCAGAGCAGCTCGGACAGTCTCCTGTATTTTGCTGCCCTGGCGCGTGGTGACTTTGCGCCACATTGCCTCCTCTCCTCTGCAAAGCAAACAAGGCGCTGTGGCCCGGAGCGCTAAAATAATTTGAGACTCCCTAATGAGCAGAGCTGAGCAGCAATTAACACGTGTCAGAGTCGACATCATCAGGTGCCACTCTCATTTTCCTCCCCGACGCTCCCTGGGTTTTCTCTCCTTTCTTCTCCTCCTCCACTCGCTCCCTCTTGTTTATTCCCAAACCGAAGGCAGCGGAGTTAACGGAGGGTTCCGCTCCCGGACTGCGGCGCCTTTCTCCAACGCTGCTTAGCAGCAGAGAGGCGGCCGCAGACGGCGCCTCATCCTTTATTCGTTTTCTTAATTTCCCCTTCTGCTTAGTGTGTAATTCTGGCGGCGGCAGCCTCCTCGGATCAGACAGGGATCCGTGCGTAAAGGCTGCTGGAGCGGTGCGTAAAAAACGGAGCCGGAGGAGCAGAGGAGCTGCTGATGCTGCACGGACGTTAAAAACACACACAGAGGTTTATTCCTGATTGTAAACAAGCAACAAGTGAACTGGATCATTTCAGAGGAATTCAAATTAAACACGTTTTCTTTCTTTTTTTTTTTTTTTTTTTTTGAATGTGTGGAAATACTTTTGCAAGTAATGCGTTATTATTTATGGTCCCTTCGGTTTAAGAGCATCACTGGAAAAACACGGATTAAAACATGAACCCTGCAATTCAGATAAAATATAAATGCTGTGAATATAACATAAACTGAGATGTTATAAATTGGTAAATTGTTTTTTATCTCAATGTATTTAATTTTTTAAATTGAAATTTTACATTTCTTATTCTCAAAATATTTTGACATTAAGAAAAAAGGATCGTAAAATTGTGATGAACGAGAAAATAAAACATTACAATACTAAAAGTAAATATGAGCCACATTTAGCCTCAGATAACTGTCCTCTGTAATTCTAATGGATGCGTTTTATTGTAGAATTAACACGTCAGTTCATCACATCTTTGTCCAATTACACACACATGAAACTACGAGTTTAAATGGTGTGTCTGAATAAATTGATGTCAAATGTGTCTATTAACAGATATGACTTCCATAAGCACGCTCACAGGCCGCACTGAGTGCCGGTTCATTTTTATTGTTGTAAATTATGAGAATTAAAATGGTGGAAAGACTGGATGTGTTGAATCTATGAGGCTGCTGCCACCAAAAACTATCGAGGTAGCAGATTGCAGAGCAGGAACAAACGGCACATTAGCGGCATCATGCAGCATAAACAGTGTGACCTCATCAGTTTATGCTTTAACCAGTCTGCGTGGTCTGCTGCTCTCTGAGCCGCAGGATGGAGCAGAAGAAAGAGAAGAAAAGGAGTAGGAGGTGTTTTGTTGCAATTCTTCTGACCTGAGCAGCTCATCTTCCTCAGAGCTCAGCGGGAAACTCGGCCCGCGCTTGCCTCGCCTACCCAGGGTCCTTTTGGTGTGTGCATCTCATTTACATACATTGCTTGCCGCCAGGACGAGGCCTCACTCTCTCTCTTTGTCACTCTCTCTCTATCATTAAAGCCTCGTCTCGCAAATTCCTTCCCAGAATCCTGCTGGTCCTCGCTGCCATGAATCCGTACCTGCGGCGGCCGCTGACAATGCCGTGCTGTTGTCCGAAAAGAAACCGAGGCAAGGGTTGAGAGGATAGGAGGGGTGGGGGAGGGTGGAGGGGGAGTAAGAGTGAGGAGAAGTGTTGGAAGAAAGGGCAACGGTTTCTGTGTGGAGGAGACAAAAGAGAACCCAAACGAGAGGAAAACTGCAGTGGAGAGAGAGCCAGAAGATAAATGAGTTGTCTGTGCACCCCTCTCTCTCTCTCTCTCTCGCTCTCTCTCCTTCTCACCCCCTCTCTCCCCTGCTCTGTCTATGCCCCCCCCCTCTGTTTCTGACTCTTGAACCAGGCTCCATTTTGTGTTAAGCAGCTCCCTCTCATGACAGATCTCTGGAGGAGTCAGGGGTCAAAGTTGAGGACGGGGTCAGCGGCAACACAACATGCGAGGCCACTCTAAAAACTCCCTCCCTCTCTCTCTCCGTCCCAAATGTTCCCTCCATCACTCTGTAGAAAGTCACGAGCCTCAGGGTGATGAACTACTGTTGAAAGAATAAAGATTAACCTATTGTCAACAAAAGCCATAAAAAGACCAGAGCCAACAACGTGTTACTGGAAATTCAGACTGAAACGAGCAGATAAACAAACAAACTGAGGAAGTTCATAAAACCGTGTAATTATTAGGGTCATTTTATTTATTTCATATGAATTCTAAAATCTATTAAAAAAATCAATATTTCACAGTATGGTTCTTCATTAGTTTAGAGCTTTCTCTATAAAATAAAGAAAAGAGCAAATATTTGGACCAAACTATAAAAAAGACTTAAAATGGTAACAGAATTTATTCATTGATAAAAATTGATTTGTGCCACCAGTCGTCCGCTCTGATTAATAATTCCACATCTTAAAGCCATTTATAAAACTACGAGACCAGATTTTATGAGAAGGAAAAATGGCCGCAGGGTTTAAAAAGATTTTCAAAGTCACAAATAAATTCAACAAAATTATCTTTAGCACAACAGAAAGGTTTCTGTTTCGCTTCAGAAGAAAAACAGCCGGAATATTTTAAACTGTAGATTCAGAAGCACTTAGTGTCTCTGAGATTTAAACGGAACCCAAGCTCCCACGGCAATGGGGATGAAGGAGCACTGGGCAGGTCTGGTTCTTCACCTGTCTTTAATGGGGTTTTTTTTCTGGATAACAGTTCTTGCCTCATATCAACAGGCTTCTCCTCAGGATGCTGGGGTTGCACCAGTCAGAGGGAAGAGTTGATGAAGACAGTACGACACGCCAGAGGAATTCACAGACATATTGCATGTGTAGAGGATGAGAGAGAGACATGGACACACTCTCTCTCTCTATGTGTGTCTCACATACTCTCTCACACACACACACACACACACACAGACTTAAAATGAACCTCCACACATCGTACAAACACGCGGCCCGGCCACATCACTCAAACCTCTACACCACTGAACACAAGTGGAGGGCGAAAAACAGAGGGAGCGAGAGAGAGAGGGAAAGAGGGAAAAAATGATGAAGTCGGACTTGAACATCAAACAATAAACAGTCCATTAAGTCTGTGGGTGGAAGGGTTTGGGGGTGGGGGGGGGGGGGAGATATTGGAGAGGAGGGGGGAGAGGGGTGGGGGGGGGGGGCAGATATTGGAGAGGAGGGGGGAGAGGAATGATGGGAGTTTATTTAAAGCATGGTGACCCCGTGGCCGAAGGCTGCCTCGGTGCAGGGATGAATAAAACTTTAATGGCTCATAAAACACAGTGACTCCTTCTCCAAGCTGAGCTGCAGAGCGTTTATTCCTGCCGGGCCAATCACATCGCTGGAATCTCCAAACACAGAGAGCGACGGAGAGCAGGAACTGGGGAGGGTTAAAGGAGAAGTTCAACATTCTGGAAAAACTGGGCTTATTTGCTTTCTTTTCAAGAACGAGAGCAGAAGTTCAACATCAATCTCGAGTTTGTGGAGTCTGGACTCATCGACGCTCGGACCTGCAGCTGACAGACGCCCTGAACACGACAGTCTGAGGCACAGCTCACTGTGGCGCTGCGTCGAGACGTCAGGATAACGCCGCATAAAATCACAAACGACTGTTTTATCAGTCCACTCAGTGCAAACAAGAAGGAGACAGGATAACCTGAATGAATTCATTTCACCCTGGAAATGAAGAAGAATGGCTGCTTTGTCAAAGTGAAAGTTAAATTACTTTCATGAACTCGTGATGATCGAGCAGGACATCCCAGCCTCTGCCTCATGCTAAGCTACGCTAACAGCACCCAGGCTCTATATAAAAGAGGAGGAGAAATGTGTTGTGGCAGTGGAGCTAGAAAAGGAAACAGAAAGAGGAGAGAGGAGAGAGAGCAGGGGGAGAAACTGTGGCGACAGAATCAACCACAAATGAGGACGTGCTATTTATCTTGGTGGAGTTTCACACAGACGTGCAAATCACACGTGCACACACACACACACACACAGGCCACCTTCAGCAGGACACTGCGAAGGTACAAACCAGAGGTGATATCAGACCCATGTGAACTGTTCATTCTGCCAAGCACCATTTGCTGTGGACTGAAGCGGAGGTGTCACTCCACCAGCGTCACCCGGGGTGCTGGGATCTGTAAACAAGCATCCGTTATGTTATTTAACGCCCCGCCATTGTCTAAAACATGGCTGCCCTGATGTGTAGTCATAGAAAATTGTATTCAACTCCATTTTAATTTGTCCACATTTGATGGAATGGTTAATGTCAAACTAATAATAAAGAGGTTTAGCTTTCATCATATTATGTGTATCACGGTGAATATTGGACGCGTTATTATTGATCACTAAAAAAAAACGTATTCATTTTCCTTCTTCATGTGTAAGAACTCAAAGAAAAAGGGATGTCGAAAAACAGATTCATGAAACACAAGTTAATGAGTTTTCCACTGCTGGACGGTGCAAGATTAAATGTGTGTGTGTGTGTGTGTGTGTATGTGGTACTGTACATCCCCCCCCCCCCCCCCCCCCCCCCCCCCCCCCCCCCCCCCCCCCCCCCTCTCCCCCACTTGCTCGGCCCAGCGGGTGTCATTCCCAGGTCATGAGACTGTAAATATACACAGTTACAGCCCAGAGCCATAAATCAGAGTGAGCAGCCTGAACTCCTCCATGCACAGATAACATGAGACACAACACGTCTGCTGGAATAAATATTAATAGCACATATTCAGCGTGCACTGAGGCTGCTCATAAAAATATGAACACGGCTAACAATGCTACTATTGATACACGCTCTGCTATAAGGCGCCTTTGAAACCTTCTGTGTACTTTTGCCATGACTATAAATCCAACGTGTTTTAATACCAACATTATTCCACCTCTGAAAGAAAGTTATTTTTAAAACTCACCGGTATAAATGTTACATGTGGAACAAACAGCGCTAATGATATTTTCCATGTTCAAATAAAACATGAATTATCTTTAAATCAATACAATCCAATGTGTGGGAAATAGACATCAAATCAAGTTTCTCCCATTTTATTTTTTAATCTTTATGACCTTGTCATTCAGGGGCATGTTTTCCTGCCCGCATCTACAAAATTACAGAAAACTTTAACCTTGTGAGATTTTTTTGTGAGATGTGTTTTCTCCACTTTGACTGATTTTATCATGAAATAAATTATATATATTTATATTTATATGATCTCATGCTACAACCTTCAGATCTGCCATGGCTCCCTCTATCATCTCTGTCCTATATTCACTGTTTAAAGTTCTTCTTCTGGTTCTGCTGGGGATTTTAACTCTTAACTCAACTTCCAGGGACACGGCTCAGCTTCACTTTGAGCGGCATCGCAACACAAACACGCTCCAGCAGAACAAATGATCACGCCAACGCTGATAAACACGACGGAGGAGAACAGAACACTTCTGGTACAAGGTTGTCATGATGGAAGACGACGGCCTGAACCTCTGTGACTGTCGAGGCCTAAAGTGAAAGTAAGTGACCTGTCGAAGCTTGTCATTGATTCCAGGTGTCGAGCAACGCAAAGAAAATGGTTAAGTTTTAACACAGCTTTAAAATCACATGTCTCTCATCCTCACACGTTTCAAAGATGTTTTATCACCTGGGAGGAATTTCTGCTTCGCTTCAGGGCAACAGACATCGTTCAAATTTAGTTTTATCTCTCCTGTTAAAAGACAAAGAAGCAGTGCAGCATTGCTTTTTTTTTTAACTGCACGTCTGTCAAGTGAAAGATGGAGAAACACGTGGAGGAAAAAAATATAAAATAAAATAATATCTGCAAGTCTTGTCTTATAAAATAATTTGATTTTCAATTAATCTTAATGGTTGAATTCAATTGTGAACAAAGGTCTCATTAACTGGCTGAACGTGAATGGTTTTCCATTTAAATTAATTATGTCTTGGTTTAATTTCGTCTGCATGTCAGAGCCGGCAGTGGATTGTCAGCCGGGACCTAGAATGTGACTCGGCAGAGAGCAAAGCTTCACCGAGGCCCGACGGTCTTCCATCAAGCCACCATGCCTGGGTTTCACACACTCACAGCGATCACACCTCTAATTACGTCTGATTTTAATTTTCTGCAAGATCCACGAATTAATCTCTGTGGGAAATAATTGAAAAGTTTTTAGAAAGTCCTGGATCGCTCCATTTGTCCGGATCGTTGTCCCCGGTCCTAATCCGCCGCTCCAGTTTCATCATTAATCTTGGAGAATTATCCATATTCAGACTTCTCATGTGAAAATTATTGTTTTCTCACAGTTACTAAGACACAGTTTGACTCTGTAGAATCTGAGGCACGCACGTACGCACAGCGGCCAGCTGCCTAGTGTGAACATGTGCCGCTGCTGAAAAATAACATGTGTGCAGATTTCCCCTTGCACATGAATGAGCGGTCAATAGAATCCACTGTAACTGTTCCATTAATGTCATCTCCTGTCCAGAGAATCAGCTAAAGTCTCCCGTCATCCGCTGTTTAATGATAATTACAAGATTGTACTGACATCACCGGAGTTCCCATCGCTTAAACACACAGAAATCATTCGTCGAGTCCTTTCTAACGGCAGTGTGGATCAAAGGTGTGAAATGGAAAACAATACGAATGTATTTCGGATTGAACGCCCTGGCAACGGTTGAGTCAAAATATGTCGTAAACTGAATGAGCTAAATCATCCCGTCCTGATATCGGGGGGCAGTTAGCTCGAACCGCGTTGCGTTTACATCATCCCGTCTGTGATCTCTGAGGCGGTAAATGTTTTTCCAGGCATTAACGCGTCATCAAAGTGTCCGAAATCCTAGAGGGGGCTGATCCTCGGGATTTCTGGAGGGTCCGCGGACACAAAGTCCACAATTATCTCTCTGTTATGTCAAGTGCGCCTGAGCCAAAAATTGCTCTCGCCTTGGATTGTTCAGAACTATCAGGTTCCCATGTGAAAACACAGGGAATGTGACATCACTGCGTCACTTTGCTATAACTAGCTACCTCACACACACACACGGTTTCGAGAACGTGAAGCCAGCACAGATTCTCTCACTGACTCCCATAAAGAGCCAGAAAACACGAACGAGATTACTTAATGAATCCTCATTCATATAAACAGGTAAAATTTCTCTTGTCTACTCGCTGTCCTGCACACACACACACACACACACACACACACACACACACTCTCTCTCTTCTCTCCCTCCTTGTCTTTGCATTGGCCTAACTGGCAGGGAGAAGGAGGAGGAGGAGAAGGGAGTAGCAGGGTGTGTCGGCTCCTGGCGTGGGCCTACTGTGCTGAGAGATGCACTGGCCCATTACACATGACCTCTGACCCCGGCAGGCACCCTGAGGTGAAATGATGCGGGCCTGGTCTCACTCAGCTGGAACACAGAGAGAGGAGGTGGACACAGGGGTGGTGTCAGTGTGTGTGTGTGTGTGTGTGTGTGTGTGTGTGTGTATATATATATATATATATGCATACATGTATGTGCACGCTCCCTGACGTGTGAGTAGTGTTCACGCGTCCCATCGTCACGACCACACACTGCCACCAGCCCTGAGCTGTGGGCCTGTCCTGTGGCTGTATGCAGATGTGATGGGGCATATAAAATATGAATATTAATCACAGTCGTCCCCCCCCCCCCCCCCCCCCCCCCCCCCCCCCCCCCCCCCCCCCCAAACCTGCCCCCCCCCCCCCCCGTCAGCTGTCACCCAGCGACACTAACGAGGCTGTCTGGATGGAGGGTGACGGCACACAGCAGCTAAAGCGAAAACACAACAAACTACATACATCTGATTAAATTCACACCGTGTCACTGCGTCGTTGGTTCAGTCATCTGAAGTCTGAGTTGTTTAAAGACATTTCATGTTATTGGTTCTTTCTGATGTTTACATTCTTTCCACTTGATAACTTGTGAAACGTCCACATTCATTAGACAACAACAGCTAAGACTGATAATATGTTACAGACTGTAAGACACACAAATTTACATAAAGGCACACACCAACACTCAATTCAAGAGATTCACAATTAGCGAGGAGCGCCTCTGTCCTCTGGGTCCATCTGCCAGGCACCCAGGGTTGTGAGTCCTCCTCCTCCTCGTCAAATCATGTTCTGGTGTCGTCTCGCAGTGATTAAGAACGAGTCAGAACTGTGCTCGTTACCACAGGGTGGAGTTGGATTTTGTTCGTTACGTCATTGATGGAATCACAGCTTTAGTTATTATATGTGGCCTCTTTGATTACTTTTGTTATTTATCTAAAGAAGAGTCATAGTTATAGAAGTGTTGTTGTATTCAGACATCACATTTTAATCGCATCCCTAGAAAGTTCACTCCATGTCTTATTAACCACACACACATTTACAAACCCACACACTCGTCCTCCGACCGTTGAAAGTTGTGTGTATAAAGGAGACAAGTTACAAAATAGGTGCTGACATTCATATGTAAATAGCAACCAGGGCGAGCCTTCGTCTGCAGGCGGCCGCACGCTCCTTTGTTCGTCTCTGGTCACAGACACTCACTCAGAGACAATGACTGGAGGGATGGGGGGGGGGCCGAGATGACAAACCACCCTCTCACCAACAGGGAGGACACCCCGGGAGGGTCAGAAGACAGTGAGGAGGGGAAAAGGTTGAGACAGAGAGAGAGAGAGAGAGAGAGAGAGAGAGAGAGAGAGAGAGAGAGAGAGAGAGAGAGGTTTGTGTGTGCAGCTCCTTCACATAATTCCAGATTCTATTTTTACTTCTTTAACCAAACCGGCAATAAAATTAACAACTATCACAAACCATTTGTGACGATTACAGGTTTAGAGGCTGAACGCAACACAATAGCTTTCCTGTCTCGTTCAATCCGCGTAAAGGTGAGTTTAAGTGAGAGGGAGTTTTCCAACGCGGAGCAAATGACCACGTTACGGCGCCATTATGAAAGTCATCTGACGCGCGTCTAAACATCGCAGAGCAATTTAAAACAAGATACTCAAGGACGCATGAGGTAATTGCTTCGGGGTGCCAACGGGCTTCAACATGACAGTTACGATTAAAAGAGATTTCCACATACCACACGTGCACGAAGACGCACGCACACACAGAAAATATACACGTCCAGCAAGTGCAATCGTATTAATTCATGCAAATAAACACATGTGTGCATGTGACATATATATACACACAACTTCTAACCTCTCTCATAACACAGATCTGATGTGACCCCCCCCCCACACACACACACATTACTTTAATTTCTTAGAGATTTACTCTGATCTTAACCATAACTACTGTTTGTCGAACCCAAACCCTAAAATAAACCTGATGTTACTCTGAAATATATTTTCACCCCATGATTTATATTGTGGGGACAATGTGTCCACACGAGGAAGACAGATCCCCTCCATGTCGGTGTGTAAAGAGATTTAGGCCCCCACAACATGAGTGATGCTGAGACATCACACACACACACACACACACACACACACACACACACACACACACATTCTAACCAGCATAAACAAGAATGACAAGTTGAGATTAATGGAGGGCCCAGCGGTGACAGACCAATTTAATTGTCAGCCATGATGGCTGGTGAACTCCGGAGTATTTATGTAACGCGACGGCATCGTGATTTAAAATGCCGCTAATTGATCGTGACCAATAAGTAATTATAAAACCCGATAGTGAGTCCGTCCTCCACACGTGTCGAAGGCACGCGCCGCAGGTGATGAGGTTTTAAATTTTAACAAGTTCTGTTTTATAATATTAAAAAATATATAGTTTAACCCATTTATGCTATCTTTTATTTTTTGATGTCTGAAACTCATTTCCCTCACTGCGTAAGAAAGAGCAGATCAATGGAACGTGATGTCATGAACAGTTCTCAGCTCTGTATTTCAATATAATGACAAACCACCAGCCTCCAATATTCATGAAGTTAAAGCACTGACAAAGGTTTGAATAATATAAAGATAAACTAGAATAAAATCTGTCAAAACAATCTGCTCGAGAAGCAAAACCACAAAACTGAAAATCTACCAGCAGGGTCGTTCACCCAGAAAAGAAAATGGCTGACTGAGCTTGTGGGCTTCAACCTATAAGCTGAATATTGTGTTTATTACACAGCTGAGGATAAACATATAAATTAAAAACTTGCAATTTCACACATGTAAATAATTCTGTGAGTAGATATCAAACGGATCGCTGGTCAATTTCTCTGCACATATTCAACCTGGGTTCACCTGCTCACCTCCCACTCACTCACCTCGGCCTCCTGGCGAGCGCTGGTGTGACCCCGCCCCCTCCCTCAGGTTCCCAGGAGTTTTTTTTTTACTCGGGCACTTCTAAACACTGCGAGCTGGCGGTGGCCTTGGCTCCGGGACTCGACTTCACGTCCTGCGCTGGCAGCTCGAGGCCGGGCTCACTGGGAAGGAATGTGTGAGAGACAGGCCGTGTAAATAAATACTGCTGGGTCGAGAGGTGATGGCAAATAGAATTTGAAAGAAAAGTTATAACAGAGTAGAAGCTTCTCAGCCACCTGTCGTAGGTTTGATGGGAGATTAAACACTTGATTTCTGCCAGATGAAAATGTGAATAAAATATGAATTAAACTGTGTGTATGTGTTTATTCACAGAAAATAGAAATCACAGAATCAGAGTGAGACAGAATCTCACGTCAGTCGAGAAACACTTTTTCTCCTTGCCTCCTTTTTTTTAACTGAGATTTCTTTCGAGTTTGGTTCAATTTGAAAATAGATGATTATGCAACATGATATTTTAAAGTTTTGACCTGAGAACGAAACGTGTTTAGAACTTATATAACTGCATCACATCGTAATACAGACTTTTAGTGCAGGACTTATGAGCCTTGGGACTCAGAATGTTTCCCCTGATTTAAAACTCGAATATTCCAGGCCACTTCAAGTTTAATCTGATTTCACCAAAACACGCGTCAATCACTTCAGGGATCATCCCTCCCTTCATCGCATTAAAACCTTGTATATTACACGGAGCCGTCACTACGTCAGGAATAAAGTAGGCTGCAAACTTTAGTGCTGCAGAAGCACTCTGTCTGCCGGGCGGCTGCTGTTGAGTGGCTTATTCATGGCAGCGCGGCTCACACGGCCACCGGGTATCAGTGCTGCGTGGATATAAAAGCTTAAACTGAATGAGACCTAAATCAGGATATGGATACTTGAACCGACAGTTTGCAATGCCAGCACGTTGTGCCCATACTAGGTCACGAATGATGCAGCAGCACGACTTCTCTCTCTCTCTCTCTCTGACTGTTTATATCATTAAAATGACAACTGCTCGTGTAAATCATCCGTCACACTCTGCACGAAGCATGATGCCTGGTCACACTTTAAGTGTTATTGCAAATTTCATTGTCATGTTTGGGTTTTAGCCTCCGCTGGGTTTATATTGGGAAAGGTGAGAAGGTGTCACAGCTGGGGACGTGTGTGTGCACGTGGATCAAAAATCCACCTACGTACTGATGCTGAGATTCCCGGGTTAGTTGCACGAGACGTGGCCCTGAGAGGGAATGTTATCAAAGTCTCCACAACGCCCAAACGACAGGACTTCGTTCTTCTAAATTCACGTCCCTTTTTGCTTGAGGTGCAAAATGAAACTTTTTAACAACAATAGAAGAAAAAATACACTCAAGGTGTGAGCACGTCCTTAAATGTGATGACTGTGGATTAATTAAAGGGGTGACACTTTCATCTCTGAGCAGCTGATACATGTCACCCCCGTGCATCACTCCGTAAACATCTTTGCCAACAGGCGTTGGCTCGGCTTCACCCTCGAAACGCTCCCCATATCTGAGCAGCAAATGAACAGCGCCTTCATTTGCATGCATCGCTAAAAACACATGCGGGAGAAATGCCTGGGACCCCCCCCCCCCATTTTCCCAAGTTGTCTTGGGGCCTGCTGATGGCATGGGAGGGGGGTGGGGGGGGTGAAAGGTGTTCACCTTATCACCTGCTGAGCTGATACAAACCTCTGCACACACCTCATCTGAAGAGGGAGGGTGCGACCTCACCCCTGACACAGGAGCCGGCGCCTGTCACGCACGTTAACACTTGCATAAACAAACACACAAAGACACGCGCGTATGAATGAGTTTTGCACAAAGGCGCCGCCAAAAAAAGAAAAAAAAAAAAAAAATTCTTACGTCCCCAGAGCGGCACAGACACACAACACATCCCGTCTGTCTGCCACCTCTGGCTCTCCTGGTGGCAGCCGGCTGGCGAGCACAGTGGGCAGCGTCAGTGGAGACGATCTAAGCTGGGGAACAACGGGGTTACAGGCTGGTTCGGTAAATAAACCATGAGAGACTCCGGTTATCAGTAGGTGACGTGGGATGAAGGAAAGGAAGGTACAGTAATGGGCTGCAGAGGAAAGGGAGATGTATGAGTGTGTCTTTCATTTGTACGGTTGAACTTCCCCTAATGTCCACAGACCATATCCACACAGAGGGAAGTTGCCCAGGATTATACATCACATACACACACACATGAAAAGCCACATTGTGTAATGAGAACAAATCTTATTACACTTCTTCTAAATAATTGCTCGTCGCTCTAAAGGGTTTCTTTCTCGGCTGCCAGTAAAAATAGGATGTTTCCTCACACCGCTGAGAAGCAAAAAAGACGGAGGAACCAAAAACCAATTTAGTCTGTGCAGCTCTCTTCGTGATCCAAAATAAGCACTTGACCAAAGCTAACATCAGAGACTGAAGCTATATTTATGGTGCAGATAAAATATTTATACAGTGAGTCATAAAGTCTGGTCCTGGAAAACAGCTGCAAGGGAATTAGACTGGACTGCGATTCTGGCAATTAAAGAACTTTTACATTTTTCTATCAGGATTCGCTGCAACATGTGGGCTGCTGTGCTGCTATGGAGAAACAGAGGAAACACCAAAGGCAGGACTGACGAAGCTGGAAATTGGAGAAAAAGTGCAGGAGGTTGTATTAGAAACACACCTACATGTGTTTAAAAGACAATTAAATAAGGAACAAGTGTAGTTTCACATAATTACCTGATCAGTGAAAGGATCAAATATACTGACGATTTATTTCCCCAGCGTTCAAACTGGATCTTTAGTGAATAATGGATCGTGGCACTATTGAATACAGAGGCCGGATCAACTTTGGTATCCCAGACTAAACACTGGCCTAGATGCAGGACTGATTTATGTCTGTTCCGGTCTGTAGTTTCATGAATTTGAATGAAACACAGTGAATCAGAGATAAATAAATCATGGTGTGGATGTCTGTGGCTGGTGTCAGTGTTTGGTGTCGGATGGATCCAAGGCCCACTGAGTTCCACGTTAAAGTTAATAATGGATTGAACTTAAAAAGGACTGGAACATAGTGCACACAGCAGACATCCAGTTACACTACTAACGACATGGGTAATGTTTGTTAGTGTGGACGGGCAACAGGATTCTGTTTAGGGACAAGGGGACACTGAATGGTGACATCCTGTCCCTTGTTTAATTGGAGAATAAAATGGAGATATATATAGATTTATCATCAGTGACTTTCCACCGAGTTGGTGCTAGTGCCTAGGTTGGAACCGGTTCTTTCTAACCGAACGAGAACGAGAGCGTAGCACCAACTACGTCAGGAGCCGGCCTCCATGGTGGAGGTGCTCTCTTCTGCCTCCTGTTAAAAGTACTCTGAAGGACGTCTCTGTGTCGAATCCCCGGCTCTGTAGCAAAAATTCATAAACAGACCTCATTACAAAACGCCCTCCGCTTCAGACGCAGCACAAAATGAGACAAAATACCACCAACATCCAGAGGGTCGTTATGGAAATCAGAGGAGGAATCAGGTCACGTTTGAAATTATGCACAATATGTGCAGAGGGACAGGGACAAAAAAGAGCATTAATGCAACTATTACGACGCCCTGGTCCCCAGTCGGATTCATTAAACATACAAAGTTCTCACACTCACAGCGACTCGCCCCCTTGAGATGAAATTCTAATGTGATATTAAGAGAACTGGGACAATGGCAGCTTATTACCATGAAGCTGAGGCAGGCAGGCGGCCGTGTAGCGCGAGTGTAAACATGAGTAGAGCAGAGCGCATTACAAGACGCACGCTGACGTCCCTCAGCCTGCGTGGAGCGCAGATGCATCAATGCAGATTGTGAGTCTGTTTGTGCGTTTGCAGGTTTCGTCTCAAGTGGCAACAGCGAGCTGGGACACGGTTGAAGCCGGCGTCCAGCTGGTTGCACGGCTCCCCCCTCGTGTTGTTCGATGTAAATAATTTACCACATATTTCTGTTTTTATGCAAATATGAAGCTGTTCAAAACT
The DNA here is from genome assembly GCA_016785235.1 of Pseudorhombus dupliciocellatus. Taxonomy (NCBI): domain Eukaryota; kingdom Metazoa; phylum Chordata; class Actinopteri; order Pleuronectiformes; family Paralichthyidae; genus Pseudorhombus; species Pseudorhombus dupliciocellatus. The sequence continues at coordinate 882,937 of JAFBJW010000033.1, forward strand.
CTTTTTTTCCACCTCTGCTTGGAATAAATTAATCTTTACACAAACCAAACAAAGTGTGAGGCAACGAAACAGTTTCCCAACCTCTCATCACCTTCGGGGTGAAATGTTCATCGCCTTGGAAACACATCTCTCAAAGGAAAAAAAAGGGAAAAAGTGGGATGAAAACAAACACATGTTATCAGGGAATTCTAAACAGGCAACAAATCTCACGACGTATCGCTGCTGTCAAGCCCCGTTTCATTCACCAGACATCTGTTGTTAGCACGTTATTTCAGGAGGAGCGGTGGAAAGATGCTTTAGCCGCAGTAAGCAGAATTTTTTTTGTGCAACGTGAACAGTGTCGCTCTTAGTGAGAATATCATTTCACAGACTTTTGCGTCATCGCTTTGTTTTAGCGCCTCAAAACCCTCACATCTACATGGTGATGGCTCGGACCTTCAGCAAGGTAGCGTAGCTTAGCATGTGCAGGAGTTAATTTACCAATACAGCTTTTAAAAAAATAAAACAAAACCCATCCAGATGCTGATTACAGCTGCGTCTCAAACAAACCGGACGTTTAGTTTGGCAGTTTGGAAAAAAAAACCTCGAACGCAGCCTCAAACTGCAGTTTCACCAGGCGACCACTGTTCTCATCTAATAGCACATGAGCTAAATTCTTTTAGCCGCTGCAGGGGACCAGCGTCACGTCTTTGAACACTGACCTAGATACAGCGATAAGGAACAGACATCACCTTCTCTCCTAATTCCCCGTCTGCTGATGATTTGTGGTGGAATCAATGACCATCTCCAAGTGTGACACTGACAGCCAAACTGTCGGCTGGCCCTGGTGCCAACCTGTCTCCCTCTGCTTAATTTATTACGTTTAGATTAAATCCGGTGAAATTCAATATTTTAATTGAATGTTTAGAGCCTGAGTGTTCAGTGATAAATTTCCATTGGCACCGTGCACGACGCTATCATGTTTCTTGGCCTAATTACATTTGCATAAATGATGTTGGTCATTATGATTGCAGGCTGGGTCGGCACCAGAGGGGTGAAAGAACGAGCCGTGCAGTGTGAAGGGGAGAGGGCACACTGGGAGGATGCTGGCACCAGCTCTCCTGTGGTGACCCAGAAAAAAGTGCTCAGGATACTCCGATACTCTCTCCTTGTGGTAGATGATCAACTAAATGAAGTTTATAAAATACGAAGAGTTGATATCAAGTCTGCACAAGCCCCTCAGACAGTCTGCTGAGGGGAGCTATCAGAGTGTGACCTATTGTCTGAGAGCAATGAAAAATAAATGTATCTCAACTTTGATAATGCCAGGCTAACCTAACGTAAGGACAGTACAGTTTATTATGTGTTGACCTTTCCCTGTTATTCATTCATCACAGTTAGAGAACGGGGACTGGAAAGGAAGCGGCGCATGTGACAGATAAACTACCGAGGAGCACAACTTATCAGTTTATAATCAATATTTTTTTAAATTGATATCGATTCATAAGGATTCATATCTCTGCAGGTCTGTTCTTGCTTCTTCTAGTTCATTGTTTTATTTTTCATCTGCTTTAGCCTCATGTTTATAAAAAAACAATGATAATAAGGTTGAAAACCAAGCAGGTCTGTGTAGGTCTGTGTTTGAACACCAACCAAAGCTTCACCTGCACAAATGATCACATATTGTCTTAACTATGCAATAGAAATCCTATATCGTTGGGGCAGACGATGCGTAAACCACAGCGGCCGTCCATCATTCCACGCTGGGGCTCCGTCAGACTCATAACTGATTGCCGTGGGTAAGGTGATCCCTGGTAACAGTAACACCACTTGTCGTCATGTGTACACAGAGCTTCAGAGCTCTCAAGTGGGTGTCAACCACCGACGCAGGCGGGGTGTGGGAACAATATGTTCCTCAGGAGGAGAGTGTGGTCGAGATGAGCTGAGAGCTGAGAGTCACGGATACTGGCAACGGGAAGCGGCTACTCCAGCATTTTAAGAGACTCAGGGTTTAAACGTACGAGTGGTTGGGTGTCGAAGTGGTGCTTTGGTTTGGACTCCTGCCAAAACATTTCATCCATCACATCATCCACAGCAAAATATTACCAGGACCCCGGTTAGAGTGGACGGCCTCTGTACTCTATCTGCTACATGGGGAAAAAGGGCAATTGTTCTGGTCGGCTGTGGCACAGGGGGAGGAGTGGGTCATCCACCGATCTGAGGGTTGATGCCACAGTGTTTAAAGTGTGAACCAGGATGGAAAGGTGTCTTCTTCGCTGACAGCCGTAACCACAGAAGATCCCTGGGCTCGTCATTTTAAGTACAAGAGGAGTCATTTCTTGGGGTGGTGGGGGGCTGCAGCTTATCCAAGAAGCTGAATGTAATTAATGAAGCAGAGGTTGGAGTTTTAAAGGGACAGATTTTTCAGCATGACATCAGCACAGGCTCTTGTTTGTGTAACGTCCGTTGCCTCTTGATTAAAAGCCTGCTCAGATTTTCACCCAGAGGAGTTCTCAGGAGGCGTAGCCTGGCTCCGGCCTCAGCGACCAGATCCTATTAAGAACTGCCTTGTAAGAGGTTTTCTCCTCTTCACTGCGGAAATAACTGTTGTAATGTCTCCCCTTCTTCACCACTTTGGAATGCTCTTCTCTGCCTCCCCCTAGCCCCTCTCAATTTCCTCCTCTTTCTTTCTCCTCGCCTGCACGCTGAGAAAAGTAAGTGAGAAAAATGATTAAATCATATTTTGTGGGGGCGGGGGGCTGGGGCAGGACAGACGGGGGCTCTTAAAACAACACTAGGTACATCGTCAAAAAGCAATTTTGGCGCTTAGGTTACAGCCACTGACGGGCCGTTACACAGCGCCCCATGGCGTGGGGCTGGTGGTTAAAATATGAGTGAAGCTGAAAGGACCTCCTTATAGTGATTGAGGAGGATTCCCCACTGTTTGAGGCAAGCAGGAGGTTGGAGCCCAGAAAGATTCACTGCCCTCCACTCTGCTGGACAGGATAAACCTGTCTCCCAGATTCCTCCCAAAACAATGGCACCAGTAAAGCGCCAGGCACTTGGTTTGAAAGCTATCTCCCATTAAACACAAAGGAGCTCTGTTAATTCCAATACTCGTGAGAAAACAAACGCGCCTGCAAATTCAGGTCAACTTTGATTTGATAGACTCGAAACGCATTTCCAGATGGAGGACTTCTCCTCGCGTTCAGGGGGGAAGCCAGGCGTTCTAACTCTTTAACAAGAGCGGGGAAAACGATAGCATAATCGGAGCGCTCAGGGAAGCTCCTGTCGCCGCTTCAAAGCTCATTGAGGGTGGGGATGCCCAGGGGACGGTGGTGTTGTCTCAAAACCGAGGGGTAGAGTTACTAGAAAGTCCCATCCCTTGAGGCTGACCCCCAGCGCGACCCCCTTCTTACCCTAGGGACGGTCCAATGGAGTCCCACACAAGAAAGGAATGAGCACAGTGCCTCATGACATCGAGACAGTAAGTGGTGTCATTGTCAAAGGGCCGTGCAGCCGGGTATCAGGAGGTTAAGTGTCCTGCAGGAAAAGTCCCATTCTTCCAAATCTATCCAAAGTGCCACCCCGGCTCCTCACAGATCTGCAGTCCTGCTTCCCTCAGTGGAACTGCTCCCTCCAGCTCAAGTTTTCATAAATCATTTCACCGGATTATTTTTAATTTCTGTCTTCGGGGACTTTCTCTCCAGGCCATCGCTGCCAGCTTCAAAGCAGGGGGGTCGTGACAGACGGTTCCAGCGAGGGGCTGCCACCGGCCGGCTTCAAACGCTGCCACACAATGCCACACTGTCATAACCGGCTATACCTGGGCCCCCGCTATGATGTGAAGATGATACCCCCCCCCAACTGACCTCAAAGTGGCCCATTATAACAGGCATGCCTTTCTGTCCCACTCTTTTGATTCTGCTGCTCTAGCTGTACTCCAGGAACAGATGGATGTGCTGTATTCTATACGCTGGGAATGAAAATGGACTTTTTTGAAACTGATGAAACAGAAATCTAAACTTTTCCAAAGTGCAGGGTTACAACAATACTCTGTTTGAATGTGTAGATTTTAAATGTGTGTCACATATATAAAGCAAACAAATGAAGAAAAGCAAAAAAAACATTTCAGCTTTCAATCAATCATGTTTTCTTCAGTGAACAGCTTCAGCTACATCGCCTCTCTTCTTCTTCTTTGTCTTCTGTTGCTTTGATGGCGCCTGGCATCCAGTTTATAGCTGCATGACCGCCACCTTCTTCTTCTGTTGGGCCGCCATTTGGACATTTTAACTTAAATTTAAAAGTGTTTTGGGCTTCAATCAGTGTGTCCAGACACCCTTTGAGTTCTCTTGCCTCTTGTTTTATTCCAAGAACTCACATGATTCTTGATGGCATTTCTCTGATCCCTGAATGTTGCAGGTCATTATCATTCATCCTCGCAGTCACTCAAGGCCCAATGAAGATGCACACGTGGACGTTTCTCACAACTGCTCTTTCCATATTTGTCACCATGGCGTCTTTCCCTCACGCGCTCTCTCTCTCTCTCTCTGTCTCCTTCCGCCTCAGCACAACTTTCCCCTGTCACGACGTATTAAAAGTGGTTTACATGTGCATGTCCAATGCGATGAATATGGATGTGACCTCTTTCTTTGGCGCCTGGCCGCCTGCCTGCCCTCTCGCCGGCACCCCCTCAGGCACAAGACACCACTTCTCAATGAGCACAGCATGCATAGGAGACAGAGCTTTACCCCTTCACACACACACACACACTCCAACGAGTTACACTCAGAGACAGCCACACAAGCACGCATATACATATATATACATGCAGGCGTGCACACACAGCTCACTCGGCTCTCGCTGTCTCCCTGGTGCATCTCTCCACTGACCTTTCACAATGTGTTTTACATAAAAATAAAAGCGGGGGGGGGGGGGGGGGGGGGGGGGGGTGAAGACGGAGGTGAAGGAGGATGGTGATTTATAATTCATGTGTGTGACACCTCTAATGAAACAGTGGCCTCTGGTCCACGTCTTCAGGGTTTAAAGACATGTAGATATTTGCTTTTGTTCATATCTGAATTCTTTTGGATGGACGTAGATGAAACACGCTATGGAGACATTCTCCTGGTTCTCCTGATCCTCTCTGTCCCTACTTGTGCTTTATTGGGTTTGTTGATTTCACTTTACTTACTTTTACAGCGTGGCATTGACATTTTAACATGGCTCTTAATGTTTTACTGTTCATGAACCTGCTGGTTTATTATTAGGGGCATTTGAATGACACTATAAACAAATCCAGGCTTTGTTGAATGATTGATTGATTCGTCTTCTCGTCAGTTTGCGGCTGCAACATCAACATCAACAAAGCAATAAGTAAGATATCACAGTAAATCTGTGCTTTAAAAAGTCACACATTTTAAGAACACAGCAGAGAACAGGCAGTGCACGCGTTTCTATCCCAAGCCCAGATTTGGTCACTTTAATTGGTGATCTGTCACCTTGTTAAGACTAATTAGACTACAGTGAAGGTGATGCCGGGTTTGGCAATTAGCGCACAGCAGAGGAGTGCAGGCTAATCATCGGCAGCTCCTTAGCCGCACGCATGATGTGACGCTGGCACATCGCGGCTCACCCACCGCACTGGAGGGGGAGGGAGGTTAGACATATGTTTGATGATGAGAGACAAACCTCGTGTGTTAGATCTGGACTGGGGGGTATAAACGAAGAGTGTGGGGGGGCGGGGCTGCTACTAGAGGAAGCTCATATCACTCGTCTCTACTTCTTTAACTTGAAATGTACAAACATGTAAATGGACGTAGAAAGAAGTGTGTACTTAATCAGAAAGAGAAGAGAGACATTAAAGTCCCCCACAAACTAATTCAACCAGAAAGTGCAGGTGAAAGGTTTGTTAGAATCACCAGGATGCAAAATAAAACAAAACCAAAACAAAAAAGGAATGATAGATTAAGAACAGAGGAAACTACAGAAGAAAATTAAGTAAGTGGCGGCAGCACAAACAAGATGCCAGCCGCCAGTCAAACCAACAACATCAAAAAACAATCTTTTTAACTTTTGCAATTTTCCATTTCAGTCATAAATTAAAAATTAGAAACAGAGATTGTTTTCAAATAGAAACATTTTAAAAATGTTGCCGTCAACATTTGCCTCCCTGCAGTAAAGCAAGGTTTTGTCAATGGTACTTTCCCAGATGAAATATCCCCATTTTCAAACCCCAGATTTCCTAAAAGCTGAATGAGTGTGATGTGGACGCGGAGGGAGGAGGGGGGAAATTACACATCGTGGCTATTAATGTCCTTGAACTCTGGTCTTTCCCAAGCCCGGCGAACAATATCCTCTCTGTGTGGGTTCGTGACATGGCAGGAACAGAGCGAGGACGCTCCGAGAGCTGTGGCACCACTAGAACAACACAGTGGCACTGGAGGACGTCTGGGGTTGAGTCATGAGTCAAGCACGCCTGGCCAATCTATGAATGTGTGTATACATAACAGAGGGGGCGGGCCGCTGCACAATCACTCATGTGAGGACCGGGGGGATTTCGGGGCAAAATGTGATTTGAATGGATAAGGAATGAGGCACTGTTTACTATTTCACAGTTTCTGTCCGAGACAAACGTATACAAACACACACACTATGGAAATATGCAGAGTTGGACATGCGTGTAAATCTGTAATATATGTTATGTAATGTAAACATGGAAAAAAAATCAGCGCACATGATGAAAAAAAGATCATCATTGCATCAACTTCTCCCTTTTCTTGAGTTTTTATTCTACCTGAGTCCCAGTGAACTCCCTGGACAGACTCCCACCTGTCCCACGGTCCACACTAAATGTCAGGACACAAACCAAGTCATGAAATCTAAGAACAGTTTATAAATCTCTGCACAAAGTTTTTTGGAAGCTGTGTGGGATGAAATCTTTCCAGAATCTTTGAGTGCAGGATCACACTGACCTCTGCGTTTGTGAAATCAAAGAAGTTTGGAATCTAGGAATCAAACCAGGGAAGTGACTATGAACCCAGCACTCGCTCCAGCAGAGCCTCAGAACTTCAGCCCACCTTAAGTTTGAAAGGACATGAGGAAACTTCTCACTTGGTCGCTGTGACTGTTTCATAGGTAAACTCCAGAGGCCCGAAGACGCCCCCCAGCCAATGTGATGGAGCCTGAGAAGGGTCCTAAATGGCTTAGTAATTCAATTTTTGATTCGTAGTACATTTGCAAAAATGTCTAAAAGGTTTAGTTTCTCTTGAATGTGAGAAATTTGTTGTAGATTGATGGGCAGAGTGGGTAAATTAAAGACAGAAGACAGCACATTTGGCAGAAATGGGGTCAGGAACCTTCTTGAAGCAGCTCTGTATCGACCATCATTTGTCAAACGCTGGTTTCCCTCCCTGGCACTGTTTCTGAGTGGGGAAAGTTCAAACCCCAAAAATTCCTTTGGCCACAGTTTGTTTTCTTTCCCATTGATCACCAAGCGGCTGCTGACTGATTCTCAGCATAGCCAACATAGCCACAATGTTTTCTTAGCATCTCAGACATGCAGACAGACAGGGTGAGAAAGGAGAGGAGGTGAGGGTGGGGATTTATCTCTGCCATATCCAGAAAAAGAGGGCAACTGGAGTTTGAACGCTTGTTGGCAGGTGTTTGGTTAAAAAGGTCTCTGAATAGAATGATACCAGGTTGCTCCTTCCATCCTCAGCTGGAGGAGAGAGCACAACGGGAACTGTTGCTCATTAGTGAATTCATTAGTGTGCTATAAGAGTACTGCCCTGGGCTGACTAGAGCATTCACATCAATCTGAAGTCAACCCGACCTTTACCTGTGACCGACCAAAGTCACATCACCAAGTATAACATTTCCAGAAAGCCCCGCTCCCGTCCTTCTGGGATATTGCATTCATAAAACAGGTTTTCTAAGGTCATGGTGTCTTTGACTGTTGACCAACTAATTCTACTCTGTCCATTGGGACATTTCAACAATAAAAAATGTCCCTAAAGGTCTTCTGGAGATATATTTGTTTCACAAGAACAGGGCAAACAGACAGACCATGTGTCCGTCCACTTACACACAGGAATACGAATATGCTGATGCTGATGCAGGTCAGGAATTGTTGTTGAGTCTGTTTGCAGCCTGTGGCTCTGATGACTCCACCTGATCTGCTCCCCCATGTTCTAATCAGACGACACTGACAGATCGCTGTTTGCTAATAAGCTAAAATGATCTAAACTCACAAATCGATCCGATGCATCGGATGGGAAATGAGCTGTTCCTCAACAACAGGGAAGTGCACCTCCTCCCTTCAGGTCTGTCACAGACACGCAGGCCCTGATAGCCTCAGACACGAGGGTCTGAAGAAGGCGAAATACCTCCACATTGAAATAACTAGACGTTAGATTCAATGAATAATGTGGAATACATGTATAATTTCCTGGATTTGCTCCCTCTGTCGCCTCCTCCACATATTCCTCCGTTGTTCCCTTGGCACCGGAGCCACCGCCCTCCTTCCTCCATCCCTCCATCCCCTCTTTAATAAACGAGCGCTGGTGGTAATTGCCCAGTCTGGGACGATGCCATTACTCATTCAGAGGTCCAATAATGTAGCAGCGCCCTAACACACACATGCAAACACAGGCATGCACGTAGGATGAGGGCTCGGACTGCAGATCTATAGAATTGATCTCTCCCCCTCCCATGCTTCATTTTTCATACTCAATGAGTGACTTGTAGATTTTCCTGTTCAATACAAATACGTCTCAATTAAGGGGAAGCCATGGGTGCGTGGTGACATGTATGTGAAGCATCGAGCAGCGAAGGCAACGATCCGAATCCGGACAGAACCCGTTTTTATGTGTTTGTCCTTAATTCATGCTCTGTTTCAAGTTAAGTCCTGTTTTAACCCAACTCTATCCTGTGTGATAGAATCTAAACCCCTCACGGGTATTATCATATACGCACGCAGTACTTGAATGCCAGTTCTCCAGAAGCTCCTTCAGGGACGAGTCATAGATCCCCAGCGTCCAGTGGAGGGCAGTTCAAAGGTCAAAGCCACAACTTCCTGACAAATATAGACGAGACCCGAAGAGGCACTGAAGAGGAGCCAGAGCTAGAAATGCATCTTGGAGCAGAAGCCTGGATCCAAGCAGCTGATGAGATGCGGTTTGCAGCACCTGAGGGAAAACAGAGCCGCCTGGGAAAAGAGAAACTGGGCCAGGGACTGTGTATCCGAGGGAGGGACAGAGGGAGACTGTTCAGTGTGTGTGTAGGCTTGTTTTTGTACTATTTGGTAAAAGCAGCTGTAGAATGTAATGCTCGGTTCCTAGAATATTTAGCATTTTTCTGACTCAATCAAAACGCTGAACCAGAGTTTTCCACAAACAGAACTCATGGCATGTCTTTGTAGGACACTCGGAGGCAGCTGGGAACTTAGCGAGGCTGATACTCGATAAAAAGGTCACATATCATAACTGGAAAACAGGCCCATGAAAGTGAGCGAGTCGGGCTTCGCCTCACAAATTTCTGGACGAGCTTCTCGTATTCTCGTATTTTTTTCGTCTTCTGCGTTGGACATAGAAGTCAGAACAAGTTGGCGATGAACAAAGAAAAGGAAAAAGCGGGCCTTCACCCAAAGCCTCAAGCCAAACATACTGTAAAGGGGCCGATGGATGAGTAAAGTGGAGGAATGTGCCATCTTTTACGAGGGAGAATGGAGAGAGTCAAAGCACTCCGCTTCATAAAAAGCATGTATATACCTATATTGGATAACTGTACGTCTCGCTGCCGCAGCCCATAAATCTCCGAGCCGGGCCTGTAAAAAGGTTCAGGATAAAAGGCCTGATTGGCTTATTTTGACTGATCTTTGGTGGAAGAGTTCTTCTTGCCTGTGGACAGACGTTTCTGGCAGACGCTGGGGAATTCACTGTCGGCCAAGTGTTAATATTAACTGTCCATAACCAAAGAGTGTTAGTCTGAGGAGAGCGGCGGTGGAGCCTGACGCTGTGCAGACACCTGTGTGATATCACAGCTGAGGGAGTGTACAAGCGCGTCTGTCTGTGGTTATAGGTTACGCAGTAAAACAAGTGTTGTGTCTTTCACTCACACTATATAGACCCTGCGTTAGTTTGCAGGCTGAGATGTGAACAAATGAAACTTCTCCGCCACTGTGCACCTTAAGGTCTTAAAACAGATCAAGCATGTGTTTGGTTGAAATAGCTGATTTAAAGAGGGGCGGCAGGAAAAACAATGAGATTTAAAGACTCTGGGTGTCGATGGATACAACATGTGAAACTCTCTCTCTGCTCAATGTCCACCTGATCCACACATTTGTGTGTGCTTGTGAACGCAGCGCTTTCTCCTGTTGCATTTTTTTTCCCCCTGTCTTAGGATGGCTCTGTGAGACAGTGTGGGATCATGGGGGTTGTTGAATAATCGCGATCCACTACGATTCACTGATACAAACAGTCGAGGGAAAACACAGCTTTTCCTCGTCACCCATCATTTCTCTTTGTTTGTGTTGAGTTACAGCAGAGACGGAAAAAGGCCCTGGAACATGACGCGGCCAGAAGCTGACTAAAGTGAAACTTCCTGTTGAGAAATTGTGGATTTCCCTGGGTTTAAACATCGTTGGACACATTTTTGATTAGTTATTTTGAGACATATCGATGTTATTATCACTTGCACTAACAATGAGAACAGCCCAGGCAAGGGTTGTTGGTTTCAGTCTGACGTTTATAAAGATAGTAGTAGAACTGAATCCATTATTTGGCTCTGCAAGCATCACAGACATTCCCCCCAGAAATCTTCATCCCTGAAACAATGAGACTCCTCATCCTGACCCCTGGTCACTCCTCACACATCTTCACTTCCACCTTCCTGTTCTTCCTCCTCTCTCTCTCTCTCTCGTTTTTTTACTGGCTCCAGGAATGTGAGGTCTCCTTAGTGATTTATAAACATACGAATAATAAATGGGAGGCTGCAGTTTAAGCGGTGATGAAGCATTCTCTCTCTGGGACACAGCGCTGGCCTGTGTGTGATTTAAAGAGCTGACATTTATGGCTCACAGGCCTATTATTCAGAGTGACTGTCTGTGTACAGACCAACATTTCACAGCGGCTACGCCGAGGCAAAGCCCATAGACTGAGCCTGGATCTGTCACAGGCTGAAGCTCCAGTGAGACCAGTTCAGTAGCACAGCATCACATGATGCAGGAGCGGTGGACGTCTGACAACAATATGTGGTCATAGCTTCAATTCGTCTTTCAACAGCTTAATCTGGCGGCACCGGGCGGGGATTTACTGCAACCGCCAGATTTCACACAGTTTTCCATGTCCTCAAAATAAAACCAAATTATCCCACTTACAATAATGTGCATGCTGGCCATCGCTGGGAAGATGGTGTAAAACAGTGTGTTTAGCATCAGCTGCTGATTTAATCATGAGCTGGAAGCTCTGTTGTGCTGTTCTGCTGAATTGTCTCGCATCCTACATTAATTATGAATGCTCCGTATTTGATTGCGGTGCAAAGTAGGCCCAAATTATCCCTTTCACAGTTAACTGCTACTTTGTTTTCGCATAACCCATAACCTGTCTGCCTGCCACCGACGTGCAGCGGATCGCAATCGACGACTCAGCGGCCGCCATCACTATCTGTCCAAGATAATAGATGACAATAATGGGAAACTGTCCCTAAGCACTCGTTTGGAGTCTTCCTGCCCATTTACTGAAACCCTTCATATTTAATTCCCCTCCTATAGCCAGGAAAACAGACACTTTAAGTCCATCTAGAGGGAGCACATTTACAATAAAAGGCCAGCTGAATCCCCGGCTCACGTTTCCCTCTGACTGTGGCAGGACATAAACCTCCGAGCCAGACCTCATTTTCTCGGCGCCATCTCCCGGACACTGCTACAAAAAAAATCAATAAGGCTGCACACAATCCTCTTAACTTTGGAAGCCATTGCGAAAACGTCTTTGACGAAATAACAGGTGGAATATTCGTCTTGTTCTTCTTGCTTTGGGCTTTTTGTGTCACTCCAGTTTCCCGCACCGGCGGTGCTAAAGTAGCATGTAGCTACGTGGGCTGCCCGTATGTTCTCCACACGGGTCCATGACACGGGCAGTCTGTTGCCGTGCATTATGGGGACTGTAACTCAATTCCTCCAGCTGAGCAAGGAGGAATAATTCAATCCTGTTGCACAGATAAAGATCCTGGGAGCAGGGTGGAGATATCTGCTCTGCCGCGATCAAGTTACACTGGAGATCATTGCATGTAGCATTTAGCTCGTAGCTCGTAGCTCGTAGCGACACTGTATCAGTGCTGACTGTGATTCACATAGTCAATAAAGCAGGTTGGCTTATTGCTGCTCGCACAGCTAAACCTGTCACAACTTAACACAAATGCTTTCATGAGAACTGTCTTCCAGTGTGTGTGTGTGCATGCATGTGTGTAGTACTATCAATATATAAAAAAAAAAAAAAAAAAAATTTCAGAATTCAAGAAAAGAATGCTGCCATTTATAGTCGAGGTTGCTTTTGCAATCACAGCAGAACTTATGAAAAAGAACATCTCCTGGAAAGTTGCATATGAATTTAAAATCAAAACCCCCTCTATTATCGAACTAATTAAAATCAAAATGAGTTAATTAGTTAGATAATAGAGGGGGTAACCTAACCCCAACCACAGTGTGTGTCAGGGTGCAAGAGTTGAAACTACACCGATGTACTTTAAATCCACGTCCTCATTTATGAGCAGTTGGAGGAGGGAGTTGTGTGGAGGGGAAAAAAATGATCTGACAGTCAAACAGTCAAAAAACAGTCAAACTCCACATCTTAATTTTGCAAGTTACTTATTTAAAATCAAGCTGCTAAAACTAACTTTTGTCTGAACTTATGTAACCAATGCATAGGTCGACAGACATTTTGTAAATAACCTCGCGTGCGATGAATAAGCTGTTGAGAGCGTGAGCTGTGTGCGACTCCCTCAGCATCTCCTGCCTCCAGCTGTTCATCACTCTGACAGCAGGCCTGGACACAGGCTCCAGGTGGAGGAGGTCCCCTCCGCTGCCTCCTGTGACGGACAGGAGTATCCCCCGAACGGAAGTAACCTCCCATTGACCTCGACCAGTCACGCCTTGCATGACCTCTCAACTTCTGACCGCTGACCTCTGATTCCCGATTCTGCTCCACATAAACAGCCGAGGGTTGGAATTCATATCAAGCTGCAGTGGGCCGTAATGAGGCTTGAGCAACTTCTAACACCATCGTTAATGAACGTTAAGCTGTTGGAATAAAACATTGAATGTTACAGGAATAATCCCATGAAGGGTTAAAAAGCAATACGTATGCTGCAAACAGAAGCCACTTCTCCCCAGAGCTGTGCAACGCTGATATTCTTCCCCCCAAAATAAATGACAGTGCAGCCAGAAGTGGCACATAAATTAAAGTGGCACCATGATTGATGACTCAGAGAACAGCAGGAACGGGTGTGAATCACTTTTTTTGGGGAGACCTGGGGAATATGCATGCACACACACACACACACACTCACCATTTGCCCTGAGTAACCACATCAATCCGAAAACAACCACTGCAACATCCTAAAATACACCCGAGAGAGCTGCCGCAAGAAAATTACCAAGGAGAACGTGTGATTCTGTGGCTGTGCGTGTTCACGTGTGTGTTTGTGCGTTGCCGTCCAGCTCCACAGCCACAAAATGAGCCCCATGCAATATTAAAAGATGCAAAATTAGTGTTTGAGTAAGGGCGCGCTTGGAGCATGATCGGTCTGACCCACCCAGGGCACCATGGGAAATAAGCAGACCTGGTGGATATTGTCTCTCCTATTCAACCTATCCATCACTTACTCCACAACATGTTAATTCTCCACAGGGTGCACCTACTGTATACAGCCAGAGGGGACGGGTGACCTATTGGCCATATTACCATGGCGACCATTTACAACCTGAGTCTGGGTGTGTCTTTAATCATCACCGCCGCCTCAGTTAGGAACTCATTTCTACGGGGACGTCCACAGGTAGGGAGCCAGTGAACACATAAGAGTTATCGCTCATCGATGGCCGACGTGACAAACAGACGGAGACTCTGCTTGCCCTCGTTACGCAGGCGTAAAGGAGCAGTGCCACAGGGAGTCACGAGGGAGCAGCCCGGCCAATCATCACTCAGGCCAAACAACCGCAACACGCGAGGAAGAAACTTCAACGGCAGTCAGACGGCAATGACACTGTTTATTTACATCATGGTGGGACAGTACACACACACACACACACACACACACACACACACACACACACAGAAATTCTGTATTTGCTGTTGTAACATTTGTACTAACATGATCTTAGGGCGTGTCCGATGCGAAGGCGTGTCTAAATGAACATGCAGAGGACGACAGATGTCCATGCAGCTCATCCACTCAGTCAAAAAAAACTTTTAACACACATGAAGAGAATTGTTCGTGCTCTCTGGATTTCCATCACATGATCTGTGTCACACAACGAGTCATGTGCACAACGTGCTTGGTTGTACATGCAGGGAATAGATGGAGGGGGCGGGGGGGGGGGGGCAACACACAGCAAAATAGAAAATGTCTTGAATTATACATTCCTGCCATCAGTGACAAATTGAGTGAGGGATTCGTCATAAATCACTGGCGAGCTGCGGGGCGCACCGGGAGAATTTCTCGGTGGGCAGCAGCCTGAGATTTAGGAGTGTGTGCTGCAGCCCAGAGCCACACCTCCTTACCTGCCTCCTCTCCTGTGAGGAGGTGCAGGGCTGTTTCCACCACGCGTCAGCCTCCATCTCCTTTCATTCCCTGTGCTGCTCTTTTGTTCCCAAATGGAATCATGACATATTTCATACATGTTTTCTGTCAAAACATCGTGTGCAGGTCACGTGATTGCCAGGAAGCTCAGCACAGATGCTGTGGCTGTTTCAAAACAAAAATATCTTATTTTAATGTTTATCTACAAGAAAGCACATTTTAATTACTGTGTTGTTGTCCCACACTTTAGGGAAACAGCTGTCGACACAGTTAGCTCTGTTTACGTACGGCAGGCTGTAAACTGCAGTGCATTAGTCACGGGCCGACGCCACCTTTGCGCACAGAAGTTTTTGTTTTTAGAGGAAGAGGCAAAGTTTGTTTCTTTATCATCAGCAGCCACAGATGAGGATGTGCCTGTGCAGCGCAGGCCTTGGAATAGTCATGAAGAGAAAGAACACGAGCAGAGTCCGACTCTCTTTGCATCAGTAAACAAGATGAATCAGATCCATGACACCGACCCAGAAACGAGAACTGCACACTGAAAGAGCATAAATACATCACCAGAAAATACTGAGTGACATTTCATATGTTATCATCAACTCAAACAAGCCGTCCACCAGGTTGAGCCGGGAGGATCTCTGGTTCCCAGCAGCCACTAGTGCACACTGAAGGTCTGTTGTCAATAAATAAATCACCGATGATGTCAGACTCCTGTATTTACTCAGTGATTAAACCTCACGAGCCGAGGAGCTCAAACGAACCTAAACAAAACAAATGAGCGCGAGCGTTTCCCACACGCTCTCAAGGTGCGCTCGCATGTCTGTGGAAAGAGGCCGACCTCAGAAAACACAGGCCGAGCGGCACAAACGCAGTCGAAACACTGAAACCCCCAAACTGAATCCGAGCTGTGTGGAACCAGTTCAGTCGTCCGTCCTCCGTGGCCCTGCTCCTCCAGTTATCAGACTCGTTGTTCCAGTGTGAGGAACGTGCATTTCCCCGCTCAGACCCAGACCTCTGCTGCGACGCTTGTTTATATCCGAAGTCACAGCCGCCTCAAACTCTACCGTCCATCCAAACCAGCGACCTGTGTTATCTGCAGGATGATCCAGGCGGAGCCCAAACTAAAGCAGCCGCGGTATGAAAATGCAAACACCAGAAATCCCACCAGCTGTGTCCCTCCACACATGGTACACTCTACTGGGCTATACCAAACTGTCAATATTATCCTGTGGCTGTTCATTTTATTACTCACAGAAAAGCAAATATTGAGGCCCCGAGCTCCAAACTGAGTTTTATCTACCAGCGTTTCTAAGCTAATTAAACATATTGCCCCAGAATTTGAAAATCAATGATATTGAAGAAGTGCTGCTAAAAGTCTCCCCATGTTCCAAACCGTCTGCCTCCTCCTCCTCTTGAGAGGGAATCTGATGGCTGGAAGAGACACACACAGCCTCGAATAAACGTCCCTGGGTAAATAACCGACTGCAGCACGCAGCACGCCGCCGAGCCGCCCAATCGCTGCCTCCATCTCCGCCCGCAGCCTCATCCAGGAGCAGCGGCTCGCTAACTATCAGAGGGGAAAATCAAATATTTTGTTTTGAGCTTCACTAATATCAGCATTTTTTTACTCCACCCCTAATGGCATTTTTATTGATCGGCTTCTAAATGGCGGGGCCCATATATTTAACGGCGCTCATTTAAAGTAGAAGTGAGTAATAGCTGTCTGAGGGAAGGCCGTAAAGCTGCGTGTGTGTATTCTGTCATTGGGGGTAAGGAAGTAAGGAAGGGAAGCGAGAAAGGAGAAAAGAAAGGAAGGAAGGAAGTAGGAGAGGGGACGAGATGGAGTTTTTAATTTACTAAGCACTGGAGAGCAAGGGGAAGGAGGAGAGGGAGCGCGAGCGAGGGGGAGGCAGACTTTGGGGAAGGCGGGTGAAGGATAAGCAGTAAAAACACATTTTCCATAACTAACAAAATTTGCACTAAAGCATTTCTGCAAACGCAAACCATTTCGGCGACACAGGCTCATACATCACGTCACCGCTCCTGCAAACAAACCTCACAACCCCCTCTCTGTCCCCTCCTTCATCCCCCCCCCCCCCCCCCCCCCCTCCCTCCATCCCCCCCCCCCCCTCCTCTCCATCCCTCCATCCCTCTCAGGTCATCAGCGAGCAAAACCACAACAAAGGGGGGCCGTTGCCGCGGTGACCTTGGCTGTGACATCATGTGGCGGCAGAAAGAAATGAAGCCATTAGTCCGAGGCAGCGCTTGCCCATAAATCAGACTGTTTCCAATAAGCTGCCTTAATGGTCATCCATCAAGCCGCCAGCCAGCGCCCTCCGCACCCAACCGCCTGGGGAACGGCCACAGGGCTGCAGGAGGAGGGGGGAGGTGGGGGAGAGAGAGAGAGAGAGAGAGAGGGGAGACACAACCAGAGTAAAATCTGGGGGACGCCGGAGAGAGAGGAGAGAGTGAGGAACCTGGAAGAGAAATGGAGGGGTGTCAAGAGGAGGCCCAGATGGAGGAGGAAGAGGTAAAATGGAGGAGAGGGGAGTCAAAAGGAATGAGAAGTAGGATGTGAGTGGAGGAATGGAGCGGAGGGAGAGAGGAAGCATCACCTGAGGTTAACAAGGAGAGGAGGAGATGCTGTTGGTTGGTGTGTGGGTGAGAGAAAGACGAGAAAGGCAAATATCAGAGGAGGAGAAAGAGAGGGAGCGTCAAGAAGAGATGAAATAGGAGAGCAGGGAAGGGGGGGGGGGGTAAAGGTGATGAAGGCAAGGAAGGAGGGCACAGGAGAGAATGATCCAAAGGAAAAAAAAGAGGACATTTGTTTTGTTTTTTTTTAATTAACTGTTGCTTTGCATCTTCAGTGTGACTCATCAGCTTCAGTCTGAGCTGCCAACACTCATTCCTCCAAACTGGTTCATATTTTAAACCATCTATACGTAGTATTTACTGTTTTAAGTCTGCCATCTTCCCTGAGCTGTAAAACAAACCAAATGTTTCTGCTACGTGTTTAAACAGACGTCCGACACAACATGGCACCAGAGACCAGAAACAACTTTCCAGCATCAAGTGAAACTATTTCCACTTTTCGTTGCGTTCAGTTTTTGTCTCGCTTGACTTTGTTTTCTACCATTGCTCTCCTCCGGGTGCAGTTTTTATTCATGTTCCACTCATTAACATATTTATTTGTTCCAACTCAGCTGACAGCTTTTTATAAATTGCAGCATTTATAAAGTTCGCTAATATTCTCTTGGCAATCAGATGGAAAATTTAGACAAAACACGTCCAGAGAGACCCACAGGGCCAACAGAAGAATATCACATGAAAACATCCCTGAGCTGTGGAAACATCCCCGTGTGCCAAACCCCAAACCCCTGGTAGCCGAGCGCGGCTACAGGAATTACTCCACCCACCCCCAGAAGTCATGTCGGCCGGGGGCTGGTGGAGCGGTCCTGTGCGTCGGCCACACCACACCAGCCTCTCGCTGAAAGCTTCAATCTAGATTACGACGCCCGGAGTCTGCAATTGTGGTTCAGCATCCTCACGTCACCCCGCCGGGTTTTGTTTTGAATTCTTCTATTCTCTCCCTCATCGGCCTCATTCATATCTTATCAGATCCTTTCTATACTTCTCTCTCTGTCCTCTCCACAAACGTGCACTGACCATATTCTCCCACAGAGCGGGAGCCCATTTTGGCCAAAATCAACTCAACCCAGCAGTCACTTTACAGCCCACGCTCTTACGAGCCCTGTAAACGTACGCTGAAAAATGATGTGTGTGTGGCGTGGCTCTGCTCTTTGGTTTCCCCGAGTACAGCAGCCAAATTGTTTTCGCTAGGCACGGCGTGAGGCATTATCCATCATTTGGAACGAGCTCTGTAATTGGGATTATAGGAGCAAGAGTGCAAAAGTTGACTTTGAGAGTGATAGCATTACAAGTGGGCCTTTCACAGGAAATAAGAGGCCGAGTGTGTTCTGGCGTGTGTTTAGTTAACACGCTCTGTGTGTGTGAGTGTGTGTGCCATGTCTTTGTATGCTCATAGACTAATGTGTATTTATCTAAATCTGGACTCGTTTATGTTTTGCATCATATAGAGCATGTGGATATGTTGCAAGAATACACGGCCCTCTGCATGTTTGTATGTTACAGGCTTGTGTTCACACACACTCGAGAGACTGACAGATCAGGAAAACTTAAAGGTCTAAAGAGTTGGATCGATTCAAATCTTCAATTCCCGACAGATCAATAAAATGTCAAGAATATAAAATGAGGAAAAAGGAGTCATCGAGTGTTGGTCATGATCGTCCAGAGTGAACGATCACAAGCCCACAGATGAGACGGATCAACGTCAGTGTGAAGGAGCAAACCTTTAGTGAAACACGCTCAAAGTAACCAAAGAGCAGAGGAACAAAAGCAGATGTGATGTCTTCAGTGCACGTCTTTTCCACACTGATGCCAGTTTCTATTAGCGCTAGATGAGGCGGCCATATTTAAATCTATCTGAGCAGTCCTCCAAAATATCAGCTGTGCACGGCGTCTCACAAAAAAGAGCCTGAGATGTTTGTTCTGTCTCTGTCTCTCAACAGCACTTTTTCCTTCCTCTCATCTCTCCAGGCAGCAGTCTTCAGTTATTAACACACACACACACACACACACACACACACACACACACACAGGGGACCTCGTGGCCCTTCTCAGCTGGTACAGAACCCCATATGCTCTGACTCCTGTTGTTATTGTTGTTGTTTGGCTCCCCGCCTCATTTGACGTGTGGACCCATGACAGTGTCCAGGACCCCTTCCAAGTCCTGTCTGTGTGTGTGTGTGTGTGTGTGTCCCCTCAGATGGAGTATATTTTTGGAACGTGAAGATATTTTGGACGGACTGAGGGTTAAGGCTTGATTTTAGGGTTAAAAGGATGGAATTAAAACCAACTCTTGTGGAAAGTATTCACACAAAGCAGACAGGTCGGGAGCCACCCACGTTTCCACTGCTCTCTCTCTGGCACATTATATAAAAACAATAATATTAGAAAATGCCAAAGGATAATTTAAACACAAATCTCATTAGTAATTCCAAATGTGGGAATGAGATTATTTTAGCGACAGCTTATTTTACTCCTCCTGTCTGATGGCATTAGTTCCATTTCCATGGCGACATCCAAAAATTTCTCGCAATGAAGCATTATTTGATTTTAGTGAACGGGCCTCACAGCCACCGTGTGCTACTGTTTGAGCTCCTCCTGCATGTGAGCCCAGGGACGTGTGCTGCTGCATGTGATGTTTGACCATCTGTCCGCTGAGCACACCACCCACTTCGCCTCTCCACATTCTGATGAGCTGCAAGGACACATTATCTCCACTTAGCCCTTCGCCACTCGGCAACTGCCAGAACCAAAACAGCCGTCCTCTATGAAAACCCGCTCTTCTTGCCTTTGGAACCTTCCTCCCTTCATGGTCTGAGCCGCCTCGTCTCCCAGACCACCCTCGTCTGAGGACTCTTTGGTTTTCGTCGCTGTAGAAATGTATGCAGGGAGACATTTATCAGCGAGCTGTCTGCCACTGCAGCAGCCCCCAGCGGTTGCCATTCCTCTGGCCTGGCCGGGGAAAACAGGGAAAGGAAGCTTCACTATAACAGAATGACATTTACATGTATATTTACATTTAGTCACAGCTGTTGCGAATGGATGCAACCCCATGTGACCGAGAGGGGAGGCGAGAAAGGTCACAGCCTGGTGCGTGCACTGAGGGTTTTTTAGCTTAGCTTAGCTCGTAGCATCTGGTATTAGTGTCTAATCTATGACACAGCATCATCCTATTTTAGCTTTTTAATTTTGTTCAGAAAATGGGGAAATGTTTCAAGTTGAATTAAATCTGTCTGTGCAGATTTTAATGCAACTTAAACACACCTCTCAATAATATTTTGAAATATTTCAGGCATTTTAAGTCCTCACATTAAGAATATGCAAAATCTCTGAAGCAATCAGGGTGTTACGGTAAATTACACCTTTGAATCAAAGACATTTAGGTCATATTTCTCATGAAATTTAAATATTGCACATAAAAACAAACTGTGGCAGCTTTTAATTTGTATGAAATGTATTTGATTTGTCTGCCAAACATGGCGGCCTCCATGGAGAGGCCCTGCTCCTGGCTTAAAAATACAGTATATAAATATAAAGTGGGATTTTTAGGGTAAAGAAACAACCAATTTAGATTATTACACACCAATGGAAACACTGCTAGGATTCATTATTATTCGATTTTGACCATTAATTCTTTGAATCTTAGACACTGGACCTTTAACTCACATTTCTGTGAAACATGCAAACGTTCGGCAGCGACCTTTCATCGTTTTTCTCCCTCGATATTGAAGCAATAAAAACAGACTGTTGAGTGAAATTACGCCAAACGCCTGCTGTGTTTAAGTCTGAGATGTGATGCTCACTTCCCTCATTTGATGGGTGAGATTACATAATTACTTCTTTCCTACAAAGAACTGCAGCTGTGATAATTCCCTGCTAATTACATTAGCTCACACGTTTCCTTTACATTTAAATAATTCTCCCAAATAACACGTTTCATCTCGAGAGATGCGCACGGCAGTGATCCAATTTCAGAACAGAGATGAGTTGAAAAGGGGAAAAAAAAAACAAACAAACAGCAAACTCTCAATTCAGCTTTTGTATTTCAAATCCATGCACTGCAGTTTCCTGTCTGTTTTTCATCGAGCGTCATTGTCTCTGGTCACTGGAGATACACTTTTATTTGCTCTAATTCCTAAAGCTTTTTTACTTTTTTTTTAACATCGATGCGCCTGCACACGGCTCCCAGCAGCAGACTCTGTCAATATCTGAGCAGAAAAAACTGGAGACAAAATGATAAATGATCACTTCCTATTCACACACCCACATATCCATGCGTATAAATCCTGCACACACAAACACACACAGGCATATAAAGTACACCTCTGCCAGGTTCCCTTCAAAATTGTGTTTGGCCGAGTGCAGACGCTGGCCTTGGAAACCACCCCCACCCCCTCACCTCCAAACTCCCCTTCATGTCCCTCTCAGGAGCCAAAATGGCGTCCATAAATCAAGGGGCTAGATGTAATCTGCAGTGTCCAGAATGCAAGGGGCGAGGCTGCGGAGCATAATGCGACTGGTTCTCCATTGTCATTCAGACGCAGGCAGCAGCACAGAGAGCCTTGCCTGCACCTGATAAGAGTCCGCTCCGAGTGAGCCATAAATCACGGGCGGTGCCAACGGTTACCCTGCTGATTTCACACACAGAGGGAGGGAGGGAGGGAGGGAGAGAGAGAGAGAGGAATGGGGCACAAAGAGGACGGAGAAGATGGTGTCGCATATGAGCAGGAGAATGAAAACAGGAGGTTCGAAAGAGAGAGAAGACTATAGATGAAGAAGGAAGAGAGGACGTGGAAAGGGGGAGTATGAGGGTAGAGAGATGCAGGGAGGGAGGGAGGGATGATAGATCTGCAATTTACTCCCCTATCTCATCTGGCAAGAAGTTTCTCCACACAAAAGCTGTGACCTTCAGGAAATAAACACCTCGCTCTCCCAGAGAGCTCGGCTGATGTCTGTGCTGTGTCCATTCCATCGCAGCTAAAACGAATGCACAGAGTCTTCAGAAAATAAAACCTCCGACAAAAAAAAAAAAAACCTTGTCGATGGTTTAGTGAGCTGCCTCAGACTTCTGCTCAGCAAATGAAATTCCAAATGGGTCTCCAGCACGGTCCAGGGTACCAACGAACAATTGCACATTCCACATCATCCTGGATCATCATTATGGATTAAAAATGGATTAAATATTTAGTTTCCATTAAATAGATGTTGACTTTTTAATTGTAAAATGTTGTAATGAAGATTTGAAACCATTCATGAACCAGAGAGCTGTTTCTGTTGCTGACTGATAAGAATCAGGGCGTGAGCGCAGGCGAGACTGAAACGCAGATCCAGAGTTTGGAATTTGAAGACCATGAAAATGTATTAATTCAAACCCTGCAGACTATTTCCAGTATCTCAAGTTTTGTTTTAATTCAATACCTAATCATCATCATCATCCAGATTTTTAACAGCAACCTCAACTCTTTCCTGAAGAACCATAAAATCCAGCTCCTGCGCAGGAACCCTGGAACCACGTGAGAGACCTCTCCTCCGGCTCTTTTCTATCTCGACAAGCGATTCAGGTCTTTGTGTCTCGTCCTAATCACTCGACCCCCATTGCTCCAAGTCGAGTGGCAGCTCTCACTCTGGCCACAGCCTCCATTCAATCATCCTCTTATTCCTTATTCATATGCTAAACCCCTGCAGCAGAGCCCCTTTGGCCGGCGCACTGTGAGATAGATGTTAACACGTGTAATCCCCCATTAACGCTCACGAGACAACGAATCCTCCGCGGACGCCCACTCTCCCCCTGGGATTAGCTCTCTGAGAGTGAAGGGGCTGATGGGTAATGGTTCAGAGAAGGTCCTCTCGGTTTCAAAAGGCAACCCCCCCCCTCCCCCATCCCACCCACCAACCCCTGGAGTTGAGATCACTGAGGCTAAGTGTGTTTGTCTGAAGGATTTAGCTGATTGTGACCAGTGTTGGTATTTATAAGAGCTCCATTCAGTTCTATGAAGAGCCCGGCAGGGTCCACACTAACACAGCACCTGACTCTGGGGTTGTATTGGTGTCGTCATCTTTACTTTTATAATAAAAAGGTAGTTTACGAACCCATACAGAGAAACTGTTGGCAATAAATTCTATTTGCCCACTGGGTCTACGCTCGAAGTTTGAAAATGTAAAGACAAACTTCGACAAGGTTATAGTAAATTACAGTAGATCAAACATATATAGGGTGTTTTTAGTGTGTTCACACACATTTGTTCATCACTATATACGGACATTCACACGCCGTTCACACCATGTCGCAGGAGCCTTCAGAAGTCAGGGTCAAAGTTCAACGCTCACTGACAGATGTTTTATGCCAAATCATGCATTCATCACGTATGCTTCTATGCAATACAAATTCTACACAATATAGCTACAGTACAACAATATACAAATTCTATTTGACGACAGAAAATAGTGAGGCGAATTTCCCAGACTGGGATCAATAAAGTGTCATCTGCCAGAGCTCAGACCCCGACAGCTCCGGATTATGTGACGAACAGAAAATACAGAAACTGTTTGTTTCCTGTGCAGAACTGTTAACGCAGATAATTCCGGTACCAGACCTCTGCTGACTCCAGGTGCGTATAGACATATCAGCAGAGGTGTCACTGGCAGCCCTGGAGTTTTCGTAGCGTATTCAGGATGGCGTTACATGACATCACCCAAGTAATGGTGTCCAAAAACCTGTTAATTGCTGTTGCCCTTTCACTGCGAGCCAAGTTCTTCACACATGAAAGCCTGCACATCCTCCACAGCAAGGAGGAGTTGGGCCCTGACGGCGTTACATCACGTCTGCGGAGAGACACGCAGTTTTAGGTCGGCCTGTCTGCGCATCGGACCTGCAAGCACGCCTCATTGGGTTTCACATTATGCACCCTAATCCGGCCAGAGACAATCAAAGGAAACATTAGAAGCAGGACCTTGAATGGTTTGGCGACATTGTGGTGCACGGCTCCTCTTGGATGGATTTCAAAGCGCAGGCCCCGCTCCTGAGAGGAGGTGATGATTTTCTGGCTGTGGTCACTTCTTTCCCTGATTGGCTGGAAACTTTCTCATGCTCGAGAACGTTTCATAATATCTGGAGAATGTGTGTGAATTCTGCGATTTAAAAGAAACTACAGTGAGCGGGGAGAAGAGTTCACATCGGCGCTGAGGGGCTTTGATAAAAGGTTTTTATTGCATCACTTCCAGGTATTGGAACACATTTAAAAGATGATGTTAAAACTGACCATGCTAAGTCAACACTGTCCAGTAGTTCTGGTTAAAACACTAACACAGCAACGACCTTTGAAAAGTGGCAGTAAAGTGTTTGAGACCCTGGAGGCCTTGTGGTGCAACCGTCCCTCAACGCTCCGAGACCCACTCAAAATGACAGCAACAGAAATATGAACGTCTGAGGGTCTTAACCCCCCCCCCCCCCCCCTTCCTCCTTTAGTCTCTGTGGAACCCCCCCCTTCCTCCTTTAGTCTCTGTGGAAATGTGAAATTAGCTGAAACATGAGGACAATTACAAGAAGGCCCAGCGTACAGAGCGAGGGAGCTGGGAAAATAAACTGATCACAGACCCCTGAATAAATCTGGTTTACTTTACCAAAGCCTCCTCTGAACTGCTGCCAGCGTTTCCCCCGTCTGGGTAATTCCTCCCCGAGCACTTTCATGTTTACACCTTGAAAATCGCTGGATGATCAAGAGGGAAGTGACTGCGACGCATTCCGCTCCTTTGTTCTGCCAGAGGACGCTCGGCTGAGCATCGCACCTCAAAAGTAACATCAGAAATATCTAATTTGGTGAAAGTATGCAGGTCATCCTTTTGAAGTGCTGCTCTCTTCCCTCTCTGTGGTTTTTGCGGTCTCTCCCATTTACAGTAAATCTGTGGGAAAATCACCCAGTAAGCGGCTTCTTCTTCTTCTTCGGTGTCTCTGGTGATATTTTCTTTCACAGACTGTTGAGGCGTTTTATTGCTTTTCTCATTACTGCGTTTTCCAAACAGTGTGTTCAGTGCATGGGTGAATCATTCAGGGCTACTGGGGGTGATGGCACTGGGCCGAGGTGTTATACTGGGCTGCTCCATCGCACTCACAGGCCCAGTGCAGCACCACTTCCAGTTTGTGTACGTTTAAAAACTCCTTCAAATTTCAATTTTTATATACATATATATATATTTATATATATATATGTATATAAAAATACACACAAATTTTCACTCTTGGAAAGAAAACACTGGAAGAAAAAAAAAATGTAATCTACATGTTCATTGTTATAATTCAGTCAGTTTAATTAGACTAAAGTTTATCAAAATAAAATTTAGTTTCTCCCTTCTCCCTCAAGCTCAGTAATGGAACATGAACGTCCCGCAGAGACACGCCCCGTGTCCGGGGTCTGAGGTGTTTGAGCTGAGGGGGCAGCACGTGGCTTCAGTGCACGGCAGCCGCGCACAGGACCTACAGTGTGCTCCATATGTGGGTGTATTTGTATGCTGGGAGTATACAACCTCCGCTTAATGGCTATAACAATTACACATACCTCCTCTGATCTTGTATCGCAGAAGATTGGTTTCACTCCGGCGTGATTCGATCAGCTGCAGCGTGTCCGCCGTCGCTGGGAAGATAAATTATGCCATTACTGCTCCGAACTGTGCGCTTTGAAAACAATAAAGCTGCATTGGTCTTTAAAGGAAACGGCACTAATTACCCTCTTTCGGTTTGGGATAATATTTTTAAGTCGTCCATCATTGTGAAGACTGCCACTGGAACTCATGAGCGGCCATGTTTCTTTATGTTTCATGTCGGCATTTATCCAGAACATTTTGTCCTCTGTTCTGAAAATGTAGTTTCTCTTCTCTAAGCATGTCAAACGTTGTCATACTTAATGAAATAATACATGGGAAGGCCTAAAATATTAGATCCTAACATAAATTACAACAGTGTGGAATTGTTTGGCTGCTGATTGGACGGACGAGCTGCCCGTCCCCTCCACAGGAACACACTGCTGACGCGATGTGTTTGGTCATTTGCACGTGACAGCCGAGGCGAGTTATAAACTACTGCTGCTTTGTCGCGCCTCTGAACTCATTCATAAAGATTTTACCAGATTTTTCAAAATCACTTTACATTACCGTGAAAACCTGCTGCACCGCGTCTGTTTTCTCTCTCTCTCTCTCTCTCTCTCTCTCTCTCACACCTCTGCTCATTTCATTTTGATGCTAGCGTGTGACGGCAGCCCAGCACGCCGGCGCTCGCATTTCCAATAAGGTTGGCACAATGTGGCTCCGGGACTATTAATATCCCAGAATGCCACGGCCGCAGTGGTGGCATCTGTCTTCTTGGGCCTCCCCCCTCTCTCCTCCATGCCTGTCTCATCCTCCTCACCTCTCCTCCTCGCCCCTCCCCTCTCTTCCTGCCTCTCCCCGCCCGCTCACGTGCACTGTGCAGTGTTGCAGCACGACACGCAGCTCGGTGAAAGGCAGTTGAACGGCTGCCAGCTGCCACATGCCGCTCTGGCCGCTCCATCCCCAAAGAGTAGAAGGAAGAGAAATGGCAGAATACGTGTTAACTTCCCTCAAAGTCAGGGCAGCGGTGTCCGGCCGAGAAATACAAAACCGCGGCCAAAAATATCAACATGCATTTTCATTTCAACCACATTTACATTCAATTTAGACTCTTAACATCTTCTCCATCGTCATCTCTAGAATCATTATTGTGTCGTTCCAGCTTCAAAGAGGAGCAGATTTTTTTGAGCAAATTATCTAAAATTAAAAATATGAACTTTCAGGTCAAATCAGTTTTTCGAGCTGGTGATGCTACCCCAGGCCTCAGTTTGCATTTATTATGAGAAACATTTTGGACAACTGTCCGCCCGCAAATGGCGCTCGCGTTTCATTAGTTTCACTTGCGTTTTTAATTGATCTTTATTTCCCTTGATTATGATCATAATTAAACACCAGAAAGCTGTTGGAGCCACCAGCCATCTGCCAGGCTGGATGATGGGCATCAGTGTGGGTGTGTGGGTACAAGGCCACCATGGAACACTGAGCCAAGACCTCTGCCTCACACTGCTCGCTCTGATGTGGTGTCATAAAGTGTCGCACAAACACACGTGCACGCTGCTCTTCCAGGGGTTACAGGGAATTGTGGGGGAAAAGATTCAGAATGTTGGATTATGCTTATTTCAAGTCAAATCAATTCAAGACTTTTTAATGCCTTCTGAAATTAAATTGAAGACCGCTGCCTTGACTCCCATCGTGTTTGAAGCATTTCATAAACTCCTACTTATCACGTGATCACATTTTTAGACCTTTGACAGATTGATTTAAGACATTTTAATGACAATTTTAATTCTTTTTAGAATCATGAATTCAATGCCTTTTAAGAATGTTTAAGGATCCGCGTGGAACCCTGTAGAAATAAACTGCAGTGACCTGCACACCCTGGAGTTAAAACTGTAAAAGCAGGACAAACTTCTGGCTTCCAGAGCAAGTGATGAAAAAGAGCCTGGTGGTGGATCGACGACATCAATACTCATTCAGCCAAAAGGCCACATTCTCATGATGAAAAAAGACGCCATTAAAAACATCTACTTTACATTTTGATTTTCTTTGGATTATGTCCTCGCATTAGATTTATACTCATTCCGATTTTTATTGTCCGGGCTCCACGCAGCTCAAATCGAGTTATGAACATAATCAATCCGCGCTCTCCTGCATTGACTGTTTTATGATTGGCCGAGGTCACCAGGTTTTATTGACCCGATAACCTTAAATGAAAATGGCTGTGTGTATTTGACTAGGAGCCGGAGAAACGTGTGGGGCAGAAACAGCGAGCCGCACGAATCCATCTCCTCTCCGGAGCAGTGACCAGTTAAACGCATCATAAATAAGAGCTGACGTGAACTAATTTCTTCCGGTGCGTTCTCTGATCCCCTCGCTAGAGCTGACGGACGGCAAATAGCAGTCCATAAAGACGGCCATATAGCAGAGCTGATGTGTAAATCTGGCCCGGGGAGAGGAGTCAGGCCCGGTGTGAGGGGGGTGATGGATGAGGTGGGGAATCGTGCCCTTGCTATCTTTCTTACTCCCAATCTCTGCGGAGCGTTCCATCTGCCTGCGCTGGAGACGTGCAGGCATTCCTGACCTAAAGGAAACACGGAGCTGTTGCTACAGCTGCCTGCTGAGCGGACCCTGACCCCCGGGGAGCGGGTAGGTCTGGGGAGTTTGTGCCGGTCGACAGATCATTGGGTGGAGGTGACGAGGGCGGAGGAGCGGAGACGTCAGTTAGGGCTTTTCCACCAAAAGAACCAGGTGCTAGTGCTTAGTTGGTTCTCACCCTGTTCTTCCTAAGAACCAGTTTGGTTTTCCATCGGCACAGAGCCGAGTTGGAGCCACGTCACTGTGTCACCAAAAAGCATCAGTAGCCGTCCCTGAACTCCTTTTTTAACTTTTAGAGTTTATTAAGGAGTTGCTTGACACTTGGAGCCATCTCCTGCTGGAGCTTTTCATAGACCAGTTTGGTCCACATGGTTCCATCTATTTTCACCCGTATTTCTCCAGCCGACCACAGAAGCACCGGGTCTCCTCCTCTGACCACTGCTGCTTCAGTTTCGATTCCATTTCAGGTTTACAGCCGAATGAGAAACTCCGACAACAGACGACTCACTCGGCAGCTGTCCTCAACCGCACCACCATCGTCACAATAACTCCGGCCTGACTATGTCACTCTGGCCCAGCAAGGAGTTGGTGCCTGCTAAGCACCGGTATTCAGCACCTGGAGCCAGTTCTTTGTTGGTGGAAACAGAAAGAACCAGATCCAAACTAGGCACTAGCCCAGAACTAGCGCTAGCATCAGCTCAGTGGAAAAGCCCTAAGTGAGGGGAAAGAGAGCTTATTGATCCAGGAACAGAATCTGGATACACTTGAGTCAGAGTTAGAAACTCTGACCAATTCATAAATTGACAAATCAAATGCAACAGACTGATCGGCCGAAGATGCTCGACCGTGAGGATGAAACACTTGGATCTGATCCGCCGTGTTGGACGCAAACCCATGAGACAGTGTCGTGCCGCAGCGCCGCCGAGGCCTCTTCAGCACATGTGGCTTTCCTTAGATCATTACTTCCATTAAGTCATTAAGCCTCGGCCTAAGCGAAGCCTGTTAGTTAGTCACATTAAAGAGTTAACACTTTCCGTGTCCACAGCCCGATGGGGCTGACACGTTGCTCCATCCCCATAATTAGGAAAATTGCTCTTAACAGGTCCGCCGTTTAGTAATAGTCTCATTTCTTCCATCTTGCTCCGACAAGAGCAAACTGCACAAAGATGTCCCCATTAACTCTTGCTGGACCCCTCCTGTCCGTCACCCCGCGCACACACACACACACACTTCGTTCTAATAGTCTTAATGAGGCGACCCGTGGCCCGTTTCTCTCACGGATCTTTAACATATTTTCGGAGACCTTTGATCGAACAGCTATCATTTCAGACTCTTTTTCAGAGGAGGGGGCAATTTGGAGAGAATGAGGGATGGTGGGACGATTCGGCAGAGAATAACACGCTGAGCTTTCATCTTCCACCCCCCCCCCCCCCCCCCCCCCCCCCCCCCCCCCCCCACCCCCCCCCCCCCCCACCTCCACCATCACCACCGCTTTACCCCAACAAGCACCCAGTCCTCTACCCTTCATCTCAACCCCCCCTTTGCTTCTCTGACCAAATTAAATTGAAACCAGATGGAGCAGGGCCTGGACTGTGCGTTGTGTCAGATTGTCATGGCGCATTAACCATGATTTCACATTGAGACGCTCGGGCCTGGCCAGCGCGAGAAAACAAAAAAAAAAAGCAACCAGAGACAGACAGAGGGGGAGAGATAGAGGGATAGAGAAGAAGAGGAGCTTGGAAAGAAGAGAGGGAAGTGATGAATACGGCCCTGCTGCCAGCAGATCAATCCCACTGATCGCACAGCTGGCACGGGCTGATGATGTGAACGCCATGTGACACGGAGACAGGTCTGCATCAGGGAGGCTCGGGATGGGGCCACACCATCACAGATCGCATCCAACAGCCGACACGAATCTGAATCCTAATCCAATAACCATCTCATTAACATCTGCATATCGTCCTGGAAGTCAATCCCACTTAGAACGGAGACGTCTGCACTGTCTTCGCTCTGCTTCACCTATGGCCGAGGTCGTCTCAGAAGTTAAAACAGTTACTGTACATTTAGAGAATAACTGTGGATACACACGTCAGGGAGAGAGATCTGAATTTACACGTTTTAACATAGAGACTATGCAAGATTTAAATATTTGTGGAGAACGGTAGAATTGTCTGTAAATGAATTGGCTGAAATACCAGGCAGAAAATAACACACTTCACTCATTTTAAACCCTTCATGCTGACCAGATTTTTAACTTTTAACAAAAACAAGACAACCAAAGACAAATGGAGCTTTGTTTCAGTCATTTAGAAAGTCGCATTTTAAAGTCACCAGACGGTTTAAACATTCCAACAGATGGAGAAGTACGTTGAGGTTAAATTCAAAAGCTTGACAAATTCTGATCGATTTTGCTTACGTTTATACAAACCTCCTGGAGAACATCTCATGGATCCTGATGAAAACCATCAGGTACATTTAGCTGACTGATCAATTAATGGATGGATGAGGGGTCTGCTGGGCCTTTTATTCTTTAAACGACCTCACACTGACATCACTGCAGAGCTGATCCAGACATGAGCGCACAGCTCATGACGTTTGTGACGTTTACGTAAATACAACGAATGAATCTTTTACATTTGGGAGAAATGTTTTTCATCCACCTCTCCATTTCAAACTTCACTTTCATGCCCGTCTAACTTTCCTCATCTGTGACATGAACATAACGCTCGGAGACACGGTGAAACATTTATCTTCTGCCCGCCACCCAAGGATCAGCGCTCCACTTAACCTCTCTGGAGCTGGAATTACAAGTTTGACTTCAAGCGGTGATATCGTCTCATTGCAGGTGTCATTAGCCCAGCTTATAATTGACAGAAGCATTAACATGTCATTAACACATAAGCTCAGACTTATACTTGAACCTTTTAATGAGGCCATCATTCAACATTAATAGATTAGTTATCACGGGTAATGATGGAGGTGTCTTTGCTCGTCCGCACAGGTCGACGGAAAGAAAACTCAGCATAATATTTTTGGTGGAGGTGGAGGTGGTGGGGGGTGGGGGGGTCTCCCTCTTCAGGAAATGAAAGGGGAGGTCGCTCAGGTCAAACATGGGGAGACGGGGGGGGGGGGGGTCTCCCTCTTCAGGAAATGAAAGGGGAGGTCGCTCAGGTCAAACATGGGGAGACGAGCGTGGGTCCTGTCGTCTTCAGGTGAGGGAGAAAACGAAGGACAGGCGTCCAGAGGAGACCATCTCATCTAAAAACTCCCAGACAGTGATGGGAAGTTTTTGCCCCTTGCTACAAGGGACTCTGACAAAAAAACGCTTTCTGGAGGAACAGTTAGACAGGCTGGAAATTATTTTCCCTGCATGCTCAAAGATAAACAGAAGGCTATTTTTAAATTTCTGTACTATTTGGGATGGAACACCCCAAATTTGGCATTGAACCCAGCGTTAAAAGAAGAAAAACTTTTTAAAAATTTTAATGATTTAATTTAAAAATGGCATCACTAAAATTTAAACAGGTTTCAGGAGACAAATTTTAGGAAACACTGAACAATTAAATAAGCAGAATTAAATTTTTAAAGTTGGTTTCTAATAACGATCCTGACATGTGCTGCAACCTCTACAGCGCTAAATTAAAAATAATAAAGGGGGTTGTAATTTTTAATGCAATAAATAATGATGGCGTCTCATTGATGGTGTTATGATTATAATTTTTTCTACATTCTGGTTGATCACATTTTATTTGAAGACTGCAGGCATTTGCTTGATCTGCTCTGCAACCTCTCCACTACATAAACACCCACAGCCCCCCAGTGTCACATACTAATCACGATGAGCCGGAGTCCTTCCTTGTTTACATCAGGCCTTGAATTAAAGACCACAATTAATCTCCCAGAATGCCTCCTCTCACCTCGGCCGGTGATTGATTAAAGCCGACTCCAGCGCTGCAGTCTTCCACCGACAGGAGAAGCTGTGTGACTCGTGGCTCGTGGGCCTTAGAGACGCCACACACACACACACACAGACACACAGACACACACACACACACACACACACACAAGCCCTCTCTGATGTGAAAACCAGGTAGCCCCCATAACCCCCTCACCCCGGCTCTCCGGCCTCCTGTCTTTCCTCCTTCACTCCCGTCCCTCGGTCCTAACGGACCTGGTGATGGATTGTATTTTGCTCCTCAGAAACACATTGTTTTCTTTAGCACAGCAGGGGATTCTATTTGCAGAGGTCTGGCTGGTGAAGTATTGTGGATATCTATCACTGTGGAGGTGCCTCTGTTAAACGTGTTCCTGCCTTCAAGAGGAGGAGCAGTTGTGAGCGATGGATGGCCGGAGCTGTCTGGTCCTCGCAATGAACCGTTTTCATAAAAGGCTTAAAGCATTCCTCGTAATACATGGAAAGTAAAGATGGATGACTTGAGAGGAACTCGGGTCAAATAGTGTTTGGAAGTATTTCTCAGAGTTTGTCGTAACCTGGTGCCAGACGCACGGGATTTACTGAATGTGAGGAAATCAGATCGGACGTTGGCGTTGGCCAAGGCGTGCGGCGTACAACTTTACACATTTATTTAAACTCAGAGGACGGATGGAAACAGAACTAGCGTACTGTTGTTAACCACTGGCGGAGGCGCCTTTCACACACTCCACATTTCTTGACTCGGTCATCATCAGTTAATCAAGATCACCTCACTCTGAGTCCCAGCCTCAGATTATTTTTCTCCAACGCCAGCTCCTTTGTGTTTCTCTCAAGTTACAATATCGCAATTACACAAATGGACGCCGTCAGAGGAGGGATTACCCGCTCCCAACCTGCTTTTAGCACCTCTGCGTGAGAAATCAAACAGCGGCAGCGTGTCGGAGACACCGACAGACGACAACCTTGAACCCGCCAGCGTTCGGCGGGGCAGTGCGATGAAATGTCGGGGAAAGCGCCCGGGCTCACCTCAGGAGACACTGAACACATATACACTGGCCCTGGTGAGTTTCACATGTTGTCCTCTGAGGGGACCTGGGGGGGGATTTGTAACGCAGCTATTTCAGCCGGGCGATGATGTACACACCCCAGCTCTGTTAACAGATTGGAGATGATGTGAAATGCAAACTGCTGCATTATTCCCTCCAATCTCTCAAACACACACACAGAATGGGGAGGCCCAGGGTTCCTGTGTGACCAGAAGACGAGGGAGTTGAACTTGTGACCCCTCCCTGGGGCGTGAGGCCCCGGGGGCTGCAGTATCAGAGCTGATCCACTCCAGCCTGCCTGGTTTGGCTCGAGCTCCGCCTGCCCACCCACTCCCACAGCTGGCACGTAACACACAGCGCTCGCTGTGCAGCGCCTTCCCGCAGCGCCGCCCGTGCACTGACGCAGCATTAAAAGAGCGGCGAGCAGAGCTCACACCGAGGATTTGATCTAATCCCGGATATAAGGAACCTCAGGGAAGGTTTAGAGACAGATTGAATCATCTTAAACATGTTCAGATATTTTATTGACAAAAACCTAAAATGTTATTTGGCTGCCTTGAATAATCACAGAAAGCATTTCAGTTTTTGTTTCCAATGACAACACAGACCCAAATCTGTTTAATGGATAATTAAAAACTGCAAATACATTCAGATGATATGTGAAGATAAGACGAGATGTTTTACTGAGCCCCAATTTCTCTCAGGCTCGATATCAAACTGATGAAATTAAAGAATAAACCCTGGATATCAGATATCACGTTTCCATTCGGTTCCTCTGCCGCAGGTTTCCAGTTTGTCCTCTGAGATTAATTTGCAAAACTTTTTCCCTCATATGCTGAAAACATTTGTGTCATAACTCAGAGGCTGGTGTGTTTGAAAAGGCCTCGGCTGAGCTCACCGACGCGACATTGCAGGAACGCCGCGGAAACTCTGACTGAGGAAAATTCACCGATCAGATTAAATAAAGATAATCTGTCACCACACGCAGGCGTCACTGTTCCGGCAAAGTACCTCTCTGTTGAATTCTAAATATTTTATCCATCAGTTAAATATTACAACATGAGCTCACGACAATGGAATGAGTTCATTCATCTGAAAATCGAGTTCTTTAAAAGGCTGCTAAAAGCTGACATTAACGTTTAATAAGGAAATGAATGAGTCACTTGGATGAGCTTTATTTTTGATTATTTAATGATTAACTCACTTTTCATTGAGTGTAACAGTTTATGATATTTTCATCATTCAAATTGTGGGTGTGTAATTGTTCTCGCATCACATTTTATCATTAATTAAATCCTGGAGTTCCTGATTCCCAGTTTCATGAATCAGCTACATTCATCTCTTGTTATATTCCATCAGATCTGCTGGTTACACTGGTTCAGGCTGGATGTGCGTCAGTGACTCCAGACATTTAATAATAATTACAATATTAATTAGGGAGTTATTGGTGGAACTGCAACACTATTCAATAATTAGGGCATTTCAGATTAATAATTATTATTTCATAATTAACGACACATTTCAGCGGTGGATGAAATGTGTCTGCTATTTCATGCAGGAGACGACTTATATTATTATGTTAAATCTGTGAAGAAACAAAACCAAACAGAGGAAGGTGTGTTTCACATCACAAATAATAGAGATGAATATTAAGCAGCTCGTAAGAAAAAAAAAAAAATTTTAAAAATAGCAACGTAATGTTCTCATTTCTAATCCTCTCACTCTGAACTGTGAATATGTGAAAACGTTTTTATAAGAAGTTCAACAGTGAAAAAAATTGAAGTGAAATATAGTTTTCCCCAGCGTTTGATGGTTTTGTATCATTGAGCAGAATTCTCTGTGCCAACACTGAAACAGTTCACACTGCAACCATCCAGATTCCCAGAGAGGAGGAGGAGGAGGAGGAGGAGGAGGAGGAGGAAGGGGGAGTTAGCACATGGTTATCAGGGTGTCAGCACCCCCTGCTGGTTTTGGCTGCTGGGCCGGGGGACACATGGCCTCTTGTCGACCCCCCTCAATCCAGACACACACCGACACATCCACCAGCTCTGTGTGCTGCTACGAACCACTGCAGCAGCTGTTACGTTCAATGACACACAAATTCATAAAAACACATCAGGTGTGGGAGCACCTGGTGTGGAGGAGTAACTAAACTGATCTAGGAGAGCAGATCATGAAGCAGGTCCAGGATTCCCAGAGAATATTGCATGGATCTCGTTAAAGAATCAAATTTGTGTCGGTGAAGTCCATTACAATGTAAATAAAATATATTATCCCACTCATGCTCGTCCCACACAAAGTCCTGCTTCATGTCCAGTTTGACCATTTCCTGTAGATATGATGAGACAGGTTTCCTCACACACACACGTGAATGAATCATCGACCGACGCAGGACGAAGAGATGCACGAGTGCTTCTCCTCTGAACCCTGTGCTCGTTAATTTTGGTCTCCATTGTGCCTCTGTCCCTCGTCTGATGCCCACATGCTGTCTGACGCTGACGATTAATGGAAGTACACGCACCCCTCGCACTCTTTTACGAGTGTTTGTGTATCTGTGAGTGCACATCGGTTCAATAAAACAAGTGTCATAACCCCTGTGTTAATATCACGTTACAGGTTTGCTCCCATAGATCAGATCCATACCTGGGTGTAAAGGTATGTACAAGAGGTTTATTAATGCAGCGCTGCCCTCGGTCCAAACACAAGCAGATCAGGTCAAAGGTCAAACCCCGCCCCTCGCCTAACGTCCCCTGATCATCTCCCTCCAGAATGTCGACATGAAACTATTATGTTCTTCTTTTTGCTGTTTCTCATTGTTGGAAAACAAGTTTAATGTGTCTTCATTTGCATCTATCACTTGTAATTAATTTTAAAAGTTCATGTTAATCTTCAGAGTTCAACTTTAAAGGAAGACTAAAACAAACACGTGCTAATTAAGTTAACCCCACTCGGCTCAGGTGAGCTAACGGAGAGAAACGTTGAATCTCACCTGACGACACACAGGTTAATGACACGGTCCGTTTAAACGGAGCCTTAACTTTTATTTCTAATTAGTTTTTGTTCCTTGTCACACTGATTCATGTCTGTTCCCTTTCAGGAATCGTGCAGATGTGAGGAATTCTATCTGTGTGTTGGAACATGGTTTCTTCTGACAACAATTCAGTTCAAAATGCTGCAGCCGGGCCAATGAGGCGGCTTTAACATCGTAAGGCCTAATTTTATAAAACATGGAAAACAGGGATGAGGCCTGCGTGGCAAAGTAAAGCAAAATGACATCCACGCTGCAGAGCAGCGTAAACGAGCTGGAGTGCAGAATGAGAGCAGAGTTGTCCTTTAATTTCCATATAAACACTCCCTAACTGTCCACTGACTCATCCTCCTCCATGGGAAGATCCACCAACCACAGGAATATCAATGTCTCCAATCAAAGCCAGGAATGTGAAAGCCGAGACGGGAACAGCGCATTACCACGACACCGCCATCTCCCATGTGCACATACGGGCAGCAGGGTGACACTGCAGGGGGCTCTGGGTCTCGTCGTTAGCCAGGAACGGGCTGCTCTCTCCGGGTTATCAGCCTTCTCCCGTGACCCTGCGCTGGAGCAGCAGGGCTGTTCTGTTGTTTCATTATCACAGAGGTTCACGTAGCATGGAGAGGCGCCATCATTATCCATCAGGCTTAATGAGACTATCTCGCTGCCGTAAAGGTCAGGCAATTACTGCTGCTGCAGTTTTCAGCCCGGAGATGCAAAGAGGTTGGAGGGAGGCGGAGGCAAAATGGATAGATAGCACACACCCACGCACAGAGACACACACACAACGGATGTTTGCATGTGAGGGTGGGGGGGGGGGGGGGGGGGGGCCCCGTGGGGGGGGGGGGGGGGCACAGCACGTCTTTCTGCATCATTTTTTACTTTGCTTCATCATAATTTTACTTGTTAAATTCATATTTTTCAGTTTGGCTTTGGGTGCAGCTGCTGTGTCTTTGCACTGATTTGGAACTTTCCAGTCATCTGGATCATGTGCAGTCCATGACAAGCCTGTAATTGCATCAGGTGTTTGACCTTTGACCCGTTTGACCTGTGGCATATGACTTCACCCTCAGATGCTGAAGCTCAATCTCGTTGTTGGCACCGTAGGAAGCCTCTAAAAATGACATACACTGGATTCCTTCATCCAGCTCCTTCATATTCTGAAGTATGAAGGCTATTTCACTTCCAAAATAAACTGATCGGTCAATCAATTCAATTCAATTGTATTTATATAGCGCCAAATCATAACAGACGTTATCTCAGGGCACTTTACATAGGAGTCAGAGCACAGTCAGATCAATTATGAAAACAGAGAGACCCAACTATCCCCACAATGAGCAAGCAATCAATGGGTGTAAACGTTATTCAGGCTTCTCAGTTGGTCAACCTGATCCTTACTTAATATGCAATGAACCTTGTTACCATCCTCCAGCCATCATGGGCTGTAACTGCCACAGCAACAAATGTAGAAATGATCCTTTTCTTTAATATTGCTTTTATATCCACGTAAAAAATATTTTTTTTATAATAAATGGCGTTCCTCCATCGCGGCACTATCTCTCCTCCAGCGCCACAGGCGTCGCGGCGACAGGTTTATGCTCCTTTCGCAGAGAGTTTGAGCCACTGGTTACAGGGTTTTAACGGCTGGATTAATGGGGTGGCAAGAGGAGCCATAAATTGATAATATAACCGCTGAACATACTTGCCAGGACAATTAAGATAATACAACTGGAAATAGAGGCCCCATGAATCGCCATGGTAAAGAGCAATGGCTGCCTTACAATGATGTGCGCCCTTGAGGCCTTTGGCTGGAAACTGTCATCTCCCAGATATGAGCGGCGATAAAATCCTAACAATCACACACGACCACTGAGAAGTAAGAAAAAAAAAAAAAACAAGAGACGCTCGGAAAATGTGGAAGATGCTCTCGCAGATTTATCGCTCGCGACCTCACGAGTGAATGTTCAAAGCTGCATTAAGCAATTTTAAATGATTAATGTCGTCACAACAAACAAAACAAATCAAAAAAGCCTCAAAGAAAATGTTCTCCTTGGTAATTTGTCCTGTCAAAACACCGTCTGCAGGCAAATCCGTGGTTTATTGCCCCGGTCGCTGACATTTCAAATAATATTACAGTGAGCAGAGTGTCCAAAGGTCAATGGTCTTGTCTGTCATTAGCCGTGTGACGGCGTCGAGATGGAAAGCTTATGTGCTGAATGATTTGAACCTAATTTAGTTAATATGTCATCTCTTTCGATTCTATGGAAATGCACAATAGGTTTTATCAGTCCTTGTAAAAGAGAATAAAGAATAAAAAGCCTCCCTCTGCCCTCCAGATAAAA
This sequence comes from Pseudorhombus dupliciocellatus, assembly GCA_016785235.1. NCBI lineage: Eukaryota > Metazoa > Chordata > Actinopteri > Pleuronectiformes > Paralichthyidae > Pseudorhombus > Pseudorhombus dupliciocellatus. The sequence goes on from JAFBJW010000033.1 coordinate 921,880, forward strand.
TAATAAGTGCTTCCAGTGCCACCACCACCATCATCATCATCGGTACTGACTCACATTAATGCTGAGAGAGACCGATCTGGGGCACTTTAATCACAGGAGTCGACGCTGCTCATGAAGATTAGAGGGACCATTTCGAAAAAGCGCTGCCGCCGCCGCCGCCGACCACCGTCCCGCTGCATAACAAGCAGGCGGCGACAAGCAGGCAACAAAAACAAAAAGGCGTAATAAGAGAGTGAAAAATGATGCGGAGCGGTCGTAATGAAGATGAAAAGAACCGTTCCGGCGCCTAATGAAGATACATGCCTGCGTTTCTGTGACGCTGTGCTAATTACGAGCCGGGCTTCCATTAATATCTCATGAAATATTAAGTTCCATTAGCTAATAAAAGCAGGCGACAAATAAACAGGCGCGCGAGGCAGGTGGAGAGACGCAGAAGAAGGTCTGGCTTTTATTGCAGGGATGATGAAACACACCTCTCCATAATTACAGGAACTGTTCTGTTCCTGGGACAAGACAAACATTATTTAACTTTGATGTGTTTCCATTTTGTTTTCTCATTGGCTGAATCAAAAGCTATTGAACAGATTTTATTTATTTAGAAATGAACATATATATATGTGCAGTGCGTTGCTGCTTGAACTTGAGGTGCCCGCTGGAGGAGGTACGCGCTGCACTGACTGCTCCTTTACCTAATGGAGGGTGGCTGGTTGATTTTACTTCATTGAATCCACATTACTTCATTTTATCTCAATAATCTCGTAGCATGAAATTCCATCTTTAGAAATAAACCTCACCAAATGAGCCAGAAAGCAAAGTATTTTAGGCTTTAGCCAAAAACAAGACAACAGCCTTTCATCACAGGGCTATAGCCAGTGAAACAATATCAGTCATTATTGCAATATATATTTCATCATTAGTAAAGGTTCAATTATACAACGATATATGCATTTTTACTGGCTTACTCGTTTGTTCTGTCTGTAATCTCTCTCACTCCTCTGGACCTGAACCCAAGAACTAAAACAGGGGAAACTATGAAATGAATGAGGGGCCAGTACTGATCAAGGGACTTGGTGATATTTTACTAAATTATAATGAATGATCACAAAGCTCGGTCGCCTTCAGCTCCGAGAGCACAGAAGTGACCATGGGCGAGTGCGAGCAGCCCTGCCAAGTGCCCGATTGATTTTCTTATTCCTGTGCTCTGAGGAATGAGTTTTAATTCTGGCAGTGCATGATTAAGTCTGCTTGTGCTTAACGGCGCCCGGCTCGACCGGAAACGTGATGCGGTGCGAAGAAGGAAGGAGGCAAGAGAGAGCAAGAGAAGTGATGGTGAGGAATGTGCGCTAGGTTTGCTTGAGGGAGGTTTGTGTCTCACTGGATGTCTGGAAGTGGGATTGTGTGTGTGGGAGGGAGGGTCTGAATGGCACCTGTCAGGCTCTTGATTAACGAGGCCCTCTGCCCTTCGATTCCCCGGCCTGTCACTCAGAGAGGATGCATTAATCTTCATCGGCCCCTTGTCAGGTCAGGGCCGGTCCAAGACGCCCACCAGTGTGCGCCCGCATGTTTGTGCCTCTAATGCATGTCTACGTGCGTGCTTCGGTCGGTGCGAGTGCACACAGCCGTGCTTGTGTGCGAGATTAAACGCATGTGTGTGTGTTTTGCTGCATGTGAGACCTTATTGAGGAGGGGGAGGAGGTGTGAAACATCAGGCTGGACTCAAGTACAAAAGACAAGACCACAAGGGCAAAAATGTCGATAGTAAAGAGTCAGTTAAAATACAACAAAAAAATGTATTAAATTATATTAATATCTGGAGCTTCAACTTTGAATAACACGAGCAGAAACACCCACATCATCCCCAGGTGAGAGGTGGGAAGAAGCTGGGCTGATGGGGGAGGTGGGTCATCACCCATATGTGTGTGTGTGTGTGTGTGTGAGGAGACAGATGGAGAGCAGGGCTGCCTTCCTGCCAGCCGCCGTCCAACCGGCAGCCCACCCCTGAACCCTCGACGCGACCGTGTCCGCACCAATCAGACGGGCCCAGCGGCACAAGTGCCGGCCAATCAGAGAGTAGGTCGTTCAATTAGAGCATAATAAAGGGACATTCATCATTCAATTAGGCATCTGTCACCGAGCCACAAAAGGGGGAAAACTTGAGCGATGCAAAAGACAGAGAAAAGGAAGGAGAAAGAAAGAAAGAGTGGAATTAAAAACAAGATGGCAAACAGGAGAGGAGGAGAGGAGGAAATGAAAGGACACAGGCGATAAACAGACAGAGGTGTGCGGGAAAGGTTCTAAAGAAAGAAAGAGAGGGAGGGATAACGGGAAGATAACAAAGAGAGAGCTGTGACTGATGTGGGGGCGGGAGCCCAGAAATATTCCCATTGTTAATTAGACTCTCATCTCCGTGACACTGCTGTGACCGAGGCGGCCCCGGTGGAACGAGGAAAACATGTCGAGCAGATGATCTGCCGCCGCCGCCGCCGCCGCAGTCGTCATGAAAACTTTCACCATCAACAATCAACACTTTCAGAAAAAGGTCTCCACTAATCAGCCTCTGAAGGCTCCTTCCAGTCTCCTCCCTCCTCATGAGACAGTGAAGCACTGACATCCACCAGTGGGCCAGCACACACCTCTCACACACGTCACGTACGTCATGGATTGCTTACCTAATGTCTAAGTTTAGCAGTTAAAGGACCGGTCAGAGTTCTAAATCATTATAATTTCAATGTTAGAGATATTTTCAATGATGAACCCTGAATGAAAACCGATAATAAAAACCCTCTCCTTCTTGTCTTTCCTCTCTCCTTGTGTCTTTCCATCTTTCCACTGCCTCTCTCCCTCTGCCAGCTGTCTCCAAACCCCTGTGGTCCTCCCTCCTCCTCCTCCTCCTCCCTCCCTCCCTCACTCCACCATCCTCACACCCCCTCCAGTCCCCAACCAAGTCAGGGAAAATGATCCCTAGTAAATAATATATCAAGATAAATGATAATTGCTCCCATTTTTTGTGAGTTCCGCGTCACTTAATGAGCACCATAAATTAGCAATGAATATGGCTGACAGTGCTTGTCAGAGCACAATCGATGCAAAATGCTCCTTGGCATCCCGATGGTTAAAAGTTTGCATCTGCTCTATTTATTCATTCTTCTGCTTCATGGTTCTGGTTCAAAGTTCATGGACGGGTTGGTGAGGGGGAGTCCACTCACTGGAGGGAGGAGGTGAAACACAGAGAGGTTCAGGTATCCTGCAGCTCCTTCATCATTAGCTTTCAAAAAGAACTGGAAATATCCGTCTGTATTACACCCCCGTCAGAAAAAGAAGCACCCCCCGTGTACAGTGCTCATGTATGAGCTGTGGGTGAGCAGCCGCTCCGTCCCTCCGTCCCTGTCAGACATCAAGCGCGGGGCCTTGGCCACAGATCGCACACACGCGGGCGTCCCCGGAGACCGCCTGATTGAAACCTGGCAACAGGACCAAACAGCTGCTTCAAACAAAAGACATCTGCATATTTCAGATTTGTTTTTCATAAATTAACACCACAACCTGCCAAAAATCTGCAAGCGAGAGAGAGTCCATCGACTTGTGTATAATTAGACAAAGTTTACAAGCTTTGAAAGTTGGAAATTCGAATGTAAAGGGATGGTCACCAGGGAAGGGTTGGGGTACAGACTCATTGGCAGGTTCCTGGATTCTGTTGTGATGGGGTTGGGGGGGGGGGGGGGGGTTGTCCGGGGGGGGGGGGGGGGGGTGCTTGGTCGTGCTGTTCCCCTCACTGAGGGTCAGGGTGAAGGTTTAACACGTCGGCAGCGCGATGACAGACGCTGACGCTGTCGGCCGCAGCCTGTAAAAAAAGCCGTCTGGCTCTTTCAGCCACCGCCTTCAACCTAATGACACCCACCGTGCACGTCTGCGTGTGTGTGTGTGTTGGTCTCTGATAGGGGCCATTATGGGGTCAGATAGTGAGCTGTCTCACTTGTAAAAACCCCCTCAATTATTCAGTGAAGTCAAGTCTCCCCTTTATCTCCCGCCTGTCTCTTGATGTGTTGGGGGACAACGAGGACACGGCGAGGGCGAAGGAGAGGAATGGAGGGAGGACGAGAGCGACGGATTGATGGGAAGGAACGGTTGTCTCCTAAAAAGCATTGCTGCCTAATTACTAGCTCGTTTAGATCAGCAAGCACAGTTATAAATAACCCAACAGCTGGCGCGATGGAAGCAGACAACACCAAACACGGAAACGCAGCACAATATCACAGTCAGTGGAATGCTAATGGTGTCGGTGTCTCAACATGGTTTTGTGCTATTTACAATCCAAAAAAGCCTCAAACGGGCTGAGGGTGCGTGTGAGGTCAGGTGAAAGGAAGAGACCATACATGAGCGTTTCATGTGTTCACGTGGTGTAACATGAAATCAGGAACGAGAAAAGTTTCTCTTTCACCAAAGGCTCACTCATCACAGGTGCTGAAGGAGGAGATTTTACGTTAAAAATAGTGTAGTCATGTGACCCGCCTTCAGGATACGATTTTTTTTTTTTACCAGCTTTCGGCTTGAGAATCAATTTCAGAGAATATCTGTAGATTTCATAGAAGAAGATCGAACGTGTTTGATTGACTTGTTTTGTTTGAACGTTCGAGTCAAATCTGAACACACGTGGTTAAATACAGAGAAGCTTTGCTTAAACTCTGAACAAATAGTTTTTGTTTCGTCTAATAAATGTATTTGCTGTTACAGTTTACTTGCACGGATGTCATCTGTGAGGAGGAGACCTGACTGCACCATGAGAATCAAGACATTTGTACAACAAGCACCATCTCCGTACCCGAGCGCTGGAGTATTGCCACCGCCACACTCCGCAGAGGATTCTAAACATTTCTATATTTACGTGAAAGCTCTCACGGAGGCAGCGCTGAGCTTCGTCTGTTGAAGTGATTACACAGACAACTCGGGAGTGATATAATTACCTCAAACATGGCAGCCCTAGTGGTGGAGCTCGTGGAGGTGATAATATATGGTAATTACCGGTTTCTAGGGCTGAACAATCTGGAAAGAATGCATTTAAGATAAAAGCACGAAAACAACCCCAGCAGCGCTTTTACATGTGCAGCGTGATGTTTGCACAGGAAAGGAAGACAATGGCTGTAAACATTTAAGAAACGGTAATGGGATAAACTCTGTATCCCTGCCGGATTACACGCCCGTGGTCTTTGTTCACCGACGCACGGCGTAAAAGAGCCTCGTGAGAAAACACTGAAGTCTTTATCCCCAGAAAGCAAGTGAGTTCAGTGAGCGTTTAAACAATCCTACTTCACACGTAATCACTATTAAATGTTTATTATTCCAAGTGCTTACATGGGGAACATTTAAAGTACTACGAAACATGAAATAATCTCAGTTGAAGTTTCCGCTCTTTTTGGATTTTAATAAAAGCAAACCACGCTGAGACTTCTTTTCTCTTCGCCGGCGGCCTTGTGGCGAGAGTAACCGCCAAGTGTGTGTTCCGTCCGCACGAAGCTTCACCAGAGAAACACGACGGTTTCGAACGCTTTTCATTTGGTCGGAGCCCTTTGACGACAAGCCTGCGAGACACTTGGTCTGCTTTGGTCGTTGTCTCTTGACGGACGTTTTGGCTGCACCTGACGGCTCCGCCGCTACAGACGAGGCCAGAAGACTGCAGCTCTGTGTTAGCAGACAATGAGCGGAGTTCTGTTACAGTAAAGTGAAAGAGCAGAGCGGGAAACGGGATCTTCCTGGAACAAACTTACAGAAATGAGAAAATCCAACGGACGAACCCGGTTTTCCGTCCTTATATCATATTGACAGATATTTAATATTGAAACGTTCAATATTGCAACTTCTGTGTCATCTGCTGGTTCACTCGGATGAACCTGGTCCAGAGGAGAGAAGGAGCAGATGGGTGAGATCAAGATATCAATTTACCGCATTTATTTTTATGTCGCTCATTTTTCAGGTTCGCTGACACTCAGAAATTTAAAAGCCTCTTGAGTCTATTAAAATAAACTTTGCCTCATGAGCATCGCAGCTCCAGCGTCACCAGTGCAACCAGCCCCGGCAGAGCAATGGAGGGAGTCTGGGAATAGGAGATGTTAAGAGTGGGCGGTGCCTCTGGTGAGGGGTGTTCGCCATATGCTCGACGGGTTCCAAGGGAAAAGGGCTCGCAGGATAAAAGTGAATGCGGCAGCGACGGGCCCTCCATCAGTGTGTTCAAAGTCTCCATATGAAAATGACTATGTACAAGACTTCTGCTGAGGCCAAATTAAGATCAAAAGCAACCGCAGGCAGGAGAGGAACGGGGGGGGGGGAGGGGGAGGGGGACAGACTGGGAGTTGTGCATGAAATGGAAGTTTGTGCGATGCGATGAGCAAATCTGTGTCTGTGCATGGAGATGTTAATAATAATAATAAGTGGAGAAATTTGTCAATTTATGTCCACCCTTCGCCCCGAGGACGTCGATACCAAACTGGAGCAGTTTGCTTGTGACTCCCATCTGATAGAAATGAAGTCGTCTTTTCCAGGTCAGCGAAGCGACAGTGTCACTGAACACACTCACAGCCACGACTGACACGCAGGACTGTGGGACATGCAAATTAGCTTTTGATGTTTGAGTTGCAATAGACTTGTTTCCTAAATTTCCCTCTAGCATGGAGCGGCAGGGAAGCGGAACTCTGCATGTGACTGGTGCAAACAATTATTTAAAAAGTACCGGACATGAAGAAGGATCAAGCTCAAGTTTCTCTCTGATGTTTACTGTAAACACACAGGTATTACATTTGATGGTAGTAAAGTATGTCTTTTATGTTAAATGTGTTTTTATACCTAATAGTTTTCTGCACTTAATGAAAAAATATTGAGGCTGATGCGTCTTTATTATGTTCAATAAATCCTGAAGCTAACAGGATAGAGTTCCTCTCTCTCTCTCTCTCTCTCTCGGTTCCTGTGGTGATCAGCTAAATTTATTCTTTCTCTTTTCAGTGACATTAAAATGAGTAGAAGGTCAAACCTCCACTGAGGCTGAGCCACATTCTGGTCACGATACATCAAGCGTCCCTTCTCTGACCACTGGATCGGCAGACGCAGGATTTCAGAATCTTATTTTACAGGTGAATCAGCTGCTAACAATGACGTACGAGAGGGCCCTCACAATCTTCCCTCTGTCTCCTCGCCACCTTTTCTAAAGCTCGCCCACATCCCTCCTCCTCCGCCTCCTCCTCCTCGCTCCTCCCATCCTCTGCTCCGTGCTTCCTGCCTCTCCTGAGAGGAGGTCACATGCTGCAGATATGCTCTGTGCCATCTGGCTGACTTCCTGTCATCCCTGCCCCAAGAGAGAGGGGCTCTCTGCTGGGTGAATCTGGCTGGAGAATTCCCTACTTCTCTCCCTCCGCCTACCCCTACACACACACCACACCACACACACACACACCTGAGCAGAGAGGGTGAGAAAAACACACAGAGGGGGCAGGACAAAGAAGACAGAAAATACAGGAGTGGAAACAAAGAAACAACGATGACACCAAGGCCTGAAATCACTTTGCATTAAGCTCTAAGAATTGTTCGCTGAGAAATCAATGTTGAAAAATGGAAGTAATGAATAAGTTCCTGAATCCAGACCCTGATCCAAATCAGCACCACAATCAAAAAGGTAAATAGTTATAGTAGTAATAAGAAGAATTCTGAGAACACAGGAGAAAGTTAGAAGCACAGAGGAAATGGATGAATCATGTTTTAATTTGAAAAGTAAGAAAACAGGCAAATTAAAACAAATGGTGTTTGAAAAATCTAAATTCAGACAAGTGCAGATGAGTTCTGATTTTTCTTTTGTTGGTTAGCCTCAAGCCCAAAATTCTGAATGAGGCTGAACGCTGATCAAAGGTCTGAATGAAAGCACTTTGTTTTATAGCGCTCATCATCCTCTCTCAGACCATTAGAACTGGTTAAATGCACCTACAAGCCAGATTCATCTTAATGTCCCAACCATCACCTTGCATATTCATATGAATATAACATGACCGCAACTCACTTCTGAATTTATTGGTTTCCCTCTCCTGCAAATTAGGGGGCCTCCAATTGATGAATATTTTAGCACATGTGCACTCTGCGGGACATTTATCATCGGCTTTGCTATTATAAACAGAATAAATGAGCAGTCAGACTCAACTGCTGCTTCAGCTGCCGGCACAGAAACACCGCCCCTCTGCTCGCTCTAGCCCTCGCTCTCGACTGCAGCAAAATGGCAGCTGTCCCTTATCCACGGCGTCCTCCAGCCCACGGACGGGAGCTCACCAAAATACTTGACATTGCGAGATTTGCCCAGACGAGCCGACACACTCATTCACCACAGACAGGTTGGACAGCTCAACGGTAGCACCTAAAACGAAGCTGCAGTCAAGACAACCTTAGCTGAATCTATGTTGAGTGGAGCCCTAAGGGAGTCGAGACAGAGGTTAATTGGTTCGACTAAAATTATGTTATTTCATTACAGACATCAAGTTTTGGAGGTTAGCCTATAATAAAAGGATGGATCCATTTAAATAAAAGGTAGCTGAGATTATTTTGCCTTCATCCTTGATGCTAAGTTAATCGTTGTCCTCTGCATGGTCAAACCACGAAGATCATCCGTCAATCAAATCTGTCATTGGACCCATTCTAAGTGGAGTTTGAGTTTTCCATAGCCTTTTTTCTCAGGAAGTTTTTAACTCTATTTTTTTTTAAATATCATTATTCCATTTTGGGATGAATGAAGTACCTCTCTATCTAGCCATTTTTAGGTGTTCCACTATTTGTTTTTATTTACACCACTTTGACGTTGCCATCGTCCTTCATCCCGACAAAGACTTGGATCTTCTCTTCTCCTCAAGCCAAGGCATCACTGTCAATCACCCAGACTATTTCCTGGCATATTCTCCCATCGGCCCACTCGGACATGAGGAGTGTTTACCAGGAGACTAGCAGCAAGTTTTAAGGAATGCCAGAAGCAATTGAACACTTTAATTTCAGGAGATTATTAGTGCATTGAAAACTGTTGGGAACTACAAAATGTGTCCAGTGAATGTTCGCCAGGAACCTCAAATCACAGGAGTCAGTGCAGAGACAAAAGGAGCAGAAGAGAAAGGACCACCGGCTTCTGGTCTCATCTTCATCCACTGCTGATTGGGCGCAGTTGGACGCCCTTTAGCACTTCCCCTCCCTGCCCATGTGACCAGAAAAGGCTGCTGGGATTCTTTCAGAAATCCGCCAAACCACCCTAGGCTGTATCTACCCATTGATCTGACCCCGCAGAAGCAGGCATGGATTCAAGTGCTTTCATTCACAGCCCCATCCATTGGCAGACACTGTGAAATGGGTGAAATCCCAGCTTGGTGACGCTGGCACAGAAACCCGGCTTCCTGGAACGCTTCCACTTCAGAGAGCTCTGCCACATGCTAACTGTCATCCACGAGGCCCTGCCAGCCCAAAGGGGGTCTGAGCCGGAGCGTGGGTAGGGGGTGTCAGGAGCACGGAGGTGGCATAAACATCGGGATATACCCTTCACCTACGAACGCTGAGGACGCTCCGCACTCCTCGGAGACAGAGCACCAGGGGCTGTCAGAGGTGATTATCATCTATGCCGACGCTACTCTGAGACCAGCTCCACGTTCTCCTGCCTGTCTCACTCACCTGGCATCTGCCCAGTGTGAACCGTCCCTGGGATTCACAGCAATGATGAGCAACCCACCCCCTAAACTCACACACACACACACACAAACGCTTCCTTGTCCTCGTGGCTGGCGACGCCTGTCAGATCCCCTGGCATGTTCGCTCCTCCTTCATAAACACAAGCAGCTGCTTGGGCAATTAGCCATTAGCTCTTTACTTTATACTATAATACCCAGTCCACAGAAATCCCCACAATTAGTTCCTTAATTGCTTCTAAACAACCCAGGCGTAACCAGTAAATAGAATGAGGTGGTAGGTGGTTAGGCTTCTGGGAAAGAATGAAGCTAGCTCGGAGAGTGCAGGCTAAACTGTTCCTCCTCTCCCCTCCCTGCTCAGCCTCCGGCTCTGTGTTTTTCCTGCTCTGACACGAGCTTGGAAAACGCTCGCAGCAGCGGAGGAGGAGAGACAGAGCGGCTAAGAGCGCGGGGCCGCGGAGGACTGATGCCTCATATTCAAATTGAAAGTGACACATCCATGCCCTTTATTCTGGGGTCTAACTATCACTTGTGAGTAATGCCAACATTCGGTGTGACAGAGGGTGTTATGGTGACTTTTAGACGGGAGCGAGACGGCGCCCCTCCGGGCGTGGATTTGCGTGGCAGCGTGATATGACACAGCTTGCTTGACTGAGCAATGGGGATACCCCCAAGATTAGCTGAATGCATTAAAGGGAGGCATGGAACGTAGGTGTTGATTAAATCGCTGGTACAGACAAACTGGCGGTTCCACTTAACCTCTTTAACACTGACATCAGCTCCGCCTCTGACACGACAATGGTCTATAGGATAAATACAGTGACACGCACTGCTTCACTACAGAGAGCTCTAACAATTTGTAAATGTATTAATTATTAAAAACAATGTTATTTTTGTAATTATATTATTTATTTATTGCCAAAAGTTCAGATATTTAAATTCTAGAATGCTGCTCTCTGTTTTACAGCTCTGTGACGTAAGGAGGGTTCAGTTTGTTAGGTTCTGTTTTTAATCCCATATTTCTTTCATGTGTTTAATAAGTGATATGGTCCAACTGAAACCATCCATATCAACTGTGTGTTTATGTTTTTGATACAAAGTTTAACTCAGGTCAGGAAAACTAATGATCAAACATCTTAAAGACAACGATGCACTAAAACTTCACGTCTTTATCTCACGGCTGCGTTTTGAATGTGAAACATCTGTTTACTATCACGAGCTCCTTCATATCGATGCAATGGATCTGGTGCACCTGAACGTTTCTGAGAATGTCTTATTTTTCCGTCTTTCCTTCCTGCAACAACAAAGCTTTTCATTCACTACACGTTGAACGAGTTTTCCTGAAAGATGACACATGTTGCAGTCGCCCTCAGCTCGCATCCATTTATCGTTAGCAGGGGTTAAATATCTCCTGATGTTTCGATGAAACAAGAATTGCGCTTTAACCAGGAAAGAGGAGGCTGCAGGTCGTCTGATCACAACAGTTTCTGGCGTTCAATCAAGGCCCACAGATGATTGGATTTTCCCGATTCTCTTTATTGATAAACTACTTCCAAATGAAAACAATCAAAGCAGAATGAAGTATAATCAAGCACAGCAATGCACTGCGGCAGTATGTGTATGTGTACTGTATCCCTCTCACACACACGCGCACACACGCACACGCGCACGCATGCACGCACGCACGCACGCACACATACATACACACGCACACACACACACAATAAAAGGAGGTATACAAGCACCATCTAGTGCTTTATTCTAGAAATTGCTTAACAGAACCTCAGGATTGTGATGAACAAACTGAAATCCTCAGTTATTTTCAATTATCAAAATGTATTTGAAATTAACACCTCACTGCGGAATTTTTTTTTTTAAATCATATAATGAGACTTTGACAAAAAAATGAATTAAACAAATCACTATGAATTTAAAAAAGTCAAATACAGAAATACTGATCACATTTTTAATAATTACTTGCTGAAAACTATGATCTCTGAGCCCTCAGTTATAAACAGTTTGCCTGAACAGCTCAATCATCAAATGTAAGGACATTTTTTTTTAATGTAAATGAGTTGATTCTGAAGCATTAAACTCTTTAATATTCAAAGAAAAACACAAAATGTGTCCAGGCTGATGTTACAGATGTAAACTGGGTGCAGAGGTTTGAGTTATTTCTGCCAAACACCGTGTAATATGACACGTGCCTGCAAATTCTTGTCAGTCACATCACAAACATTTGTTTGACAACAGCCATGAATCCACTGAAAACAACCACCGTCACAAGGATTTCACAAACAAGCCTCAGGCCTAACGAAGCCTGCTCACAATTACTTGGCAAACATTTGAGTAGAAGACCTACATGTCAGAACCAGGCTGTCTGACATCATGCAGTAGTATGAGAAATTAGTACAGGCCAAAAAAAAAACCACAAGCAGCCCATGAGTGTTTCTAGATTTGTCACATTTTGACATGATACTGTAAATTAAACTGTTGATGTGACCAACAGTGAGTTAGTGATATCAATGAACTTTGTGTATGTTTGGGTTACCTTGTTCCTGCAGCAGCTGCTTCCTGGTTTGGACCAAACAGGTGTTGAGGGCGGAGCCTGTTTAAATGTGGACGCAAAATGGACCAGACCAACACCTGTGACAACATGGGGGTGGGGGGGGTGGGGGTGGGGGGGGGGGGGGGGGGGGGGGGGGGGGGGGGATTTCTTATGTTCACTTGGTTGAGTCCAAAAATATGATTATGTGATAATGATAATGTTTCAGGCTTCATTTATTTATTTTCATGTTTATTTTTGCTTGCATACAATAATAATTAAGTTGAATTATTAGCTAAGTTGAATTATTAGCTCAGTCTCAGCTTCACTTACTCTCACGCACGTTTCCAGCGAATTGTCACAAAACCCTGCGCGGCATCCGTAGGCCACTGACGTCACCAGGCAATATGGCGGCCCGCAGCGTCTGAAAGCAACACAACACAATGTGAGAGACCGCGTCGCTAAAGTGAAGTTTTCTGTGAGAGCTGATGACACAGATTGGATCCGTGCACTTCACCGAACTGTGGAGGAGCGGTTCTACTCTTCGGGCACCGAGCAGCTCCGGAGCGGACACCGGCTCAGCAGATGCCGGGCACCGACACACCAGCAGCGGTGTACAGAGGTAAGGCTGCTGCAGCATCACACGGAACCCATCGGAGAGTCTGGGGGAACATCGCTATCAGAACCGAGGAGACCCCGTCCTCCCTGTCAGGGGGACCCAGGTCTGTGGAGCCAAGTCCCGTAGGAGAGGAGTCAGACCGACCCACTGATGTCCTCCTTAGAACCACCACTGTGCCTAAAATACTACCAAAAATACTTCCAAAATACTCTTAAAAAACACATAGTTATTGACCTGCTTTTGCTTCACACGTAGTTTTAGCTTCCCTTTATCTGTAAAATCACCTTATGACAGAGTTTTTTACACTTTGATTGATTTATAACCTGAGTTTTATCAGGACTCATTTAATTGTTGATTTAAAAGTGAAATTACACCCATGTTGTATTGATAGCTTCTATCATTTCATCTTGTGTAGTAGTTTGGACAGTTTTATAATTCCCACTGTGAAAGTATCACAGTAAATGTACTGTAAAGACTGTTGGCTGAGACGTCTCTGTGTGATCCAGATTTGCAGAGTCCTATCCGCAGAGGCCGCAGCAGGTTCTCCGGCCTGAGTAATGCCGACTCTCCGGGGGACGGGGAAGTGTCCCAAGATATTGTCTGGGATTCTACATCCCCCACTCAGGCTCACACGGGTAAAGATCTCCACACGGGGTTCACAGGATATAAGTATTTATATGTGTCACAGCTGAAGGCGACATGAAATCATGTGCATTTGAAATGGTTTCTTTCCATGCTCAGGGGTCAGGAGCACCAGAGTTGTGGAAATATCTGATATTGTCAACCGTATCGCTCCAAAGGTCAGTAGTTCCTCCAGCAACTGATGTCATGTTGAATGTTGATGGTCAAAGTAAAGTAAATACTTTTCTAACTCCCTTCTGTTTTTTTTAATCTTGTGTGTTTGTGTTACGCAGGATGTAAAACCTAAAACAGCAGAATCCGTTCTGCTGCATTGGATCGGTGACAGTGACGTCCCGTCCACACCAGAGCTTCCCGTGCAAAGAGTCAGGAAGAGGTCCACTCGGTGTGTCATCGATTTACTGATCCTATACTCATATTACTGATCTTGATTACTGTGATTACTGATCCTAACACTCCATTCATTCCACCTCACAGGCAGAGCAGCGTCGAGGACCTCATGAAGCTGGCCCGGCAGTTTGACCAGAACATGCAGCAAGACAAGTACACTTCAGAGCATCTGGACACCGTCCACAGTGACCTCAGCGAATGTGTGACCACGTCGAAAGTAAAATCGCAAGAGACATCATCCCTCAGCAATCCAGTGGAGGCGGAGCTCCACGCTCTGTTTGATTGCTCCACTCAAAAAATTAGCGGCCGGCTGAGCCAGTGCTCTGCAGTGTCCGCCCACTCCCAGGAAATACAAGAGACCCCTGGGAGTTCAGCCTCGGCCGAACCCAGGGCTGCTCAACCTGCTGAAGGAAAAGGACCCAGCAGTTTCAGTGGGAACAGCTTTGCTGACTTTGATGACGACTGGGAGAACGATGACTTACTCAATGACTCTTTAATGCTGGCGATGACCCAGAGTCCTGAGCAGCACCTGCATGACAAACCCAACACCACTTTAAATCCTACTCATCTGAGCTCTGCTTGCCAGCCGGCTCCTTCACACACGCCCTGCAAGCCCAGCCGGCGGCTACTCCAAGAACTATGTCCCAAAGTAAAGACGACCAACCGAAGCACTTTCCAGCTCAAGTCCAACCATCACTTCCAGGAGTCCGCCACCAAACAGGTCTCCAGCTCTGCTACTGCACAACCAGCCACAGAGACACCGGCTACTCCGCAACCTGACCATCAGCGTGTGGCTGGCGTCGCTGCGGACTCTACTAAAGACGTTTCAGACAGCTTATGGGGCGATGGGGACGACGATGCTCTGCTCTACCAGGTATGTGACAGAGTGGAGAGGATCTCCAACAGTCAGCCACAGCAAGTGAGCCCCGGCAGCCGCCAAGAACAACACCATCTTACTGTCGAGAGGCAGCGGAAAACCACAGCGCCCCTGCCAATCGACGCCGCCCGGTCCACAAATGTCGGCGCCGGGGCCAGCAGACACAGCCTGTGTGCTTTTGTCCGTTCTAACTCATTACCAGGGACTAGCTGTGAAACTGCGAACGTCCAAGGGTGGAACGTTCCCATGAAAGGTGCCAACAACAAGTCGCAGATGTCTCAGAGCCTCCCGGGGAGCCGCGTGAGTCTGGGCACGTTCAGCCGGTGCAGGGATTCCTCTGCAGCTTTCCAGGCTGGGGGTGCCGGTGTGGATTTGAAGCAGCGTACGGTGACAGCCATGGCACCGCAGGACTCCAAGTCCTGTCACACAGCCTTCAAGAGAAATGTGTCCGACTCTGCAGCCATCTGCAGCAAAGGTAAGAGGAGTTTGTCAAAGAAAAGCAATGAACGTGTTTTTCTCTGTGAGAGTTTCCTTGAACTTTTCTGTGTTCCATTCCATCTTCCATGGATTCTCAGTATTGTGCTGCGAGACTGAAGTTTAAAGTCACGTAAAACAGATGTCACACGATGATCTTATAATCAGTGACAGTTCAGTGCATGTGCTCTTGAACAGTTCTCCCCCAAAGCAAGTAAACACGGTGCCACGGCTTTGATTTGTGGCGCTGCTGAGTCCAAACCTCAGGAAGCTTTGCTGCCAGAGAACGCAGACTGTTTTTTTTTTTTTTTTCTTCCTTCTGGACACGGAGGGTTGAAGGATTTGTATTTTCAAATGAGTTCCCCAATGTTCCTTGTTATGGTAGCAACATTTCTGTGTTAACAAATTAAAACTCAGTTGCTCACAATCGGAGCAGGAACACACATGGTTTCCCCTTTTTCTCTTCAGGTCTTTTATTTTAGTGTAATTCTTAACTTTTGTTCCCCCAAGGAAACCACATTCAGTGTTTCCAATTGTTTTTTTTCTCACTTTCCTTCCTCCCCTCCAGTTTTCGTCACAAGCCAGATGACAGGAAAGTGCTCGGCAGCTGAGATCGAGAGGAAGAAGCAGGAGGCCTTGGCCAGGAGGCGGCAGCGGATGCAGAACGCCACGAAACCGTAGAGGGGCTGCGTCCCGACTGAAGGATCTCATCATCCTGTCGTAAACTTTTAACTCGACTCGTTATTGTACTGTTAGACCAACTCAGGTTAGACCTGGATGCCTGTTGACTCAGCAGTTAAAGCCCAGCCTCAGACCCGGTGCTGCCATGACACTAAAATCGATTATACGACTGAGCTTGACTTGATCGCAAATACTGATTCTACTGGTCACATTTTTATGCTCAGACGTTGTAGAAAAGAACATTTTTGTCTTTTTGAAAAAAAAAGGTATGTTCATTTTTACCGCTCACATTTCGAAAGAAGACATGAAAACACAACGTCAACCATCAGAGAAGAATGAGAACTGCTGTGTGGGTTCAGTCAGACAGATTAATAATAATGTGCCTTAAACACTTACTGATGGCTGCTTTTAAAGACCAATGAAGAGCTTTGCAATACAATCTGAAACGTTTCATTTTGAACCAGCTGATACAACACCCTGTCTGTTGAGCACGTTCGTTGCTTCTATGTTCCTCTGTATCTTTTGTGCAGGTCGCATTTTTATTATGGGTCTGATTCTAGTTTTATAAACGTGGTGCTGTGGCCCCCTCCTCTGTTGGCACAGATTATTGTAACAGCCACGCTATGCACCTTTCACAAAGTGTTAATCCCACAGCAATAAAATAAAAAAAATTAAAAAAAACATGGAGCTGTGTGTGATTCCAAATTCCTGTTTGACATAAGGAAGAATCCATCCATTTCAAATTTGATATTGTTTATACTCATCGCCGATAAAGTCACAGATCTCAGAGCTGTTGCTTATGTCTGCCACGTTCAAAACAAAGGAATAAAGATTCAACTCTGACTAAACTGATCTGGTCATACTTTGGTGTAAACCCCCCCCCCCCCCCCCC